>PVKB01000626.1:0-367573 GCA_004027205.1 Ctenodactylus gundi | reverse complement strand
GATCTTCCTGCCTCAGCTGCATCTCAGAGAGCTGAGATTACTAGCTTGTGCTACAGGCTCTGCTCCTTCTTTCTATATAGTAAGCAATACCGCCTCTTATAAGACCTTTTTATAGTAAGTTCATGTGACATGCAACACGGGCCTATTAGCTGTTTGGAAAAAATTAAGATTTTTCCAATTAAAGTAAGAGATTAAAAAAACAGTTATTCTTTTTTGATAATGTACATTGGCTAATATTTTTTATCTTAATATTCCAGCTGATGATCAGCCATGACATAAACGCCACTCAGTTGTGAGCAATATTTGATGTATATGCAAGCACTGTTTATACTAAACCAGTTAAGTAAATCATACAAAATATTAGATAATAGGAAATAAAATGATTATTTTCACAAAAAGTATATAGCACTCTTAATGGTCTATTTTTTCTGATTTGAACATTAGCCAAATTCCCAAGATAGTTTTGATTATAAACTTGTTCAGAAGCACATGAACTAAAATTTCAGTGATACAAAAAATTGTGTATAACTTGTTTCCAGGTATATATGTCTATGAAAATGTTCCTTTTGATGCTACCATCTTAAAAACAAGATCAGTGCCACCCCTTTGGTTCCTTCAGGTTAAACTCTTCTTTTTGTGCTCAGTAGTGAATTGTTTTATGGCAGTTCTTTAGTCATTTATGTATATGTGTGTTTTTTATTTGAAATGTGCATTTGCATGTTTCCCACTATATGTAACACAATGTCTTGTACGTGGTGAGCTCTCCAACTCAAATGATCTTTATGGAGTTGAGTTTCTGTGAGTGTTTGCAGACTGTTGTGAGCTTGACATGTACAAATGCGTAAGCTTGTATCAGTGACAGTCTTTCTTTATTTGAATTGCCTGTACAAAATTCATAATTTGGGTGAGTTTCTTGAGTGATTAAGTGGTAAAGAAACACGATAAATTTTAGAAAAAAAGGAAAGAATTGTATGTGAAAGGAGACATATATCTGATCAAGCTGGCATCTTTACAAGCTGGTGGTTGATTTGGAATTAAAAAATATATATATATATATATAATGCAGATATGTGTAAATATATAATACAGATATGTGATACAAAATATATTTTATATATTTTAAAGTATAAATTCAGGCAAAAATTGGTTATTCTGGGAATAGTTTACTCCATTACATCATTTGGGTTATTTCTTTCTTTTTGATATATATAGTCTCTTAAAAAATACCATTTTTGCTTTGGGTAATTAGAATGGCATGCTACAAATAAAGGGTTAAAGATACCTTGTAACTTTAAATCAGCAAAATGTATTTTTACATCTGTTTACTTATAGAAATATTTCTATTAAATACTTGCCTTTTTTCAAAAAATATCTCTAGGAAAAAAATATAGTCTAGAAAAGTCATGAGCACCTCATATTGCCACATCTAAAATCTTCCAAGTTTTCTGAATGAACTCCTGCATATGCTGATGTTTTCACTTTTCTTCCTGTTTTTTTAAATATACATATATGTTCCTTTCTCCTGGGAATATATCCAAAAGAGGTAAAACAGCATACAACAGAGATATATGTATACCCATGTTCATAGCAGCACAACTAACAATAGCTAGAATATGGAAGTCACCAAAATATCCATCGACAGACCAGTGGATACACAAACTGTGGTACTTATACACAATGGAATACTACACATCTGTAAGGTCCAACAGCGTGGAGGTTTTCACGGCAAATGGAAGAAACTTGAGAATGTCATGCTTAGTGAAGTGAGTCAGAAGCAGAAGGTGAAACATTAGATGGTCTCTCTGATATGAGAGACCCAGATCACAACAATCTCATGGAACTTAAAACAAAAACAAAGTGAAACAGGTGGGTACGGTGGGGAGGGAGGGAGGAGTGGGTAGGGTGAGGGACGAAAGGAGAGTGGGAAAGTCCTTGTCACCTTGACAAGATACGTATGTGGACAAAATGCTCAACTTCATTGTAAACCTTAAATTTTGCGCTTATACATATCAATAGAATGGGGAGAAAAAGAAAAAAATACGTATGTGTGTGTGTGTGTCTGTGTTATAAATCCATGTATATACAAAAAACTCACGTATATATTCTATGTCTTTTTCTGTTTACACTTATATGCCAAATTAATCAAATAGTTGTACTCAAAGATTATAGAAAGGATAATTTTAGTTTAACATCTTCTGGTATGCTGAAGATCAGCAATCAAACTATGTCTTTACTGTAACTTTAAAACTTGCCAGGATCATAAGAAAGTCTATTGAACTGCCACCATTATTTAGTTGAATCTTAAGTAAAATGTTCATCTCTGTCAAATAGGGCATAATCATAATTTTTTAAATGCACTTTGAGCTCTGTGGATGAGCAAATGAAGCACTGCATGAGAATGGTTTTCTCCCAGGCAGTAATACTGCTGAAGGCACTGCTGAATATGGCCCTACTGAATATGGCTTTTGCGTTGCAGTGTGCCTGTTGATACTGTTGGCTGTTTAGCACCCTAGGACGGGCAGTTTTTAAACATGAGTAATTAGTTAATTCTATGTAACAAGCAAATATGAATCCACAAATCTTTTGAATAACAGCTTAATTTACATGAGCTTTTAAGAATGTGACATAAGATTTTAATTAAATATCTTCCATGGCACCCTGATGACGACATTATTGTCCTCTTTGTCCTCATCCTTGTCCTGATCCTAGTTATCATGGTTGTCATTGTCATTGTCTTCTCCTGCTTCTGCTGCTTCTGCTTCTTCATCTTCCACTTCTTCCTCTTCTTCTTTTTTCCTCCTTCTCTTCATCTTCTCCTTTTCATTCTCCCTTTTCTTTTCCTCCCCCTTCTGTCCCACCTCCTTGTCCTCCTTCTCCCCCTTAGCTGCTATCTTTGAAATTAGCAGGGAAAGTTTAAATCATAATTGTATGGACATTAGTCACATTTTTCTACTAAATGATTATTATTTCATCGAAAAATCAAGGTATTTAAATAAGAAGGCACATACCTTTACTTATAAAAACAATGCTTTTTATTTTGATATATATGATAGACTTAAGAAATGTATGTGGAATGAAAGTTAACGACAAAAATTTAAACATCTTAGACGTATTTTAGATACAAGCATGCCTTTTAGTATGACAAATTAAATAATGATTATTTGGATGTCAATCCTACCTGTTTTTTAAATATTATAAATAACAGAACTAAAAAGTTCAGGAAGATAGATCTGTCTTTTCCCCCTTTACCCCACATTTTATTGATATGTATAAATGCAAAATTTAAGGTTTACAATGAAGTTGAGCATTTTGTGCACACATGTATCTTGTCAAGGTAACAAGGACTTTCCCACTCTCCTTTTGTCCCTCCCCCTACCCACTCCTCCCTCCGTGCCCATCCTACCCCCCCCCCCACTCTGTTTTTCGTTTTAAGTTCCATGAGATAGTTGTGATCTGGGTTGCTCATATCAGAGAGATCATTCGATGTTTCACCTTCTGCTTCTGACTCACTTCACTAAGCATGATATTCTCAAATTTCTTCCATTTGCCTGTAAAAGCCTTCACGATGTTGGCCTTAATAGATGCATAGAATCTCATTGTGTATAAATAGCACAGTTTGTGTATCCATTGCTCTGTTGATGGGTATTTTGGTGACTTCTATATTTTAGCTATTGTTAGTTGTGCTGCTATGAACATGGGTATACATATATTTCTGCTATGTGTTATTTTGGCCTCTTTTGGATATATTCCCAGGAGGGGTGTTGCTGAATCGAAGGGGAAATTGATTTCTAGCATTTTGAGAGCTCTCCATACTGCTTTCCAGAGTGGTTGTACGAATTTACATTCCCAACAGCAGTGCAGGAGGGTTCCTTTCTCCCTGCAGCCTCACCAGCACTGATTACTATTTGACTTGTTAATATAGGCAGTTCTCTCTGGAGTGAGATGGTATCTTAGAGTTGTTTTGATTTGCATTTCTCTTATAGCTAGGGATGTTGAACATATTTTCATGTATCTATTGACCATGTGTACTTCTTCCTGAGTGAAATGCCTGTTTATTTCATTTGCCCACTTTTCAATATGGTACTTACTTTTCTTCAGCTCCCTGTTTATTCTAGTAATGAGCTTACTATCTGAGATGTTGGTGGTGAATATGTTTTCCCAGTCTGTTGGTTCTCTTTTTACAATGTTGATAGTTTCTTTTATCCATAGCTTTTCTCTACACTAACAATGAACTTATTGAGCAAGAACTCAGAAGAACAATTCCATTCTCAATAGTTCAGCAAAAAATTAAATACTTAGGAGTATACATAACCAAGGAAGTGAAGGACCTATATAAAGAAAACTACATTACATTGAAGAAAGAAGTTATAGGACACATTAGAAAATGGAAATGAATCCCCTGCTCTTGGACAGGCAGAATAAATATAGTCAAAATGGCTATACTACCTAAATCGATATATAGATTCAATGTAATTCCTAACAAAATACGTACAAGTTTCTTCAAAAAACTTGAAAAACAACAGTTCTTAAATTCATATGGAATCAAAAGAGACCAAGAATAGCCAAAGCAATCCTGAGAAACAAGACCAAGGCAGGAGGCATCACAATACCAGACATCAGGCTGTACTACAAAGCCATAGTTGTAAAAACAATTTGGTACTGGCACAGAAACAGACTGATAGACCAGTGGAACAGAATTTAAGACGCAGAGACAAACCCAATTACTTCAATTACTTAATCTTTGACAAAGGGGCCAAATGCATATAATGGAAAAAGGACAGCCTGTTCAACAAATGGTGCTGGGAAAATTGTACATCCACATGCAGAAGAATGAATCTAGTCACACAACTATCACCAAGCACCAAAATCAAATCAAAGTGGATCAAAGACCTAAACATTAAAAGTGGAACACTGAACCTCCTAGAAGACAAGTTAGGCAAATATCTAAGAGACATAGGGGTAGGCAAAGACTTCCCTGACAAGACACCAAGAGCAAAAGAAATTATCCCTTTTTTTTCTAAAATATGCAGTGCATAGAAATGTAGCACTGTATCTCTCTCCCTCTTTCTCTGTAAAATATTGTTACAAGCTTTGTGTAAAGTGCAGATGAGGACACAAAAAAAAGCTAATTAGAAATTCTTGAAGTTTACAAGATATTTTCTATTAATCACTTTATGTTATCACATAGTCAATTAAAAGGATATGAATTTTAATGGAGCTGCATCATGTGTGCTATAAGTGATATTAATTCTTCTAAAAATATTTTCAACCTTTATTATAATCTATCCCATTTCTCATAAGAATCAACTCTTGCCAAGTTATTTTTACTTCTTAACCTATTTTTTCCTGTATAAGTTCTTATTCTTAATTTACATTCAAGATGTTAAATTTTGATTGCAGCAAATCACTACCTATACCTCTTCTCTTGAATATCTTTTTCCTCTGATGTATCTTTGTAGTGGATAATTGGATAATCTCTGGAATCATACTTCATGATTCCACGTTTCAAATCCCAAATCCCAACTGCATCTCAATCCCCCTACATGCTATATGATTTTGAGCAGAATATTTGACTATGCCTGCTTCTGCATTGTCCTTAGAATTATATGATTTAAGGTAAAGCATTTGGTAGTGTACATAGCTCTTGGTCAGCATTATGCAACTCACTGCCGCTCATTCCCACTTTGCCTATCATAGTCATTTTTACCTGTCAGCCCGGAATTATTGTTTGCTTGTTTCAGGATAGCTTTGCTCCTATCTCCATTATTTCATCTGGAAGCTGTCAACTGTGTGTCTTCTTCGTGTTCAGGTTCTCTGCAATTATGACAGCTGATTAGAGATTTCTCTCCTCAGTGAAGGCTTCACTGATTCCTTCCTCTAAGCTAGTCCATTTTTCTACAGGTTTTTTGGTCAATCACTTATTTTGTTTAGTCATTATCTTACTTATTTTATTTGCACCGGACTTGTCGGTGTGAAACTTAAATACACTCACTTGGTTTCTGCCAAGTATGTGAACTTAAAATTAGTTTCTAGTATAAAGTCCTAGTTGTACACATTTAATGTGCCTTCATCCAGGCGGAATAAATCACAGACATACAGGATATTTCCCTCTGTGAGTCAGATAGCCATGCAGAATTCTTCCTTTGGCCCTGTATTGTTTCTGGCTTGGTTATGGTTGAGGTTATTTCTTCCACTCGGAGGAGGTGCTTTTCTGTTTATTAAAAATTAGATTATATATCTTACTTTGTGAAATAAATACAAACAATATTATAGATATAAAATCAGATATATGAGGGCTACAATTCAGCCCCTGATAGAATGCCTTCAGCAGGTTCACTTCCTGAGGTTTAATTTCACATTTTAAAATTAGGATAATAATACCCACATCATGGAAGTACTTTTAAAAATCCAAGACGTTGATGTGAACTCTGGCAGAGTGTTAGACACATAGTAGGTGTTAATGTACCAGTAATTGTCCTTCTTTTGAACCATCTAGCAACGGTGACTAACAGTTACAACGAGACAAAAGCCCTTCCTTAGCTGAGATCTGAGAAAGAAGGAACAATGGAGAGTTTTCTGGTAGTATGGCATTAAGTTTTCTAGTGGGAAGAGAACAGGAATTATAGATATCTAATTTTAAAACATTTTTGATTTTTAAAGAAAAGAGTGAAATCAGGATGCATCTGTTTTGGACTTTTTTTTTCAATCTAGACATAAGGTAGCTAACATAAACATTTAGTTTGCCCTGGCGTTTATAGCAGGAGATAAATTCTACTAGATGTGGGTGCATTGGAATTGGGCTCAGTTTAAATGTAATCTCTTCCACTGCAGTCATATTGGCTCTCACAGCACCCTTCTATACTTTCATCTCTTCAGTTGGGAGGGGCAATTGTACTTTTTCTATCATGTAAGTAAACATGCGCATGTGTATATAGGGGGCTATTCAGGAAATTGTGGTAGACAAAAGATAAAATCGGTTCGCACCATGTAGCACTGGCATGTGAACCCAATGTAGTGGGAAGATGTTGGAGAGTAATTTGCACCATCTGTGTGACCACAATTTATTGTCATTGATACTTTAATTATTGGTGAATAGCGCTTTTTGATTGAAAATAAGACTGGCACTTTTATTTCCTTTCAATATAACTCTTAATAAATGACAGTGATATATTACAAAATACTTGATGAAATTTTAGTTGTAACAGATTTTCCTCTGCATCACAACATGTATTTTAGTGGCAAATGCCTTTTGAAAATAATACAATGCTCAGTAATAAGAAGTTATTTTTAATTATAATCACTCTTATTAGCAACATACAAATTAGAAAAAAAATGTGGTCTTCTTATAAAGAAAGGTACAAAATAAACATTTTTCATGGAGTAAAACATGTAATTTTAAATCTTAGTCACTACCCAGTATAAATAGCATAGCAAATTATTGTCAAACAAAACTAATTTTGAATTCTTTTGTCAACCATGTAATACAATTATTGTTACCTTATTTCTATGGGCCTTGGTTTCCTAATCTGTAGACTGGGGCTAGTAATGTATATGTGCATAATACTGATTAGTATTATACATATTGTATTTCTATATAGTATCACACTTTACATACTGCATTTTATATCTCTGTTTCCATTTACATTTGCTCCTCCACAATCAGAATAAACTCAGGTAGTTATGCATCATTTTCAATAGTTCAGATTGGAAAATGAATCACAAGAACAAACATTCACTAGAATTATAGTGATTGTTTTAGAAAAAGAAAACCTTGGCTGGAAGTAAGCACTAAGGATTGCAGGCATGTATTTATTTTTCTCCCACCAAGCTGTATGCTATAGATAGGCAAATGATCTCATCCTCTGGGTTTAGCTTATCTATACAAAGAATTTCCACTAATGTTCTCTAATGTTCTTTTCAGCTTTAAGTATCTAGGATTCTTTAGATTCTTGAATTCCTGAGACAAGGCAGGGTGTTGAGTCAGCATGTGGGATCTAGGTTTAGGTTATCAGGGCTCTAATCTCAGTTCCTTATTGTTACTGTTTTTATGACTTGGGCAAGTCCCTTTACACCTTTCAATCCACAGTTTCCTTATTTTTAGAATAATCGTGGTAAAAATATTCTAGAAAGAGAATTTTAAATGTTCTAACCACAAAGCAATTATAAATAGCTAGTCTTTTTTGATCTTTTCATAATATGTGTACATGTTGAAACATCATATTGTACCTCATAAATTTACAGTTATGTGTCAATTAAAAGAAAATAAAACTTTAAAAATTAAAATAATGAAAAGTCTGTGACAATACATATTTAATAGTATTATTCAAAATGCTTAATGAGTCAATGTATACAAAGAACTTAGAAGAATGCCTTGTACACAGTATTCATTAACCATTTCTTATTATTTTCTAAAGCTGTAGAAGTATGAGTAATAAGGCCTGTTGTTCTTAATTGTGGATTCTGAGGATGCAGACACATATCCCTGCAGGAGCTGTTGAGTACAGCCAATAACCCAGCATTATAGCTTACCCAACTATTTCTCAAATTGACATCTCCTTTGAATCTATATAGAACTGATGACTATGTGCTCAAAATGCCTTATATTTTACATATCTGTTCATTAATAATTTACAAAAGTATTTTAGGACAAATTTGTGTCTTTATCTTTCTATTACTCTTTCTGATCATCTGACGTTGGATCTAGCACCTAGGAGATGCTCATAGATAACTTATTGTTAATACATATTTTTATTTCTTAACAGGATAGCTGCATTTTGAGTACCTCCAAAGTTCTCAGTCTTAAATTTAATAGCATTATGTATATCCTTTAATATACTGCATTTATGAGTTCAAGTTACAAACTTATGAGTATAACATCCTTGAGGTTATAGATAGTTTGTATTAATGTAATGGTAACTATGATAAGAAAAATATATTGCATAATTAAATTGATAAGATTTTAAGTGTTCTTGGAAAAATTTATATGTAAGATGACACATGCATTAATTATCTCAATTAAGCCATTTTGCAACATGTATATCAAAATGTAAACTATTTGTATTTGCTCAATGAAAAAATGTCTAAGAGATGATGTCACTTATTAAGTTTTAAGGTAAACTGCATTCATGGTCTTTTTTTCTAATTTATTTTTCAAATGGTACATACTCTATCATAGATTTCAAATGTTTATTGTGCATTAAAGTTGGAGAAGTATTTTCTTATTTGTAGAAGATAATTTTTCTGCAGATGAAATTTGAAAACTTGTCTATACTATTATCGTTGCTTAGAACATTTACCCAGATTTTTTTGCATATGACCTTAAAGCAATAGACTTGAAAATAACCTCCTTAAAAAGTGAATTTATTCTGTCATTAACACTTACTTATGAAAAAGCTATAGAGCTAATGCCAGGAACGTTTACTGTACTTTAGAAAGAATGTTAAAGCTTTTGGCTAACATCATTTAGATTGAGCTGCATGAGTTATTTTATTCACTTCTTAATTTCTTTCTTTCTATATTTTAATTTCAAACGTGCATATCATATGTGTTGTAAAACGAAGACAATATATTTTCTTGCATCCTTTCTTCCTAACTAGAAGCAGTAGCCATATAGATATTTTTGTTTTGCCTTGATGTGTCGACATTCAAGTCATATTTAGCCAAATATTCATGTCTTAGTGGAAAAGCGAAACTGAGACCAGGGCTAATTTTGCAGACAATTATAGTGAAGAAAAAGAGGATGCTCCAATGACTGATCCCTCTGCCTGAGGCAATTGTGGATCTTGGAGCTATATATGATCAATGACCTTGTATTTTAGAATCAATATAGGTAATAACAGAAATAGAGATGGACAGTCAGAAAATTGTACTGTATCTGAATGAATAGCATGAGGAAATATAGTGCTAGTATGCAGAAATTGCCTTTGTTCAGGTATTTTTTTTAAAAATTCTAGTGGAATGAGTCCGAACCTAGAGACTTTAATTCTTTTGAGTTCTCTGGATGATCGCTGTCCATATACTAGATTTTATTATCATTTTCTGTTGCTTGAAGTTCAGTCCCTTTTATTCAGTAAGCATTGTGTAAGGCCTAGACAGTTCTAGTTTTTAAAAACTTCATAGATAATCCTGATATATAAATGGAAAACCAAGAAGTTGTTCTTTCCTATGATAAAAATCTTGTTTGTTTCCATTTTCTTCAAAATCCAGCTAAAGTCTCAGTGAGTCGCTACTTACTTAGTGAGCAATACTGTGCTGCATACATTAGGATGTTAATATTGACAGATTCATTAGGTAGATATTTGTAGTTCATAGAAGTGGGTGGGTTCTTTCAGTGGATGCATGTATGAATTTATGAGTATATTTGTACATACTTGGATTCAGAGAATTGGAATTGGCAACCACTAGCTAGCTAAATGACAACATAAGATATATTAAATTTGCCAAGTGGAAATTGAATTTCTTAACATATATTATGTACTCAGTGTATAGAAGTCCTTAGACTAGTTCTATATTAAAATATAACTATTGTTTGAAATGTGAAAGATTAGTGTTGATATATATTGTAAACAATGCCTTTCACTTTAGATGTTTCAATTGCCTGGATATATCCATTGTATAAGACTTCTTAAGAAAGTGCTTGAATTTCTCATTATTTATATTAATGTTCTATGGTGAAATAGTTATCATCTCAGAATGTTACATTGGTGCAGGACATTTTCTTTCTATGAACCAACAGGTATACATATTAATGCCAGTAAGACTGACTATAATTGATATTCAAAAACATTTTATCCAAAAACATAAAATATTTTATTCAACAAAATATTCGCTCCTCTATGAAAAAGACACAAACCTTTATTTTAGCATCAAGAATGTACAATGGAAGTCAATATTTTATTCAGTGGCCAACATAATTATTTCCTTTTTAGTCTGTGAAGGCAACCAAATATTTTCATATCATTTTCAAAATGTCTCTACTTTTTGTTTTCACAAAGTTCATTTGCTTTCCCACCCATCAACCTATAGAAATATTTTCTGAACATATTTTAACCATGAAAATAGCAAAAGATTTTTGAAAATAATGTCTTATAAATGTTGAAAGGATACTCTTAATGTTTAAGGAAAAGAAATCAAAAGTGACAGTCAGTATGGTGCAGTTTAAAGAACACTAGAATCAACAAAACCAGCATTGACTCTGCAGCTTATTTCTGAGTGATCTTTAACCTGTTGTTACTGTTATTGGATTCTTGGACAAAGCGGTAGGACACTGAGGCATCGGCAGGAAATAGCTTTTATTCATGCTGGCTCTGGCTTGGCAGATTAATATCTAAAGGATGAGCCCCCAGTGCAGTAATGCTTTGCCTTATATATACTTTTGTCCCATTTTGTCCCCTTATATGGTAACATGCACACTCTAAGGCTACAGGGCTTTGACATCACAGAGCTGTGACAGAAATATCAAGGGCTACAGGGTGGAGACAGGGCTGAGCATGTAAGATTGACACTAATTAGGTCACACTCTTCCCTGTGTTCTGGTAAGGCTGAACCTCTAACATATTTCCCTCCTTTGATGCTCAGACCCCCACAGGGTCAAAAAGCATAATCCTGGTTTAGTGGTTTATACTTTTATAACACATGTGGCCATTTTAGGTTAGTGAGTGGCATCTTTTGCCTTTTTTGACCCATTTTCAGGGGGTAACCCCAGCTTTTATCAATTTTTTGTTGTTGTTGTTTAGGGAGTACTGTGGATCAAAACAGGTAAACTGATTTTCTTGCAGGCAGATAAAGTGAGTAGTCCCCTTGATTTTGCAGGTCCCTGACATGATTCTCTGCAGGAGAACTGGGTGTGACATATTAGGGCCTTAGTGACCCATGGTCAGACTAAGTCACAGGATGAGGGGCTTAGGTCTACAGAAGGGGCCTACACTAGAAGCAACCAATAGCAATGAAGTATCCTACCTACATGAGGAAAAAGAACTAGTAGAAACCTTTCAATGTAATTCTAGTTGCCAGGGCTGATCACATGAACCCTGTGGCAGAGATCAGGGTGAAAACTGAAGCAACAGACAAGAACAGGGGGCAATAATGCATTATAGTGAGATGACCAGTATAAAACTAAGAAAGGTCTGTTTATTCCATTGGATAGTTGATTTCTCAAGCTTCTTCTATGTGGAGATTAGTCAGCTTCCAGAGTGACTACAGCAGGGCTCTAGCCTGCGGGGTCTCCTGAGACATGGTCTGATTCTTTCAGATGATCAGTTTGCATGGTGTCACCTTATCTGGGATACATTCCTGTCTAAGTTATGTTTTCGTTGCTGTGACTCAATACCTGGCACCCACAAACTTAGGAAAAGAAAGGTTTATTTTAGCTCACAGTCTCGAAGGTCACAGTCCATTCAGGGGTGTTCGGCAACAATCGAAGTACATGGCAGAGAGAGAGGTGGAGGCAGCTTCCCCAGACATCACAAACAGGAAGACAAGCTGAGGCTAGTTGAGATTAGTCCCTGTCCTCCAGGAAGGCAGGTGCAGCTTATGTATCCTTAAAGGTCTCCGCCCAGTAACCAGTCCCTCCTGCATCCAGGTGTGACCACTACACACCGTTAATCCTAACTTAACTGTAATCCACCCCTCCAGACCAGACCCCAATCCACCAACATCACATGGTTCCATTAAAATACATGAGACTTTTGGGGGACACTCCAGATCCTAACCACAAGAATTCCCTATGATGAGAACCCAGCTTTGCCCTGCTGTTCTGGATCCAGGGGGCCCCTTAGCCACCTTAACTGCAGTGAAAGTGGACAGAATCAACAATAAATGGGCCACTGCAAAGGGACTTTAGGAGTTGATCACTTTATTCTTTTACTCATACTACTGAGAGGGCCCTGCCACAAGGAATTGGAAGCAGGGTAGCCAGGCTTGAGAGACAGAATCAGGCTGTTTAGAAAGATAAGCTACCTGGCCAAGGCCCCACATTTGGATTAGTACTCCCACTGCAGTGGTAGCATGTTTATATACTTATAAGGAAAAAAAATCCCTATATTATGTCTCAGAGACCCAGGACCAGGGCATTTGTGAGGTCTTTGATTTATTTAAAGGGCCCTTTATGTGTGTAATTGCACAATAGAGCCCCCACCCTTTGTGGCTTTAATAAAAATAAGTTTAGCTAAAACAGAGAAATAGGGTGTCTAGATCCTGGAGAAGCTGGTGGTTCTAAGGAAATCTTGGTGGTGTTGGGTCAAGGGAGTTGGCATCAAGTAGATTGCTATTTTTAATTTTATTATTTTCTGGGCCAAGTCGATTCTGTCCTTGAGATAAGTAAAAATCAACGTCTTAGCAAATTTGGGCCTTTTTTTTCCCCAGACCTTGCAACCTGCCTCCCACAAGAGAGTGAGGAACGGTTAGCTTCTTTCCATGCAACCCTCCCATGTCCATCCGGCAAGCAGCAGGTCACCTACATATGAGCCAGTGTGCAGCCATGCTGATTTGTCAATAGGGTTTTTAAGTCAGAGGTCAATGCAGTTCTTAAGATGGTTGGTGAAGTTTTGAACCCCTGAGGTAGTCTGGTCCAAATCAGCTGGCCTTTATTCCCATTCAGTAATGAAAAGAGTCATGATCTTTGCTTCTGGTTTTCCCAGGGTCAGGGCTGCTTGGCCTTGGAAGTTGAAAGCTACCTGAGCTTGCAATTTTCCTAATAGGTTCCAGTCTTTTAAGGCCACAGGATAGTCAAGGAGGTATAGGAACTTGTAAATGACTTCATGGATGCCTAAACTTCATTATCAAGGCAGTGAGAATGGGCAGTGAGCCTTATTACCTGTTGCTCTCATAACAGTTGCTTGTCTCTGTAAAAGAGGGCTAATAGGCTGAGTTACCACCAAATTTTGCACCAGTATCTACAATAAAATCATTGAGGTGGCCCCCTTTAGTCATTTGGACCATGAAATTCTGGAGACATAGCAAGAGGTAGCCTGCTCTGTCCTAGTCTTCTTTATAAATTTATAGGAGCTAGGCCTACAAAGTCTTTCTCAGAGACCTTGGTTGATAACATTCCTGGACCACTTAAATTCTTTGTGATTGAGGGTGTTTCCTGATGCCATCTGACTCTTGGGGACATTTATTTTTCTAGTGGCCTTTCTTGTGGCAATGTGCGTATTGATTTTGTCCCAGTCTTTCCTCAGGGCACCCTCTTTCAGTCCTTAGCCCTTTCTTGCTCACTTAGCTTCCTGTCTACCATGCCATGACCATCTAGGCCTCTGCCATGTGCTACCATCACTGCCAGCTGCCAATGAATGGACTGAAACCTTCTGAAACTGTGAGATAAAATAAATCATTCTCCTCTTAATTTGTAGATATTGGGTATTCTGTTCCAGCAATGAAAAGGTAACTAAGACATTGCATTGATTCAATCATAGCCTGAGGTTTTTCAGTAAGTGAGGGAATATGGTTTTTTTTTTTTTCAGATCAGTAGGTCAGTAGTGATAAAAGGCTGATCTGTGAAGAACTAATGTCCACCTGCACTTGAGCTTCCTGATCATAGTAGAGGGGTCCCTGGGTCTCCCTTAATGGTATGTGAATGATTTTGTATTGTCTGCCAGGAGGCTGACCATTGATGGGACTTTCCAGGCGTACTGCATTGGTGTATATGGAGTCAGGATTGGTGTTGGGGGTGGGAGGTGGCTGCAGCTAAGGGAGGGTGTACTTTCAGATGTATTGGCCAAATTAAGTTATGGCAATTTTGTAAGTTTAAATAAACTTGTCAGTTCTCCCCAGGGAGTACTATAATATTTTAGGTTTATCATAGAAAAGATCTCCTGCAATACCCTTGTTGCTTTAATATTACAGAATTACACTAGTAAGAGACAGAAGGAGGAATGGCCATTGGGATATCAAGGGAGATACAGAGTGCTAACCTGGTGGAGAAGAGACTACAGGCCAAACTGAGGCGTGACTGTGGCCAAAAGAAGGATCATTAAGGACATCAGTGTGATAACTTGTAGTAGAAGAACATGAACTCTGAAAGCATTTAGCAGTTCCCTCTCTGGACACTCTTCTTGGCCTCCAAAGCCTTTTTCTGAAGTCCAGGTGAAAGCCATTCTGACCCAACTGTGTCATTCTGTATGCCTGTGAAACCAACACCATATAGACAATGCCAAGGTCTGCCACTAGCTAGACCAGTAGTGTGGCCCTTCAGACCATGGCGGCAGCAGCCTCCAATGCTTGGCTGACTGAAATTTGGGTGTCTGAACTCCGGCAAAACTTTCCTCTTTGGCTCCATGGGGTGCTGAAGGGTACCATTTTCTGGACACCTTTGATCTTTGCTGATTCCGAAGATGTTCTCAAGGCATTTTTCCTATAGTCGTGAGGCAGAGTACTTAATTGCTTCTTGCTAATTTCTTCAGCAACCCCATGCTCTTTCACCCCAACTTTGCAGTCTTTTCCACTCTGCAAAACATCAAATATTTTACGTTCTTTATTTTCCTCAGCCATTTTTTTCTGTTTTGTTTTGTAGAATAGGTTCAAAGCCAAAAGAAGTACCACGTGGCAACATGAATTTTGAGCTATCTTTAAATTTCCTCTGCCAGTTTAAATAGTCTACCATCTTTAATCTCAATTTCAAGCAAAGCCTCAGGACAAGGACAAAATTCTGACACACTTTTTTCCAGAGCTTATCATGCGTGGTTTCTAGACCAACTTGCCAATATAGTACTCACTCTTATCTGAAACCTCTTGAGCCTGGCCATTCTGTTCTGCATTTCTGTCAGCATTCTGTTACTAATAGCCCGGACCAGAATCTCCCATCGAGTTCAGCTTATAGCCTTCTAAAGCCTTTAGAAAGCCTTCTTTGACAGGCTTCTCCAAACCTTTCTGCACTTCTCCTGCAAAGAGTTCCAAAGGCTTGTAAACCTCATTATCTGGTGAAGTCACAGTAACAACCCCCTTTCTCTGGTATCAATTTCTGTCTTAATTATTTTCATGTTGCCGGAGCTGAATACCAGATACCTGTATCTTAAGGGAAGTAAAGGTTCTTTCTTTAGCTTACAGTTTCAGAAGGTCTCAGTCCATTCATTGCAAGTGGGCAATGGTAGATGGGCTTGGTGGAGATATAGTTGGAGAGAACCTGTTTATGGCATTGCAAAAGGAAGCAGAATCAATGAAGAGTAGAGCTAGTGAAGGAGATATCCCTTCCAGGTCCAGCTTCAGTGACCCACTCTTTTTGGGTCAAGTCTCAGTGATCTGTCTTTTCCAACCAGCTCCACCTCCTAACAGAACAGGAAATTAATGAATTAACACCCATAGATGAATTGCTTTCCAAATATGAGGCCTTTGGGAAACATTCAGAATATGTTAGATTCAAAACCTAACATAATCTTTGACAATATGTACTTCTAAACTTTACAAAATCATTAGTGTTGTGTTTGCATTGTATTGTTATTGGAGCTGTGCCTTATCCAGGTTCTTGGCATTCCAAAGAATTTAGCAAGATATATAAAAATAATAGCAAAAGTATCGATTTATTAAAAGCAAAACCATACTCCACAGAGTATAAGTGTGTTCTGAAGGAAGGCTCACAGTCCCTGAGGGTTGTTACTGTAGGTTTGGAGCTCTTGGGGTCTTTACAGTAGTGTTTTTTTCCCTCGGGACAATTTTAAACAATGAGTGTTTTGTCTCCACTCTGTCATCAAGGAGAAAAGATTTTGGTGGCATACGGAATCTGGAAGAAGTTTCATGGCACCCAATTCCCATATGAGGGGTGGTCAAAGATGAGAATGCTAAGGGGATAAAATTTAGGGTCAGAGTTACTGTAGGTCATTGAGGGTCTCTAAGTGACACCTTAGAGAGGTAGTTTTTACAAGAATGGGCATTGTTTACTGCTCTTTTGGGTTGGAACAAGATGTCCTAATCTATTCATGTCAACATTCAAGAACCTGTAGTGTAGCATTCCTCTCAGACTTTGCCTTATCCCTTTCTGCTTCTATCTCCTGCTATCAATTTCTTCCTGAGAGATGTAATCCCCATAAATCTTATTGGAATTTTGAGGGTATGATAGTTTATTTTCTGTAGCCGCTTCTACCTGACATGGGATGTTGTATCTACCCATGGGGATTAGCTGTTCTCAGGGTTAGAGGAAAATTTTAGGCATCTTAATCTGGGGTCCTATTTGAATAGACTGAAACTCCTGAAAGAGCATGAAGTTGATGTTGAATCATTGCAGCCTAGAAGACATGAAGGAATCCAGGAGATTACAAGAACATGTCTTGAACAGTGGGAGAAATATAGTTATTACAGGCCAAAGGAGAGAGCCAATCAAGAAAACCATGAGCAAATTATGGAGTTTCCATTTAGACTAGTCAATAGACCACTGTTGATAATTGTCATAATTGTCTTTTCCTGTTGTATTATAGTTTCTAGGAAAAGTTATCCAAACGTATTAACAGAAAAAAGTAACGTTCTTCTTTGGACTTTGCACACCCATCCAAGCCAGAGGTGTAGCTAAGTGGAGAATGTATACTTCAAATGAACATTGCACAGACTCTTCCTTGATTGGCAGTAAGCAGATCAAGGACCCAATGGTTTTTTAAGACCACTCCATCTGATATGATCAATTTTCTCTTGAAGAATTTGTACTGTAGATGCCAATCCTAACACTTGTATCAGTGAGAGGGAGAAGTCTTTTGTTTGGATTTTTTTATGTGCTCGACCTCTGGAGTCAAGGCTTATGCCTATTAACATACCTAAGAGCATTAGAACGAAAACAGGTTTGACTCTTTTGATTTGGTATGTGGATATTTTTGATGGTTCCCATTAGGGGCTAGATAATGGGAATTTAAACAGGTGAGTTATGAAACAATATAGGTTGGAGACAATTTATCTTAGGGTGCATATCATCTTACAAGTAGTTGGGAAGAATAGATATGCTTGAGTTTTACAAAGAAAGTACACTTGTGAAGTTAGCTTAAGGCTGAGTAATTAGAAATCTGCCGATGAATTTTGGCTTGAGTTGTCTGAATAGAAGATGTAGTTAACTCCTGTTTGGGCTGTAGCAAGAGGATTGCACACACAATGTTATTTACCATGACCTTACAAGAGGACTTAGGGCCCTCTCGAAAATCCTATCAGACAAAAAACGCAGTTAGAACCCTTGAATGTTTGGCAGGTTTTATTTTGTATTGGCTGGTAGAAGAAATTGAGGGATGTATAAACACAATATTTTTTCTTGGTAATGGGACAGGTTTTGAATTCTCCAAGGGTTCCATATTTGGGAAATGAAAAAAAGTTATATTGTGGAATCTATACGGGTAGAAGTCTTTCTCTTCCAAATTAGTAGACTTAGCAATTTTATCACTTTGATCAAATGGTATTAGTGAGAAAATAACAGAACATTGAATAATCTTCATGAAGATCTGGAAAGGGTTTCAGTGTGTAGTGTTGTTATAAGCAAGGGCCTTAATTCAAGATATATAGCATAGAAAATCTATCCAGATATAAGCAGGGACTTATGAAGGTCTATAAGAATCCGAGACTTTATGTAGAAGTCAATGATGGTGACTGAAGTTCTGATTTAAAAAAGATGACATTATCTGTGGAACATTTCCTTTTATTAGAAGAGCTAGTAGTCCCTTTGGGTAGGGACAAAATTCCAACAATTGTATTTAAAATCAGGTATATTTTTATTTCAATATAACCTGTTGGATTATACAACAATAGGGGTAGTTGTACAGTGAGAGAATAGCAGCATTGTATCAAATCACATGTGGCACCAGGCAGTAAGCTGGGGCAGACAGGAAAATAAGCATATGAACCAAATGAGGGTGAAAATCAAGAATAGTAAACCCAACACAAGTACCCCATCACGGTGGGCAGCTAATTAATTGCATATAGCTCAAGGGGGAAGTTAGATTCCTCCCAAGTATATTCTGATAAGTCTCCCTGTATCAGCAGCTACCAGAAAGAGCTCAGAAATAAATGAGCATATAGGGCAATTCCTAAGTTATAGTGAACTAAAACTGTGATAAATATGTTGGATAAATTAGAAATGTCATCATGATTAATATTTGTCTTAGTTACTTTTTCATTGCTGTAACTCAATACCCAACATCCACAACTTAATGGAGGAAAGATGTATTTTAGCTTACAGTTTCAGGTCTCCTACAGTCCATTCAAGGGCAGCTGCATAAGGCAAAGAAAAGCTGGTCATGACATCAGCAAAGCAGCCAGGAGACCACGTGAGGGAGGAAAGGCAGAACTCATATACCCTTCCATGTCATGCCCTAGTGATCCACACCCCTTCTGGGTCCAGCCTCAGTGTTAACCTTTCCAGGTTAAGCCTCAGTGATCCACCCCTTCCAGGTCACATGCGCAATATTGTGCCATACAATCATAATCTACAGAATACACTTCATCCACCTGTAGTCTAACACATGCCTTTCACCACACATCTGTAAATCACCCCTCTCTACCAGTCTCTACCTTTTTAACAGTACGAAGACTTCATAAGTAATTCACAACATTCAAATACATGAGACTTTTGAGGGACATCCCAGATCCAAGCCATAACATTCCACCCCCCTAAACTCATATCCACCTCCTTCTGCAAAATGCATTTAGTCCTTTAAGAGTTACTAAAGTTTTAATAGTTCCAGGCACTGCTAAGAGAGAAGTCCAAGTCCAGCATCTCCTCTGAGATTCAAGAGAAACTGTTGGCTGTGTGCACCTCCGAAGATTAAAGAAAAGTTAAACACTTCCAACACACAATGTCATGGGCTAAATATTCCCATTCCAGGAGGGAGAAGTAGGTGGAGAGAAAGTAATTAGACTGAAATGAGTTCTAAACCCAGAAGGGCAACACTTAAAACCCGTGGCTCCATTGAACCTTATAGATCTTTGTCCAGCACTCGGGGTAAACCCTGGTCAGATGTGAGCTTCAAGGGGCTTGGGTGGCCCTATACCTACATCCTTGCCTCCATCTGTAACTTTCATAGCTTCTCTTTTGGACCTGTGGCTTTCCTCTGCAAATGATCCCTGCTCCAGGCACCTCAAAATTTCTGAGATCTCTGCTGCACATTTGACTTCTCTTCACAGCTTTCTACATTGGCCTTTCAGGGGCGCACTGCCTGGCCACCAAGGCTTTCTTCTGAAACTTGGCTGGAAACCTCCGTGATCCCAAAACGTTTGCATTCTTCATGCCTGTGAAACCAGTGCCACATGAAATCTTCCAAGGTACACCACTGCATTGAGTAACAGTCTGGACTCCTTGGACAACCACTGCCAATGCCTCTGAGCCTTTACATGGATGAACTTCTCGGGTATTCACTTTCCTAAGCTGCCCTGCTGAATGTCCTAAGGGTTCTCTTTTTAAAGCAAAGCCTTTTACCTTTCCACCCTTTAATTGGTAAAGGGTAGGGTTTTGCTGATTAGTGAGCAACCCTTAAGGCCTCTTTCTTTAAGTCCTGATACCATGTACCTGGCTTCTTTTTAGTACAACCTCTTTAACAACCATGTGCTTTTTTTCTTCAAACTTCAAACTTTTTATATCTGTTTTCCTTCTCATTTTCTCCCACTTCTCAGTATACAGATGGCTAAAAGCCACAAATAATACCCACGTGACAGCCTAATCATCAGACGGCCTTGAAATTTCTTCCACCGGATTAAGTAGTCCTCTGCACCTAATCTCAAATTCAGGCAAAGTCTCTAGACACGGGCAAAATGCCAACACACTTTTTGCCAGAGTGTAGCATGCATGGTTTTAGGTCAATTGCTAACAAAGTTTTCTTTCTCATCTGTAATTTCTTGAGCCCTGCCTTTCCAATCTGCAATTCTATTGGCATTCTGGTCATCTGAGCTCTGGTCAGAATCACCCACCAAACTTGGCTCACAGCATTCCAAGGCTTCTCTAGTTATTATATTCAAATCTTTCCAATTTCTTCCCCCACACAAGTTCCAAAGGCTTCTAAATCACATGATCTGGTAAAGTCATAACAGTAATCTCACTTCTCTGGGACTAGTTTCTTTCTTAGTTATTTTGCTTTGCTGCTACAGAATAAAGCCATCTATAACATAAGAGAGTAAAGATTTATTTAGCTCAATGTTTCAGAAGGTCTCGGTCCGTTCATCGGCAGCTGACAGTGGTGGAAGTACATGGCAATAGCTTAGCTAGAGGAAGCTGTTCAAGTCATGGCCCACAGGAATCCAAGTGAGGGAGGAAGGCAGAACTAGTGTACACCTTTCCAGGTCATGTCCTAGTGATCCACACCCTTCCTGGGTCCAGCCTCAGTGCTCTATTCCTTCCAGGTTAAGCTCCAGTGATCCAACCCTTCCAGATCACATGCCCAATAATGTGCCACATAATCATAATCTGCATCATGCCTCTAATTCACTACATACTTGTAATATATAGTGTATCACACACCTGTCTTCTACTACATAACCGTAATACACTCTTCCCTACCAGGCCCTATCTTTTAACAGTACATAGAGTTCAATGGTAATTGATAACATCCAAATGCATGAGTCTTTTGGGGACATTGCAGGTTCAAACCATGTGAGTATTCATTCTAGCATGACTTGTCTGTGTTTGGATACCTTTTAAAAGGAAACTTGAAGTCTTCAATGGTTCGCAGAAATATTCAGTGTCTTCTGCCTAGTTGTTTGTTGTCTCCACTAGACCAGGCAGGGCTGGCTTAACCCTATATTGGTGGATATGGCTATATGCACCTGCCAAATTTACAGCAGTTAGGGTATCTGAAATGATTGAGAAGAAGACTTGCCATTTGATTTAGTTGACCTGATGGGATCTCTTCTTTTCAGATTTTAAAAGGCACTTGTTCCCCAGGACAGAGACTATGTGGTCCCCTAGGGATAAGAGCTAGTAGGACTTTGCTTTTATCCTGTTTGATGATCTGCTGAATTTGGCACAGATTGATAAAATATTTTAATAATTTTGTAGCCTTGGGCTCTATGACCATATCAGTAGTTAGAGAAGGCTTTTCATATAACATCTCATACAGACTCTTATGTCATCTTGTCTTTAGTGTGTTTCTAATTGTCAAGACAACTCTTGGGAGAAGCTGAAGCTGAAGGCAAGACCCCAGGATTTCTTGCAAAGCTCTGCTAGAGTGTATTTTAAAATTTGGTTGGGCCTTTTGATCTTGGAAGAGGCCTGAGTTCTCCATGCAGAGGGGAGACAGTATTTTATTTCTGAGGCCTTTCCTCCCCTTTGAGTTGAGAGTTAAAATAAGGTCCATTGTCATTCAAAGGACTGGAGTAATCCAAAGGAAAGGCCTTACTGATGAGTACTCCTGCAGTGTCTGTAGCCCTTTTTCAAGGGAGTTGAAGAAGGCTCAATCCACTCTAGGGAAATCTCAATTCAATATTTGTTTAAAATGTCCACAATGTGATGTTTTGATTTGCATTTCTTTAATGGCTAAGGATTTTGAACATCTTTTCATGTATTTGTCGACAATATAAACTTCTTCCTCCAGAAAGTGCCAATTAATTTCAGTTGCCCAATTTTTAGTCAGTTCTTTGATTTTGAGGAGTCTATTTTTCTTCAGTTTGTTATATATTCTGGCTAGTAGCCTCCAATCTGAGGTGTAGGTGGTAAAATTTTTCCCATTCTTTTGGTTTTCTCTTCACTTTGTTGATAGTTTCTGTTGCAGTGCAGAAACTTTTTAATTTGATACAGTCCCATTTGTTGATCCTGGGGGCTATTTCTTTTGCATCATTTGACCTATGTAAAAAGTCCTTGCCCATACCTACATCTTCTAGAGTTTTGCCTCTTTTATATCCTCCAGAAGGTTCAGTGTCTCCACCTTAATATCTAGGTCTTTGAGCTACTTTGATTTGATTTTGTTACATGGTGATATATGTATGTCTAGATTCATTCTGTTGCATGCAGATGACCAGTTTTCTCAGCACCATTTGTTGAAAATGCTGTCCTTTTCCCAATGATTTCTTTAATATGAGAAACCCAGAATACAGACATTTTATAGAGCCAAATGGGTGTGATAGTGGGAATCTGGGGGATGAGGGAGGGATACTAAAGGGTGAAGGGAAGGATTATAATGTTGTTGTGATATATATATGTGTGTGTGTGTGTGTGTGTGTGTGTGTGTGCGCGTGCAGATAATCCTCAAGTTCAATATAACAGTTGTATCACACACACACACACACACACACACACACACACACACACATATACATATATACACACACTAAAAAATATTGAGGGAAAAATCTGTCCACAATGTAGCATGTAAGTGAAGTCTATTTATTAATTTTCTTCGTGGTATGTCTCTACCCTTTGTATGGGTTCTAGCAAAGGAGGGAACCTGAGTATTTCAGAGTTATTATAAGTAGAGATAGGACAAGCTTGCCTAGACTTTCAGTTGGTAACTGTTGGCCCTGATCCAGTGAAAAAGTGGGTGATCATATCCTAGGGAGCATCCCTTCCCATGTGGAAAGATTTGTGAAAAAAATTCATAATTTTTCATTGTATTTCTTGAGAGAGAACTAGTTTGTTTACTAGACATGAACATGATTCCCATTTGACTCCTCCATGACCTAAGGTCCCCTTTTCTTTCTGAAAATAGAAGATGGTTTTAATTTTTCTTCTGGGCCAGAAATAAGGGTAGGATCTACGGTGTTGTAGAGCTGCTCTTTTTGGCTCTTCATTGGCCTATTGCTCTTCTAATTAAATTGTGAGCTTATCATTTTGTGTCCCTTATGATGAATAAGAGTGACTTACCTATGGAAACAGACTGCCTCCAGTAGCTGTAGTTTCACCTGTTTATATTTTAGAGAGGATGGTTTATTGTTCAGTAGACCTCTCTTCTTCCAGATTGCAGCATAGAAATGTAGAACCAGGAAGACACACTTGGGATCTATGTAAATATTTCGCCTCTTGTTATTTCCTAGTGTCATTGCCTTGAGTCAGTGCAATGAGCATTACTTTTTTGGGTGGAGGTTCAATAGGGTAGAAAATTGACCTCAGTGGCCTATTGTAAACTAACTACTGCATAGCCTGTCTTTCGATGTTCCTTTTGGACAAAGCTGTTTTTGTCAGTGAACCATTCATTCTTAGAATCTGGGAGAGACTTCTCATTGACAACCTGTCTGCTTGAAAAGGTTTAAAAAATCATTTGTTCCCAGGAGTGGCTAACCTCTGAACCTGGGGACATTAGTGAGCATGGTTCATAATAGTGCAAGTTTTTCTGATAATCTTAAGGATACCTAGGAGCAGGGCCTGGAATGTGGGAAGTCCAGTATATGGGTGTTTTGCACATAAAATGGGATCATTTATCCTGGTTATCTTCTGGATTACTTCTGCGTGATTTAGGTGTGCTCAAAGCACTGACAATTGCAGCAGGCACGATTTTGGCCTTTCTCTGTTCTTCAGTTTGGTCTCTTTTTCTTCCTCTAGGTCTTGATTATTGAATATGGGATTGCTGTGTCCAACAATTAGATTAGATGAGTTAGAGATCTGAATTGGAGTCTGTGGAAATTGTATCAGATGTTTGAGAATGATTAGCTAATAATAAAATGTTACCACATTAGAGCTGCTCTCTTTCTGGAAGAGAGATCAAATGTGTATTTTCAAAAATCTTCTATCTGGTTATAAAAGATATCTGCTTTTTTTTCCTTTTCATTGTGTGGCCTTGTTGATTTTTTTTTTATAATTACCCAGCTTTTTGATGTTTCATTTCATGACTGAAATGAGGACTTAAACAATTTTAGCTCTCTGGGTCCTTTCATCAGTGGAATCACAATACCAGTTTGCTTCCTCTGCCAGGACTGTCTCTTTCCCTATCTAACTACCTTGGGGGTTCCTTGCAGATGTTGCCTTAACCACAGTATTTTTCTTTTTTTGGTATTGGTGTGCAGCAAGTAGCTAGTACAAACTTTGTATCTTGCCAGGAGAGAACAAAAGTTCAAGAAAGAGTTTGAAACTAATCTGAAATTCCAGAAGGATCTTCAGAAAATCGCCCAACACTTTCTTTGCAATGTTAAATACATGCAATTGAAAAGGGCACCTAGATTTGGCAGTTCTCTTTGCCCCAGCAATTTCCCTTGGGGGCCGGATAGCCTGTATACTTGAGAAATAGGAAGATCTACTGTGCATATGTCCCACAGTGTACAAAGCTGTTTGAGAGTTAGGAAGAGAGAGTTGAGGAGTGTCAAGTTTTTGAGGGGCGTTAACCACCAATGGACTATCTGAGTCACTTGGAGAAAGATGGAGCTGCTGTATTGGCTTGGGGATTCTACGAGGCAGCTGAGTAGGTCCCTGTCAGGTTTCCTGAGATGCAGATGGCAATTTAAAAAGGATCGGCTTTTAATTCAGGAGTCTTTCTAAAGTTGACTGATATTTCTGGGACTTTTGCAGAGGGGTGGGAAGGGTTTCTCATAGAGTAAAATAAAAGCTTAAAGTTAAATGATATTGGACTTTTTTTGTCTTTTGCAGAAAAATATGTAATTGAGTAAGAGTAAAGCAATTTAAGTAAACATTTTCTAGCCATTGTTCTCTAACTCTCAGTTTATACTGGGACAATGTGGTATCACAATAGAAAATAATTTTTTTTCAGATTATCAGAGTAAAATTGTTCCCAGTTATTGAGGATGCAGCCTAATGGTGATATAGACAGGATGAGCCATCAGTTTCTCTTGGTGTTTTGTGGGACATATAGAGTGGACAGAGAGAATACGAGCTTTGAGAGAGTCCCCCAGATGGCATCACGTCAGGAAGGGCTGAGATCAGAGTGGAGTGCTGGGACATCCTAGCAGGTCAAATTTTCTGTCACATATCTCTGGCACATTGGATAGCACTTGTGCCCCTTTCCTTACATTCTCACTGTGGTTTATATGTCAGGATTAAGTGAGGAATCTCAGAGTAGAGACCACTGATCACTGGTTATGAAACCTACCTTTCCCCAAAAACATAAACCATATGTCCTATCTAGAATAATGGGTTTTCTAGAGGTCCATGGATGTGGCTGAAAGATATATCAATAATGAGAGGAGAAAGAAGTATAACTTGTGCAATTAAAAGTGTGGAAGGGACAATCTAGAAGGTGTTTCATAAGAGGAATTCATAAATTGAAATTCTTAAGTTTAGGCTCTTGCCTGATTCCAGCCCACCTCTACTGGGCATGAAAGAGACATTTAAGATGCAATTTGGTTTCCAAACGATGGATAAACTGAGGAGAATGTAAGAAAATAAGGCAAAAAATGGAAAAATATTCTGGAAAATAGGATTCATATTTAAATATAAACATTTAAAAGAACCATAGCAAACATACGGTATAGATCTACTCAGGCCATGGATTTGTCTTGTGCTAGCAGGACATAGATGTCCTGTTTTACAACCGGGTTCTCATGTCATTGAAGAAATCCTAATAGCTTTTATCTTTTTCACCTGTACTCATAAAACACAGCTTTAAAAAACAAGAATATTAAGATAATACAATTTGGATGACTCATCAAGGATATTTTACCAAAATTAGTGGTTCTTAATATCCCCAAAAAAGTATTGAACGGGACACACTTAAAGAATAGCAAAAGTATACATTTGATAAAAAAAAAATGCGTATTTCACAGAACAGGAGCTGCCCAGTGAGAAAGGCTAGTGGGTGGGCTGATGGGGTAGAAGGAAATCTTGGCTATAATTATGTCTTGGGTTTTTGGGGTCTTAGTGTAGTAGATTTGTCCTTGGGAAAGTTTTACACAATGAGTGTTTTAACTGTACTCAACTGTTAGGCAGGTGAGTTTTTGTTTATATAAGGCCTCTTTGGGGGAAATTTCATGGTGCTAGAAGTCCAACAGGGCAGACCAAAACCACAATATTATTGAGATGATAATTAGGTCCAGAGCTATTGGAGATCTTTGAGGGTCTCTGAGTGCATGCTTGGGAAGGGAGCTTATACAAGAGCAAGCATTACTTATTGCTCATTTGGATCTGAAGAGGATGTCTTTGCCTATTTAGGAAAATGTTGTGTGATTTTTTTTTTATTTACCCCAGCTTTTGCCTTAGGCCCTCCTCATGGACTTTTGGCTTTGATATAAAAAATCTTATATGACAATATTATTTATTAACTATCAATGTATGTATAGGCAGCTTAAATTTTTTAAATTTCCTTCACAGGTTATAAAAAAAGCAATGTTTGAATTAGCGTAGCCAATTTTAAGTGGAATTAAGCATATTTTTGCTTAGAATGCAACTGTTTAATGTCCTATTTATCACATGACTAATTAACATACAGAAAAGGACAATTACTGATAATGAAGGAAGATACATAAGAAAAAAAACTCCTAAGGAATGACTCTTGCTATTAAATTCTCCATCAGCTATTTCAATGGTCATCTTTCCTACTTTCACAATCTTCCTCAAAAAAGAGGAAAATTGACCAGTAAAGAGACAATTGAAATACTTTATGGCATTGTTTTCTTTTATTAATATGTATAAGTGCAATGCATAAAGTTTACATTGATTTTGTGGATTTTGTGCATATACATATTGTGGCAAAATTGCAAATATTTCCCTCTCCCTTTTCGACATTCCCACTGCCTCTCCCTCCCTCCAGTTTCCATTATTCCCCACGGTAAGTTCCATGAAAACGTTGTGATCTGGGTTTCTCATATCAGACAAAACATTCGATATTTCACCTTCTGCTTCTGACTCACTTCACTAAGCATGATGGTCTCAAATTGCCTCCATTTACCTACAAAAGCCTCCCCTCCAACCTATGTGTCTCTATACATGAGTTGTTCCACTGTGTATAAATACCACAATTTATGTGTGCAAAGGTCTGTTGATGGGTATTTGGGTGTCTTCCACATTTTAGCTATTGTTAGTTCTGCTGCTGTGAACATGTGTATATATGTATGTCTGTTATATGTTGTTTTTAACTCTTCGGGGAAGATTTCCAGAAGAGGTTTCCCTGGATCCAAAGGGATATTTATTTCCAGGCTTTGGAGAGACTTCCATACTGCTCTCCATAGTGGTTTTACCAGTTTACATTTCCACAAGCAATGCCTCGTATTGTTAATCTCCCTCTACCCACTGGAATAGTGGGGAGGTTTTCGGGTCTACAGAGTCTTATGTTGTTAAGAATAAAGTGGATGAAGCTTGGAAATAAAGCAAACAACAATTTCGTGAACCAAACAAAGATAAAAGAAAAGCCTTTGGGAGAGAAGCCAAGAGGAAACCCAGCCAGGTCTCTGATAGTGAAAGGAAAGAAAAGGAAACAAAGTAAAGCTCTTGGCCAAGAAGTCAGGATGGTGCCCTGGTGGGTTTTCATCAGTGTGGGTCATAGGATCCCCTGTATTGACTCAGAACAAAGTGTTTGTGGGGGAACTATGAGATGGCTGTCAATGATTGGCTCCTTCATGTGTTCAAAACTCGAAAAAGTGGGGACTCCCTTAAGGTGGAGGAAGGGCAGCTACTTTACTAATTGTAGGTAACTGAAACATATTAACTACTTGGTCTGAGGAAATAGAAAAATCTCAACTGAAAACTAGTCCCTGAGAGGAGGTGTCCCACATACTCTATTCTGCAGTTTTTCTCCTCTGAACTCCTATCAGTATTACCACAAAAATTCTATAATCTTAAACAATAAAGACAACATAATTTAAGTGACTGTCTTCAGCTTTCAAATATAGATGTGAGTATTCAGACGATTTGCATAACTTGCCAAAGATCACAGCTATATTATAGTAATACCCATTCAAAATCTGTTGTGACACTTCCCTTTTTTCAAATGATGCTCATTTTTATAGCTCCTAAATTTTTAGGAAAATAATTTTTCGCATGTTTTGGTGCATAAGTAAGTTTTGCAGTGTTGAGTTTTGCTAAAATCCAATAGTTTGTAATGTCTTCGTAAATTTTCCTTGCAGATATGTTGTGCCTTCAAAAATAAAATAAAACTACAAGCCAATGAGAAGAATTTGATCAGGATGCATGACCACTGTGGTTTCTTTTCAGAATGTTGTGTGCTGGTCAATGTTTCGCAGCTGGCTGGGGAAATGGTAGGGTGGGATGGAGCCCTAATGTGTATAATATTGCTTGTTTTTCTAGGATGTAAATATTCCTACCATGCCTAATTTTAAGCTACCAACATGAACTGTGCTATGTGAATTTGTAAGGAATTAAAACAACATCTCTGTAAGTGGGTGCAGCTTGGGCCAAACACATCACTAATTTCAGAGCAACAACAAACTGAGGTTCCAATTCAGGGTCTATTTTCATCTAACTTGGGTCTTGATTTTCAGTTTATGTCCAAATGCACATGTTCCTGTCATGAATTTTATATTTGTGTCTGTATTCTCTTTTAAACTGCACTATGCACTGTTTTGATAATAGCTTAATAATTTTCCAAATATTAAATGAATTACTTCAAGTTGTCTCAATTTCTTTATAGAAGGATGTAAATCCTAACATTGACCAGTACATTTCAGGAGGGAAGTATCAATGGAAGAAGAGGAATTACCTAACGATGAATGCAGCAATATTTAGAGAAAATACCTATGCTTTTGACTTTGACTCAAGATCCTAAGTAATATAACTTACTTACTTTCTTAAGGAATGTCTTTTATCCACATCCCATACTCCTACTCACTTCTTCAAGAAGTAAAATTGTGAAAAACAACTATGTGGTTTTGAGTAGAAATCTTAGAAAATAAAGTATCAACTTCCAGTGCAATGTTTCAAAGGATGGAAACATATTGTATTCATTACAAATTATTAGGAATGCATCTTAATTAGACTTTCTGTGGTATTTTTAGTTAGAGGTGATTAGCCACCAAATTTAGAGCACTAACACTTACAGAATGTTAATGTTTAATTAGCAAAAATAAACCCCTTGTAACTGGAGTTAAGAGTCTCCAACATTAGACTATAAACACTCAAGTTGTAACAAAAGGCTAATCAAATGAGCATACTATTTGTCTCCAGGGAAAAAATAGTTACTAAATTGCTAGTCTCAATGGGTGAAGTACAAGTAGTAACCAACATTGTGCATGTGTATGTCATTGCTATCTTCTTACCATTAGATACCAGTGAGGAATGTTTGTGAACTTTTCTCTCCTTTCAGTACCAAGTAAAGCTGGTTGTGCTTGGGATGACTATCTTCGGTATAATATGTCATGTTGCTTTGCATTTAACATATTGCCTCTAATTGGGAGAGAGAGAGAGAGAGACCCCTCCAGTCTTCCTGTATTCCTATTCCGAATATTATTGAAATGCTTTTTTGGCACCTTTGATGCCACTATTAAATTTATAATTATCCTTTTATGAAATGATTATTCTTGGCATGAGGCCTAAGGTGAAACACTGTTGTATTTAATATGCAAATTACAATGTATGCCATTGTGAAGGTTTTTTTTTTTTTGTTTTAAAGCTCATGTAACCATAAGAATTTAAAGAAAGCTGTCAGAGAGTTTGTACTTTTTATGCCTTGTCTTTATTGAAAATCATCTCATAATATGCTATATGTGAAGGTTAAATGAGTAGTTTAGGTTAAAATCCACTGCTAACTTTCTGGAAGGCAGGAAGATAGGAATATAATAGCCTCTCTGCAAGAAATGAGAAAAGAGCAAAATTCCTTCCTTGCTCACTGTTTGAAGGTAATTTGGAATGACCAATTTTCCTGTGGATTATTTTATATTTAGAATTAAATGGAAACTGTGTTCCTTCTCTGGTCAACTGATATTGCTTCCCTACCTTTCAAGTTGAGTGTATGTATGACTTTACGAAACGATGCGTTTGAAACACAACTAGTCCTCTCTTCTAAATAAGAAATTAAAGGAGGGGCTGGAGGAATGGCTCAGTAGGTTAAAGCGTTTGCTGGAGTTCTATTCCCTAGCACCACCTAAGCCAGCCTGATGTGATGGTGCACACCTGTAATCCCAGTACTTGGGGGGCTGAGACAGGAGGATGGCCATGATTCCAAGGCCAGCCTGGGCTCCATAGTGAGTTCAGAACCAGCCTGGGCTCCATAGTGAGTTCAGAACCAGCCTGGGCTATGGAGTGAGACCCTATCTCAATTTTTTTTAAAAAAGAAAGTAAAACAGAACATTTCAAAGATATTTTTAATCCTTTAAATTTAAGAATATGCATTCTAAATACAGATTGTGAAAACACTCAATAAGCTTCTGCTTTGTTGCACTAATTAGTTATCCCCCCCAACCTCTTCATTTTGGTATATTAAGCCAGCTACAGAAAAGTTCATAAAACCCACTATATTTGGCCATATTTCTACCTTCAAAGCTCCAAGGCTGACTCACAAAAGTGCTTAGAATAGCACAGTGAAAGTATCTTGGCCAGCCATTCTTAGTAAGTTTCTTCTTTCCTTATTCCCTCCTCTTTGAACTTTTCTTCATTTCTTCCTTCTTGTTGACATTTACTTTGTACAAAGAACTGTGTTAGTCACATTCAAATAAAACACAGAACAATATAGTCTTTATTGACAATAAACCTGTAATCTGGAGAAGTAGTGGTATCCTAGTTACATTTATGTATTTATATGATAATCAGAATCAGACAAACTGCTCACTTTATCATGGTGCTGAGGTGAATTAATTCATATTAATATGATGCATAAGAGGGTAAAATTGCTATATACGTGTAAGAAATGCTTAGCTGTTTTGACAATGAAAAGAAGCTTAGAGTGAAAGTCTTCAATTCTTCACAAGACGTGTCCTCTAGCTGACCTTTCAAAATAATTTGATCAGATGTCTTTGGTTGGAGTTGTCTTTTTGTAGAATTGTAAAATTGTAAAAGGAAAGTAAAAAAAAAAAAACCACAATCAAAACAGTTGAATGTATATCAGTTTTGAAGCAAGAGACATATTTAGGAAAATAATTATAGAAAGAACTAGTTTGCTTGTAGTACTAGGAGAATTTGTATTAATCTGATTATAAATGTTTTAGAGAAGAATTAGAGCTGTACAAAACAAAATACTTAGAGGCAATTGTTAGACTTTTGATAAGTTTAGTAATTGACAAGCTCACAAAATTATAAACAATGTGGGTGGGGGCACCAATTTGCTACGATATAGAGTGGGCAGGGTGACAGAGCCTGTTGGGTACATTTATGACATGGACACTATCAGTCAAAACAAATGACAGACTCAGAAATATTTTTAGAACTTATTTAGGCAGTCGATTTGTCCTTCCTTATTTATTTTTACATTAGAAAAAAGACAACTTATAGAATCCTTTTTTATTTGAAGTATAGTATTTTTATTTACCCTGGCCAACACAGGCATTAGAGCATATTCCTTACCTAAGATTGACAATCACTGCTTGGTTACACAACATCAGACTTCTGTACGTCTGACAGACCTGTGAACTTCTTAATGCAATATACAAAAATTGATGTTTACCAATAAGTATGGTTGTCTCTGTTTGCTTTGCTCAGTCAAATAGCTATAAAATAATAATTTTACTTTTGTAGCAACAATTATGACTGATTTTTCTATCAAGACACTTACATAGTTTAAGAATGAGATATGCTACATATAAAACTACCAAACAGTGATTTTTATAACCAGATAGAACCTAAATACAAATCTTGAAGAAAGCCTTGTTAATTAATACATTTTATCTTGTTAGGTACTTAAAACCCAATTAAACAACACAAAAATATTTTATCAAAGGTGAAGTTACTCCTTTCAATTTAGCTTTACCCTAAGTATTCAGCAGATTGTTGAAAGGATCTTATGCCAAACCAGCATTTAAGTTAACTTCAGCTTTCTAGGAAGTTAAGTCCCTTTGTAACCTAAATCTTTACAGCAGAAGGCAAAGCAGCTAATCTAATTGCATGCACCATTGTAGTATCTCACCTTTGTATTTGGTCAGCATAGACTTATGCTTGAAATTTAGCCTCTGTTGTTATCTTGTGGCATGATATCCCAGGACTGCGGTGGTCTTACCGAGATCTTTTAAAAATCACATTGTTTATAAACATTTTTCTTAATCTAAGGAGTGTTGGCCCCAGGGAACCCCAAAGAAACACCTCTTGTGGAGGTCAATGAAATGTTTAGGCAGCTGCTTTCTTAGCCTCAGAAGGAGCTTAACTTGATAGGGATCTTGATAGGGATGTGTGTGTGTGTGTGTGTGTGTGTGTGCGCGCGCGCGCGCGCACGCGCACGCGTTCAGGTGTATTTGTGTGTGCCCAGGCCATTTGCAATAAACACAAATTAATTTAGGCCATTTTCAATAAACATAAACTAATTTGGGTGAGGTTTGAGTACAGAAACTATATAATCGTCCTTCCTTTAAGATTATCGGGTCTAATTTACCCTTATAAGGCTCTTCATGATAACATTCAGGGTCAATGAAAGTAAATTTGAGAATCCAATTTCATAACTTTATGTATCTTAATATCTTTTATTTTTGTTTCAATTTGCCACAAATATTAAAATTTTTGTTAAAGTGACTGAAAGCAACTATTGCTCTACTAATCTTAGTTTTTCAGGCCCTGATAGTTATCTTTTAGGTCTTTGAGTAGGCTCCAGGCCTGTGTAAAGGCTATTAGAATTACAGTTTGATGTTTGGTTACAAAATATAATCTGTTTATTAAAGTGTTGCAGTCCCAAAGCAGGGGATTTAAGGAGAGAGAATTTTAATTTACCATAGTGTTATTACTGTTTTTGTTTCCAGAAAAGGGAGGTTTGATCTTTTATGGATGAACAGGGAGGACATTTACCCAAGGTGCTGTGGATCAAGGACAGGAATATGGCTGCAACATTGTCTCTTCAGGCTTATCATTAGCTCCTTCTCATTGCCCTTTTTATCTAATGGCCATTGGTCTGTATTTATCAGGGCTGGGACTCTAACTGCCACCAATAGCTGGGGATCTACATCACAATTCTTTAGCCATTGAGGATGTTCTCAGAACAAAGATTTCCCTGTATGGAATCTCAGCTCACTTTATTTTTTTTCACAAAAAATCTAGCTGCAATATCTGAACTCTATACACATCTATTCAAATTCTAGCTGCGATATTAAAAATAAGCGATCCTTGTCTGGCCATTTGACTGTAGAAAAATGAAAATGGCCAACCGTTCAAATTATTCTCCACAAGTCTAGCTGCAAGTATTAATGTAAGAGATTCTCTCTCTGGACACTTTTCCTGGTCTCCGAAAGGGCAACCTATAGTGAGTGAGGAGGCATTTAAAGTTGTACCTGTGGAAATACTGGAGCCATCTCCCTTCTAAAAGGAGAGAAAAGAAAATTTGGACTATTAATATTCAGGCAACCCCAATTGTGTTGGTCCCTCCTTATTCTGGGGCACCCATCACACACTCCCACCTGCTTCTGGCACTCCATGGTGGTCCAAAATCCCAGTCGTGAAGACTCTCTCCCATCCTGTTGTCACACTTACCTGTGTACAGTGGAGGAGTCTCTGATCCCAACCTCTATGCTTGTCTAGGAATCTCCTGTGGTGTAGAAGAATATCTGCAGACTCCTTTTTTATTTTGTTAACAATAACTATGTTTTCTACTTTTAACAATGGTCAAGGAATAAATTACATAGAGATCTTTTGAGCTGGGGATGTATCTCAATAGTTAGAATGCTTGCCTAGCAGGCATATGGCTCTAGATTCAATTCTCCAGCACCATGTAATAATTAGTCAGGCATAATAGTGCATGCCTGTAATACTAGCACCCAGGAGGATTACCATGAGTTAAAAGCCAGTCTTACCTAGTAAGAGTTTATGACCCACCTGGACTGCAGAGCAAAACTTTGTCTCAAAAAACAAAACAAAAAAGATACTTACGATTTATGTGAGCATAGACCCATTTAAAACACAATTTTACAGGGTTTATAACATGGGCTCAGAATTTTGTAGATGTGAAAATTTTGTAGGGACAAGTTTTAGATGACACAAAAAGCCTACAATAGGTAAGAGATCATGTGCTACAAATTAGGAATGTTTCATAGGTAGATTTTTTTTATCATGATTGCTCTGCTAAGGTTTCAAGTACTATGTTATGCAGGAGTAGTGAGAGGAGATACCCTTTTCCTATCTAAGATTTTTTCAGGGAATTCTTTCAGTTTTTCCTCATTTAATAAGATGCTGGCAGTAGGTTTGGTATAAGTGGTTTTATCACTGTGAGATATAAAGTTCTTCCATACCTATTTTCATCAAGATTTTTATTCATGAATGGATGTTGAATTTTTGTCAAAAGTTTTTTTGTGCATTTATTAAGATGATAGTGCAATTTCTACCTGTGTTTCTGTTTACTGATGCATTGTGTTATTGGTTTGCATAAGTTGCGCTATCCTTGCATCCCTGGATGAAGGGAGCTTGGTCATGGTACATGATCTTTTTATTGATTTGTTACATCCTGTTTCTGAATATCCTGTTGAAGATTTCATTTATGTTTATTTAGGGAACAGTCCTTCCTTTGGATTTGAGTCCTTGTACAGTTTTGGTATTAGGGTTTGCTAGCTTCAGGAAATGACCTTAGCAGTGTTCCTTTCCTTTGCATTTCTTGCAAGAGTTTGAGGAGAATTGGCATTAAATTTTTCCTGATCTGATTCTGATATAAATTTGTAAATAATTTTTAGGGTCCTTACCTGTTCCTAGTTGATAGGGTTTTTATTGCTGCTTCTATTTCATTGCTTGTTATTGTTCAATTCAGGTTTTATATCTTCTTAATTCAGTGTTTGTAGTTGATATGTGTTAGAAATTTATGTCTTCTAGGCTCTATAAGAAGTTTTTTGAAATCTTCTGGATTTCATTAATTTTTGTGATTTTACCTTTTTCATTTCTAATTGCATTAATATGGATCTTTTCATTCCTTCTTTTGCTAAGGATAGTCAGAGAGTTATCAATCCTGTTTATCTTTTCAATGAACAAATTTTCGATATGTTGATCTTTATTATTTATTTTTGGACTAAATTTTGTTAATTTCAGCCTTGATTCTGATCATTGCTTTTCTTGTACTAGTTTCATATTTTTATTTCTACTACTTTTAGATTTTTATTTTAGATTTGTTTTTCTATGACCTTGGATGCATCATTAGGATTGCTCTAATCTTTTTATATGAGCTTTCATGATGATAAAGTTCTCTTTTAAAACTGCCTTCATTGTGTCTTACAGGTTTCCTAAGCCGTGTTTTCACTTTCTTGTGATCATAGGGAATCCTTACTTTCCTCCATGATTTTTTGGTGACCTGTTGATTATTTAAGAATGTGTTGCTTGATCTCTGTGTAGTGTCAGTGGCTTCTTTTGGTTGTGATACCTAGTTTAATTCTTCTATGATTATTTTGATTATTTTGCATTACTTTATTTTGGATAAAGTTTCATGTGCTGCTGAGAAGAATGTGTATTCTGTTGTTGGATGAAACACTATGTAGCCAGCTGTTAAGCAAATTTACTCAATTGTGTGGTTTATTTCTGATATTTAACTATTGATTTTTTTTCTAATTTATCTGGAAATTTGTGACAGTGGGATGTTAGACTCGCCTACTACAACTGTATTGATGCTTGCCCATTTTATTCCAATAGTTTTTTTGGTTGTTTTATGAAGTTAAATGTGCCCATATTTGTGCATATTTATAATTATAATCGATTCCTGCTGAACTGTTCATAGTAGTCGTCTTTGTCTTTTCTGACCAGGTTTGGCTTTAAGTTCACTTTGTCTGACAAGAGAATAACTGCTACTGCTTGCTTTGAGGCTCCAGTTATATGAAGTCCAGTTTTAAGTCTATATTAGAGTTTTTAGAAAAAACAAATTAATAGAAAAAATATGTGGCTTTATTAGGTTGGCTTACAGAAACAGAAGAGAGAGTCCAAAGTGGCCCCCTGTATTTGCAAGAGCTAGAGGATCGCATAGTGGGACTCACGTGAAGATGGAAAAGCACTTGTCTGAAATCAAAATGTCTGATTATTCACTGTGGAACAGCTCGTATAAGTGAACTGCAGCATGATGTGCGAAGCCAATGGTGAGAACTGAGAGGCTGGAATGACTCTGTTCTAGAGATCAATGACCAGAAGCAATGATGAAAACAGAAGGAAGTCTGCACTATAGGTCAATGTCTTAAGATAGTGGCAAAGGTCAGAGCTCTCCCAGAAGAAAAGGCAAAGGCTCTCCTCTTCCTTCTTTTTTAAAAAATTCATTTTAAGATACCAGAATGTTGAGTAGTACCACCCATATTCATGGTGAGTCTTCTTTCCTGTTTACTGCCTTAATTTTTAGTCATCCACATCCAAAACTCTACCTAACTGATGAACTGGGCATTTCCTAATCCATTCAAGTCTATATAACATGGTAAACTCTCACAAAATCCTTTCACTTTTATTCATATTCCCCTATATCGGAGATGGAAGCTCTTACCTTCACACTGAGCTACATCCTTAGCTCATTTTTAGTTTGGATTTTGAAACAGTGCCCCACTCAATCATTAGGTTACCCAGACAGCGCTTGAACTTGTGATCCTCATGCCTCAACTTAACAGCCCTGTGCTACCAGGCAAGCAATTTCAGACCGTCTTACTTTGTGGATGAAGTTTAAATCTTGCAGACAACATATGATTGAATCTTTATTTTTCTTGGTCTAATCTCTGCCAAACAGTTATCTTTGAATTGGAGAGTTAAGACCAATAACATTAAGTGCTATTATATTTACTAAGTCTTACCATGGCACTATTTTTCCAAGTTTTCCTTCTTTATGTTTTTTTCTTTTATTTAACTTTTTTCCATATTAGTTACCTATTTTCTTTGAACTGGTTGCTAATTCATCAAGCTCAGCTGTGGGTGACAGTGGAACTATAAAAGGACCGAATAATTATTTTTTGATTGTCTTTCAGGGAACTCCTTAAGCTGAATATTGTCCTGTGTGTACTTCCTTTGAGTTGCTTTCCTGTGTCTGAGTGTTTTTCCACTTCATTTTTCAAAGACCTGCGAATCCTGGTCAGTGACCCCATGGGAGCTTGAGTGTGCTGCTGGCTCTAATCCACCATCATTTAATTTGCAACATCTATTTAATCCTAAAATAGCCACATTCATAGCAACCTTAGTGATCTTCAGGCTCATTTATAAAAGGCTTGCAACTTATTCATAATTAAGAAATAATCAGCCAAAAAAGAAAATTAGAACTTCTCCATTTTACTTAATCAACTGTTACGGCCTATTTTGGTTTGATGAAAATAAACATTTTAAGTTTTACTTCTAAAATATTTATTAATATATAATTCAAGTATCAAAATTTGACCATGTATAGTGTAGTATTTTTCAAAATGATTCAAGAGTTTTCTAACTATCAGTACGATATAACCTGTTAGAAAAAAATTTAACAGACATTATTGTTTTTACGTCTTTCTCCCCACTGCTGTTCTTAAATATTTATTAATATATAATTCAAGTACCATAAAATTTGACCATGTATAGTGTAGTATTTTTCAAAATGATTCAAGAGTTTTCCAACCATCAGTACGATATAACCTATTAGAAAAAATTTAACAGACATTATTATTTCTACCTCTTTCTCCCCACTGCTGTTCTTTTGCCACCATTCCCTCACTCCTGATAATTATGCATCAATTTTATGTCTCTCTACCTTTGCCTACTTAGTACAGATTTTTTAAATAGCCCACTTATAATACTGCAATTACATATTCTGTAATCAGCATCTCCTTATTCCTCTGACCCATCTAACCACTCCAGCCTTTGTTACTCATAATTTTAATTTCTGCTTCTGCTAGATAATTTATTTTTTTAGATTCTACATGTGAGTGAGATCATGTAATTAGTTCTTTTTTTGTGCCTGGCTTATTTCACTTAATATAATATCCTTCAGATTTACCCATGTTTCCATAAATGTGAGAATTTTATTCTTATTATGGTTAAATATATTTCATTTTGTATATGTTCTTGCAACTATTTTCTTTGTTCATCTGTTGATTCATTAAGGTTGATTCTATATCTTGTTTATTGTGCATAGTCTTACAAATAAGAATGGAGAGATATTTTTCACATACTGATTATATTTTCTTTGGGTATACATTCAGTAGTGGGATTGTTAAATCATACAGTAGTTCTGTTTTTAAGATTTTGAAGAATCGCTATACACGTTTTCATAATGGCTCTAGTAACTTACATTTCCATTCAGAAGTGAGATGGGGCAGATCCTTTTTCTCCATATCTTCACCAGTACTCATCAGCTCTTACCATTTTGATAACCATTTTTTAAGAAAATAAGATCATATCTCCTTGTCATTTTGATTATTTCTCTGATGATTAGTGATGCTGAGCATTTTTTTATGTATCTGGTGGTTTTTGCATGATTTCTTTTTTAAAATGTCTATTTAGAACTCTTACCATTTTAATAGGGTTGTTTTCTTGCTGTTCAATTGTTTGAGTTCCTTATAAATCTTTAACTCTTTATCAGATGTATAGGTACACATATTTTTCCCATTCTGTAGGCTGTTTTTTCATTGTCGATTGATTCTCTTTCTGTACAAGAGCTTTCCCATTTTTGTGGAATCCTATTATTGACTTTTGTTTTATCTGTCTTTAGTTTTTTCAAGACACTCTATACTGATTTCCATAATAGATATACCAGTTTATAGTGTAACTAACAATGTGGAAGTACTCCTTTTCACCATATCCTTCCAAACATCTGTTGTTTTTAAGTTCTTCATAAAATGTATTCTACTGGGTTAAGATGGCATTTCAGTGTTGTTATGAATTCTCTAATGGCTAGTGATGCTGAATAATTTTTCGTGTAATTGTTGGCCATTTGTACTTCTGAGAACTGTATTTATTTCAATTGTCCAATTATGTTATTTGAGTCTTTTTGGGTGTCTGTATTAGTCTCTGTTTGAGGAGTACGTGGCAACCCCCCCTTCCACTGGTTCTCTCTTCATTCTATTCTTTCCTTTGCTGCATAGAAGCTTTTAATATCGTTGTTGATTCTCGTTTTTTTCTTACGCAACAAGTATTCTATTTAGAAAGGTCTTCTCTCTGACTACGTCCTCAAGGGTTTTACATATTTTGTCTTCCAGCAGATTTAGCATTTCCATTTTAATGTCTAGAATTTTCATCCTTTTTTATATGATTATAGTACAGGATGAAACGTGTGGGCCTCTATTCACTTTTCTACACGTGGATAACACATTCTCCCAGCACCATTTGTTAAAGAAACCATTTTTTCTCCAGTGTGTGTGTGTTTTTTTTTTTTTTTTTTTTTTTTTTTTTTTTTTTTTTTTTTTTTTTTTTTTTTTTTTGTTCTCTTTGTCAAAGATCAGATGACTGAGGATTTCAGTGTTTTCTCTGTGTCCCCAATTCGGTCCCATTTGTCCACCTGTGGTTTTTGTGACAGAACTATAAGGTGCTTATCACTTTTATTTATAATATAACTTGATGCCTGGAATTGTGATGCCTCCTGCTTTTGTCTGTTGCTCAGGATTGATATGGCTATTGTAGGTCTCTTCTGAGTCCATATGATTTTTAGAATTATTTGCTCTACTTCCGTAAAAATACTTTTGGTATTTAATTAGAATGGCATTGAATCTGGGTATTAGTTTTGACAGTATGGCCATTTTAACAGTATTGATTCTGCCTATCCAGTTACAGGAGGTGTCTTTATCGTCCCATTTTTCTGAGGTCTTCAGTTCCTTTTGACAGCAGAGGTTTTTATTTCATTGGTTAGGCTGATTTCAACCTTTTTTGTTTGTTTGTTTGTTTGAGATTACTTGAGTATGATTTTTTTGTTTTTCTCGTCTCTTTGTTAGTGATTTCATTGTTGGTGTAAAGGAATGTTCTTGATTTTTGTGTATTAATTTTGTGTGTCCTGCAGGTTGGCCAACTCTTCTTGTCAGCTCCAACAGAATTCTGAAATATTGAGGATTATGTATGTAAAGGAACAAATCATGTCCTCTGCAGATACAAATAGTTTTATTTAATTTTTTCCAATACATATTCCCTTTGCTTTGTTCTCTTACCTGATTGCTTTGGCTAAGGATTTGACTAGTATATTGAATAAATGTGGTGACAGTGGAAACCCTGATCTCATTCCTGGTTTTAGGGAAAATGCTTTTTTAAATTTTTGCATATTTAGTGTGATGTTGGCAGTAGGTTTGTCATAAATGGCTTTTATCAACTTGAGATAATGTCCCCTATATCTATTTTCAGCAGGTTTATATTTTTCCCATTTTATTGATATGTTTATGTGATACATAATGTTTACATTGAACTTGGGTATTTAGTGCGTGTGTGGGCGCGCGCGCACACACACACATACACCGGTAAATTTACAACTCTTTCCCCTCTTTCTTTCTGACCCTCTCAAACCCAGTCCATCCCACTAGTTCCTGTTGTTTCTCCACTTTAGTTCTATGCAATGACTGTGATCTGAGCTTCTCATGTTAGAGAAATCATTTAATTTTTAACCTTCTGAGTCTGACTCACTTCACTGAGCATGATAGTCTTAAATTGCATCTATTTACTTACAAAGGCCTCCAGCCTATCTGTCTTTATAGATGGGCAGTATTCCATTGTGTATAAATGCCACAACTTGTGTATCCATTGATCTGTTGATGGGTATTTTTGTGTCTTCCACATTTTAAAAGGTTTATTTTTTAATCATGAATGGATGTTGGGTTTTGTCAAAGGTTTTGTATGCATCTATTGAAGTGATCATGTAATTTTTTGTCCTTGCTTTCATTTACGTAGTGTATTGTAGTGTATTAAATTAATAAACTCATGTACTTTGAAACATCCTTGCATCCCTCAGATGAGGCCAAATTCATCATCCTTTAAATCATTAAAATAATTGACATAAAGCTTTTTTTGTTAAATCTTTATCAAGTTTTGGTATCAGAGTAATGTTACATTTTAGGTCGGATTTTGTCAGTATTTGTTATTATTCAACTTCATGGAAAATTTTAAGGAATATTAAAATTAGCTCTTCCCTATAGTTATGGTAAAACTCTGCAGTGAATTTGTCAAGTCCTGGGATTTTTTTTTTTCCTTCATAGGTAGAAGCTTTATTATGGCCTCAAATGTATTACTTCCTATTGTTCTGTTCAGAGTTTTTATTTTTTGGTTTATTTTGATATCTCATATGTATTAAGAAATTTATTCATTTCTTTCATCTGACCCAACTTGTTGGGAGCATAAGTTTTCAAAATAGTTTCTTATAATCATCTGGATTTCAATAGTGTCCATGGTGGTTTTATCCTTTCTTACTATGTTGATAAGGGTTTTTCTTTCCTTCTTTTGGCTATTTTGGCTAGGAGCTTATCAATCTTATTCAACCCTTCAAAGAACTAACTCTTTAATTGATTATTTGTTTCTGTTTCTTTAATTTTCGTTCCAAATCTTATAGCTTCCTTCCTTCTACTGCTTTAGAATTTATTTTGTTCTTTCTTCTCTCGGATCTTGAGGTGCATCATTAGACTATTTGGGATTGGTGTGTGTTTTTAATGTTTACATTCATAAATGCAAGTCTCCCTCTTCATATCACTTTCATTGTGTTCCATAGACTCTGGTACGATATACTTCCACTTTCGTTTGACTCCAGGAAGTTTTTGATTTGTCGCCTACTTTCTTCTGTGATTCAGTGATTGTTCAATAATGCATACTTTCATAGTTACATATTTTTTGTAATCTCTATAGTTTCATTTGCTATTTATTTCTTGTTTAATTCTGCTATGACCTGGAAGTATACAACAAATATTCAGTTCCCTTGTGTCTTAGCTACATGACATCCACAAATTTAGGAGAGGAAAGGCTTATTTTAGCTTACAGTTTCAGAAGGTCCCAGTCCATAAAGAGGTGGCCAGCAACAGTGGAAGTGCATGGCAGAGGCACAGGTGGAGGCAGCTCTTTGACATAAACAGGAAGCCAAGGCAGGGCAAGCTGAGACTCGTCCTCCAAGGAAGGCAGGAAGCAGCTTATATATCCTTCCCGGTCTCATCCCAGTGATCAGCCCCTCCTGGATCCAGATATAGAAGGTATGATAAAACTTCACTACACACTTATAATCTAACTTACATGCCTGTAATTCAATTTTCATGACTGTAATTCACTCCTCCAGACTAGGCTGCAATCTCCCAACAACACATCGGTCCATAGACTATAACATTCAAATGCATAAGACTTTTGGGGGATATTCCAGATCCAAACCACAATATTCTACTTCTGGTCCCCAAAAGACTCATGTCCTTCTCCCCATGCAAAATGCTAGTCCTTCTCTGAGAGTTACCAAAGTCTTAACAGTTTCAACACTGTTAAAGAAACGTGAAGTCCATAGTCTCCTCTGAGATGTAAGACAAAATTTGACCTGTGAGCTCTTGTTAAAAACCAAAGAGTTAAGCACTTCCAACATAAAATGGCACAGGGTAAACATTTGCATTCCAAAAAGGAGGAATAAGGAAATAAAAGGCAATAGGACCAAAATAATTCCTATGTCCAGCAGGGCAGAGGTTAACTCTTTTAGCTCCATATTCAGGAACTGGGATAAATTCTGGTGAGTTATAAAGTCCAAAGAAAGAGCTTGGGTGGCCCCACATCTGTGGCATTGCTGCAGACTGCAACCTCCATTGTCCATTCATTGGGCAGGATCTACTCATGGCCTGCTGCATTTCTCAGCTGACAATCCATGCTCCTGCCTTCTCCAAAATTTTGGGCTCTTCATTGTGCCTTAGGCTTCTCCTCAACTTCATGCACTGCCCTCCCAGGGGCACACCACTTGACCTTCAAGGCCTTTACTTTAAAACCTGGGTGGAAGCCTCCATGAACTCACAACCCTTGGGCTTTGCAAGCCTGTAAAGCTGGAGCAGCATGGACATTTCCAAGCTGCACCACTGGCTTGAGCAGTAGTCTGGCTCCCTTGTACCCTGAATGCAGTAGCTTCTGAGTGCCTGGATTGCTGAACTCTGAGGACCTGAACTCTGGCAAACACTTCCCTCTTTGGCCTTACAGAGAGCCCTAGGGTACTCTTCATAGAACAAAACCTTTTGGCTTTGCACTCTTTAATTGGTAAAGGGTGGGATCTTGTTGATTCCTGAGACACTGTGACGGCCTCTTTCTTTTGTTTTTCCATTTTATTGATATGTATAAGTGCACAATTTAAGGTTTACAATGGTGTTGAGCATTTTGTGCACATAAGTATCTTGTCAAGGTCACAAGGGCTATCCTACTCTCCTTTTGTCCCACCCCTTACCCACCTCTCCCTCCCTCTACCCCCACCTTTCCCCCTCCTTCACATTGTTTTTTGTCTTACATTCCATAGGCGTTGTGATGGGGACTCTCATATCAGAGACAATTCGATGTTTCACCTTCTGCTTCTGACTCACTTAGTTCTGATTCCAAGTGCATGGCTTCTTTTTAATGTTGGTCTCTTGAACAACCACATGTTTCTTTATTCTAGACTGCAAGCTTTTTACATCTGTTCTGTCTGCCATTGTTTCTCGTCTTTTGCCAAAAAGCTGGTGTTCTGTTTTCCCGTGATTCTATTGCTGAGGATTAAAGATCAATTACGGTAAAAACACTTTGCCCCTACTCTGGAGATTTGTCCACTTACATTGTGCCTTTCCTTTTACTTGAGTTTGTTTATATTTTGATATTTATGTCCATTTTTGTTTACTCAGCTTTTAATTTTGAGTCCTCTTAATGACTAGAAGTATACCGCTTTCCTGTTTTTTTTTTTTTTTATACTTTTCAGTAAGAGAGAAATGGATTCCAGTGATGTAGGTGACCCAAAGAGAAGTCAGCTATTGGCATATAGGAAAAAACAAGATTATCCACTATGCCATGAATAATAGCATGAATGAAATCTTCAGTAATGTTGTAATTTGACACCAACCAATTATTAGTAAGTCATGAAATTAGTTGTGTTCCTTGGATATTGTAACTGTTTATACCCTTAACAATAGAAATACAGTTTACACTTAAATGCAGTTACTTAAATCAACCAAATATTATTTAGTGAATGGATCTACAAGATGCAATACTATACCATTGCCAATATCGAAATAAATATTTGAGTTACTTGACTAGGCTAAATCAAACAGCTAGAAGTTACTTACTCTTAATAGACCTCAACTATATGCCACCATTAATAGTGGGACAGAGATCAGTGGTGATTCCAGAACCTAAGACACACTAATTGTTGATACATCATAACAAATTATATAAATTATATAATAATTCTACTCTTACCATCAGAAATGTGGTCTATACTATTAATGTGGGTGTCTATACAAACCATATAATAACTTTTCAGAAAGATTTGTTAAAACCGACTTTGTACTATTGTTAATAATAGAAAAGGAATCTGCATTAAAGTCTTATGCATAACTAGCAAAAAGTTATTAAGTTCTAATAGGCTAAGCGATATAGCCATCAGTTATTAATGGTGAAGTTTTATTACCAAGAATGATGGGGGTAGGGAAAAAGAATACTGAATCAAAATGTTAGCGAAAAAAGGAGAAAACAGACGAGTGGAAAGGATAGAGAAAATGAGAGAACTCCAGCTGAAGGACAGGCGAAAGTAAATATATTTAAACAAAAGGGGATGGGGGCACAGCTCAGTGATTAAAGCTCTTGCCTAGTGATCTCAAGACTCTGGGTTTGATTCCTCAGTCTTATATTAACTTGGCATGGTGACGCATACCCATTATCCCAGCACTTGGAAAGCTGAGGCCGGAGGATTGCTGTTCAGGCCTGCCTGGACTACACAGTGAGTTAATGACCAATCTGAACAACAGAATGAGACCCAGTCTTAAAAACAAATAAAAAACCCACCCCCAAATAAAAGGAACCCACAGAAAGAAGAGCTGGAGAAAGAAATGAAGAATAGGGAATGAATAACACTAGAGTCTATAAAAAAGACTATTCGAAGAAGGCAAAAAGTAAAAACTTGAAAGAAGAAAAAGACAAAAGAAAATAAAACAAAAATAAGTACAAGTCCAAAATACATACCAAGAACAGCTGAGATGAGTCCAACACGCAAAAAAAAAATCCTTGTGTTATTTGGATAAGTAGTCTCCTTCCAGGTCCTGTGGTTTGGCATCCACTGTCAACCAAACATGGGGCGGGGGGAGAGTAGTGATTGGACTGTCCTGCTGTTGTTCCCTGCTCAGTTCTTACTTCATCCACCCTGAGAAGACAAATCTCTTTATATGTCCCACTTCTCAGGGATGTACCACGTCATTGATGGCCCTCACTCCAGTGGCAAGCTGAGGTGCCTCTCCAAGCTCATATGGGGTGGGAGGGGCAAAAGCCCTCTGGATTCTATGTTGGGAGCAAGCAGGGATAAGGGCCCAATGATCCAAAGGACCTCTAGCAGGCATTTCTATACCCAGCATCCTGGACAATCTGCACATAGTCAACCTGGTCTCTCGTTCATGAGTTGTGAGCTGGTGAGAGGGAACCTCTATTCTCCATGATCGACTCTTGCTGGGCTCAAATCTTCCAGGACATCTGCAGCCTCTTCTCCCTTCTCTCCAACTATCTTTGGGGGCGGGTCCCTCTCAGTCACCAATATAAAGAGTCCACAAATCTCTGTGTATGCCTAGTCTGTGGCCTGTTTCCCAGAGCAGTTCAAAGGCAGTCTCTTCCTTTAACCTCCCCCTTGTGTGGTGCTTCTGGATCACTTCTCGTTCACAGCTTAGAAAACCCTTTTAGCAAGAGACCCCACGCTGCACTTGCTGCTTGCAGGCATTAGTTCTGAAGGCCAGCTGCCATTTACCTCTGAGGCTCTCTGTCCCTCAGACCTTTGTCCTTTCTGCAGCTGGCTGTTTCTGGGTTGCCATGGCGCAAGGTGTTTTCTTGCCTGGTGTGCTTGCTTCTCCATGGTTTTCTTCGTTCTCCATAGCCTTTGAAAGTTTTTAGTTTTCCTCCTTTCAGTTCCTAGCACTCCTCTCCTTTCGTAATCTTAGCTACTCAGGTGTTTACTGTATCTTAGGCTTCTTGCTGACTCCCGAGACAGTCGTGGGGATAGCCTACTCCACTTTCATCTTGACTCCACATCCCCAACATTTTTTTAAAAATTTTCCCAAAAGTATCTGTTTTATTAGTATGTGCTTACAATACATAAAATTATTTAATATGAAGAATTGTCTCATATACATATCACATCACGGTCATTTTCCCAACGTTTTTATTAATTTATATATTCAATACATAATGTTTGCAGTGAACTTGAGTATTTTGTGCACGCATACCTCACACTGACATTACTATCCCTTCCCATTTTTGTCCCTCCCACACCTTCCCCATCACCCCCTCTAACTCCCACTATCACACTCATTTGGTTCTATAGAATGCCTGTATTCTGGATTTCCCAAGCGATATTTAACATATCTGATCTTCTACATCTGACTCACTTTACCACTCAAATCATCACTTATTAGCTCAGATTTCCACCCCTAGAATTGGCTGCAGTGGCCATATACTGATGCCTGCTCTCTGGACCCAGCAGATCCCTTTATTGGAATGAATTGGTAAAAGTTCTTTTTTTCTGTATCTTAGTATATCTTTGTTGAGATTCTTTAACATGATTAGCCCAGCAGTCCGCATAAGAAGAGAACTACAACATTGTGGTCATTTTTACTTCTGTTTTCTCTCCCTACACTTAATGTGCTAAGCAATGTAAACCATACAGGGAAAGAAATAGTGAATGCTTTCTCTTATATTAGAAATATAAATATAAATAAGAGAACAAAGTAAAAGGCACATAATAGGAAATGGAGGTAGACTTAGTGGAGATGGGATCAGTACCCGGGGATTTTTGGAACTTGATTTTTGTTTGTTAAAGGTTGCTTTACTGTGCGTGCATGCGTGCGTGCGTGTGTATGTGTGTGTGTGTGTGTGTGTGTGTGTGTGTGTGTGTTTGCGTGAAATTATAAGTGATTATTTTCTTCTGTGAACAATATCTCTGCTATCTTTATAGGGATTGCATTTCTCTGTAGATCGTTTTGGGTAGCATGGATTTTTTTTTTTTTTACAATATTACATCTCCTGATCCAGAAACATAGGCTCTATTTCCATGTACTTACGTCTTCTTCAGTTTCTTCAGTGTCATACTGTTGTCAGAGCTAAGATTTTTCATATTCTTGTGTACATTTCAAGCTATTTTATTTTTCTGTGGCTATGATAAACAGGCATATTTTCTTGATTTCCTTCTCAGGGTTCACTGCTAACATATAGAAATATTACCTTTCTTTGTAAGTTAATATTATGTTTTGCCACCGTCCTGAACTTGTTTATTAATTCTAACATTTTTGGTGGGGCCTTTAGAGTTTTCTCCTTGTAATATCATGATGTCAACGGGGGAAATTCAACTTCTTTTCCGATATGAATGCCTATCATTCATATCGTCTCTTTCCTACAATCTCTGACTAGGACTTCCAATATTGAATAGTAGTGGCAAAAGTGAAGATCCATTCTTCTTGCAGAACTTAAAGAAAAAGGCTTCAAGTTCTCTTCATTTAATATGATGTTAGCTATGAGTTTGTCACCCATAGCTCTTGTTATATTGGCATCCTTCCTCCAATAACTGCTATGTTGAGAGTTAATATTTTAGATCAAAAACTGCTGTTGAGTATTGTTACATGCTTTTTCTGTATCTATTAAAATAATTATGTGGTTATTGTCCTTCATTGTGTCATGGCGATAAAACTTTATTGATTTGCTTATGTTGAATTATCATCACGATTTTTGAATGAATCTCACTTGCTCACAGTAAATGAAAATATTTCATTTTGGTTTTGTTTGAAGTGCTGGGGAACAAATCTAATCTCACACATGCTAGGGAAGCTCTATCACTGTGTTACATTTGCAGACCAACTAGTGAATGATTTATTTAATGTGTTGAATTTGGGTTGCCACAGTTTTTTCAGGATGTTTGAAACTATATTCATTAGGTATATAGGAATTTAGTTTCATTTTATTTTTGGCTGTGTATTTGTTTGACTTCGGGTAATACTGGCTTGTCAAATGAATTTAGAAGTATTTCCTCTCCTCCAATTATTTGGGATAGTTTCCAAATAATTGGTTAGTTTTCTCTTCAAATATCCGGTAATTTTTGACATTAAACCTATTAACTTCTGGGTTATTTCTTGAGAGAATTTTCTTCCTACCGATTCAATCTTCTTACTGATTATTGGTCTACTGAAATGTTCTATTTCTTCATTATTACGTCTTAGTACATTTTGTGTATGTTTAAGAATTTCTTGTCTTCCAGGTAATCTAATTTGTTAACACACAATTGTTCGCAGTCGTTTCTTATGCTGCATTATACTTCTCTGATATCAGTTGTAATGCTGCCTTTTTACTTCTAAGTTTATATATTTGTGTATGCTTTCTGTCTCCATATGTATATATGCATATATATACATAATTATATACTATATATGTTTAAAAATTTAATAATTTAAAATCTCTATATTATGTATGAAGATATCTGTACATGTCTTTATTATATCTATATATCTCTTTATATATTTATCATTTGCCTATTTACATAGTATAATTAAAGAGTTGTAAATATTTTTGAACTTACAAAGAATCAACTGTTTTGTTTTATAGATACTTTAAAATTATTACTTTCTATTTTTTCTATTTATGTTCTGAACTTCTTTTTTTTTTTTACCAATTTTGAGTAGAATTTGTTTTTGCCTTTCTAAGGCCTTGAAATGTAGCATTAGGTTGTTTTTTAAAATCTCTTTTTCCATGTAGATTTTAATTGCTGTGTATTTCTCAGAACTACTTTTGCTATGTCTCACAGGTTTTGATATTTTGTTTCCATTTATTTTATGAAATTTTGCAATTTAACTTGTAATTTCCCCTGTGACCCGATGTTCATTGAAAAGTGTGATATTCAGTTTTCATGCATTTCTCTTATTATTTAATTCTAGTTATATTCCTTTGTGACCAGAAAAGATACATCAAAGAACTTCAATAATTTTATTTTGAGGAATTTAGAGCCTAAATTGTGATATAATTTAGAGAAAGTTCCATGAGCGACTGAAAAGAAATGTTTAGTTTTCATTTTTACTGCCACTATAGGGAGAAATGTTCTATAAAATTCTACGTGTATTTGATCAATGGTATAGTTTAACTGTGACCTTTCCTTATTGTTGTAGTACATGATCTGTCCATTTATGACAGTGATTCATTGAAGTCCCCTTTTATTATTGTATTGGAGCTTATCCTTCTTTTAGTTATAAAACAGACCAGTGGATACACAAAATGCATTTATACACAATGGAATACTATGCATCAATAAAGTCCAATAGCATGGAGGCTTTTCAGGCAAATGGAAGAAACTAGAGAACATCATGCTTAGTGAAGTAAGTCAGAAGCAGAAGGTGAAACATTGAATGGTCTCTCTGATATGAGAGACCCAGATCACAACACCCATGGAACTTGAGATGAAAGACAAAGTGAAAGAGGGGAGTAGGGTGGAGGAGGAGGGAGGGACGGTGGGTAGGGGGAGGGAGAAAAGGAGAGTGGGAAAGCCCTTGTCAACTTGGCAAGATACGTATGTGCACAAAATGCTCAACTCCACTGTAAACCTTGAATTTTGCACGTATGCATATCAATAAAATGTGGGAAAAACCAGCATTTTTGAAAAGTTAGCTACTCTGACATAAGGTGTGTATAGATTTGTAATTGTTATATTTCCTTGATGATTATATATTGTCCTTAAGTTTTTTTCATCTTTCAGTTTTTGTGCTGACGTTTATTTTTCGAATCCAAATGTAGCTACTCTTGCTCAATTTAAGTTTTAATTTGCTAGAGCATAATTTTCCATCTATTCACTTTGAGTCTCTTTTTTTTAATAATGAGGTGAATCTCTTATAGGCAACATATTTCTGGGTCTTGGTTTTTAATTAGTTGATCTAATTGATTTCATTTAATTTAACAATTTAATCCATTTATAGTTAGCATCATTATTGAAGGGTATAGACTTCTGTCTAACGTTTTGTTGATTTTTTTTCTGGTTGTTTTAAATGTTCCTTTTTTTCCTTCTTCCTTTATTCATCCTTGTGGTTTCATGGCTTAATATACTGGTAATGATTCATTTTTTCTATTTATCAATTATGTATATATTTTTCTACCAGGATTTATGTCTTTCATAATATTATGTTGGGACTGATCTTTATTTCACTTCTGGATGTAAGACTTTCTTGACTATATTTTTATAAAGCTAGACTGATGGTCATAAATTCTTTTAGCTTTTGCTTAGCTTTGAAAGTTCTTATTTCTTCTTTGGTTCTGAAGGAAAGCCTCATTAGGTATAATAATCTTTTTGGCACATTCTTTCTTGATTGCTTTAAATACAGTAGCCCACGACCTCATAGCCAATCGTGATTTTCTTCGAAATCTGTTCTTAGTCTCATGGGTTTGCCCTTACATGCGATTTGGTGCATTTTCATTGTAGAGACTGAATATAATATATCATGGTGAAAATCTTTTCTGCTCATTTCTATTTGGGATTATCTAAACCTCTTTTACATGATTTTTATATCAATTCCATGATTAGGATGTTTTCTGTTACTATTTTGTTGAATAGGTTATCTATATAATTAACCTTCACATCCTTCCTTCATGTAGTTTATTGATACAAATGTTTGCTCTTTTAGTGGTGTCCCAATGATCTTTAATGCTCTTTATTCTTTATTTTTTCTTTATTTCTCTGTGGATGTAATATTTCATAAGTCTTGTCATTAAGTTCTGATATTCTTTCATCCACTTGGTCTAGTTTATCATCGAGGTTTTCAATTAATTTTTCTTTGACATATTCAGCTCTTCATTTCCAAGATATGTGGGGTTTTTTCAAATTTTCTATCACTTTGTGGAATTTCTTATATACATATTTGTCTTCTTTAACTATTTGCATTTGTTCTATTGGATATTTATGAAGGTTTTAAAAATTATTCTTTTGAAATTTTTATCATTAGGCTTATTCATTTTCATGTCTTTTCAGTCAATTACCAAAGAATTGTAATATTCGAACACTGTCTTTGTAACTTCTTCTTTATATTTTATTCCTGTATTGGTATTTACATGTCTGGCAGAATTCATATCTCTACCCCTTCTGGGAGTGGGTATATTTAGAAAGCAAGTTTCTCCTGTGAATCTATCTTGCAGCAATGGTATATTGCTCAGTGTTGTTGTTGCCTAGCTGGGCACTACTTTTAATCTCTCTGAAGCTTCTTTGAGTGTGCTCCTCTACTTGGTGTGAAACCACCTGCAGCTGGCCATTTCCCAGGTGTCAAAAAGCAGCGCCCCTAATTCCTCAGTTTCTGAGGGTGGTGTCCTCTGTTCCCCTACATATCACAGCACTTTTCTTTTACAGGGCAATGTTATCAATAGATTTGTATCAGTCACTCAACTCAGTCAGAGTTAGGTCATGAGACAGCTACTTGATAGCCTGTTGCAATGTGATGTCTGTAGGCTCACAGATATGGGAATATGCAGGTATTCCTGACCCCTAGAGCACTGGAAATTTTGAAAAATAATAGATCTCTTCTGAAGGTGACCATGACCTACAATACTATGGGGCTCACTGGAGGATGCTGTGATTTTTTTTCCAAAGTCAGTATATAGTGTAGATTCCAGATTTCCTATCTGTTTGAACTGTAAGTCTGTGAAGCTTGTGTAAATTTCCAACAGCTAGGACTGCTAGTATGTCAGCTAATAGTTTGTTGGAATTTTCTCGTTATTACCATCATATGGGGGAGATTCGTTGTCTTCGGCTGCAGAGGTAGGATGGCAGGTGCCATGATAGTTTTTTTTTTTTTTTACTATGTTGCTGTTATGATAGATCTAAAATGTCTTCCCAAAGTCTTGTGTATTTGAAAGTGATTGGATTATGGAAGGTGCTATATTCATCAGTGTATTTACTCACTGACAAATTTAGTAGCTGAATGTTCTTTTAGGATTTGAGGCCTATCTGGATGTAGGTCACTAGGGGCGTGACATGGAAAGGTGTATTCTTGTCCCTGGCTCTTCCCTTCTCTTTCTGGTTTCTGACTGTCATGGGTTCAACTCCTTTCCTCCTTGCTGTTCTGAAGCGTAAGTTCTGTCTTGAAGACAGCTGACCATGCAGCGAAACCATGAGCCAAAATAAACCTCTGCTCTTTTAAGTTCTGGGTTTTGGATACTTTGTCTCAGCAACAATAAAGTGCCTAGCACAGCTCTTGTCCCAAGTGTCTGTATCTAACAGTTTTTCTTTGGTTCTTGTTTGTGGAGGATCAGGTGGACGTAGACTGTCTCTATCAGCCATCTTGATGTCTCGAGGATTATTTGCAACTAATAACAACCTAACTTTGATCACATGAAAAAGCTCTCTAACTCAACTCCTTATCCTCTCAGTTAAATTTTTGATGTCCCATTTACATCTTTGTATTTTCCTTAATAGATTATTTTAGTTATTATTTTGTATTCATGTTCATTCTAAAGATGTAAGTATATTATCCACCATAGTTATAGTTTTGAACTCTTCTGACTGTGTATTTGTTATCAGCCACACTTGGCTATATGTTTATTATTCAGCTGCTTGCCATCAGATCAAAAAAAGGAGGCCATTTGTCAAAGGTAAATAGGAAGAAGTTTTATTCAAAGTTAGTTTTGAGGAAAATGGCAAAGTGTATTTCTCAAAATACTCATCCTTATCTTTATAGGTGGATAAAGACCTTCTGTATAGAGAATATGGAGAATATTAGTTCCTTTTCTGAACCTGATTTTGATTTGAGTTTATAAGGGAATCTACTGAGGAGATACTGTGAGGAAATTCACAGTCTGTTGCTGGTTTGGGTGGAACTGCCATAGCCTGATCACTAGCATTTCCAAATCCTTTACTTGGGGTTCCAGTTCTTTGCCACCACTGTCCTGAGGCCTATATTTACATGTTTTGCAGAAGCAGACCTCCAGGTGCCAGGTATTGAAGCATCTCTGGTGAGAGAAGCATCTTCCCACTTTGAGCAGCCCTTAGAAATAAAAATTTTATCTCCTAAAAGAAGAAACTATAGCTTTTAAGTATAAAAGCAACATCTTGAATGTATCATATTAACTGTATCTTTAATTTTATCAGTAAGTTTTACGTTTTCCTCTTATGCTTTTTTTGGTTTTTTTGGTCTTTTGCTTCTATTTCTTCTTGTAAGGTATTTATAGTGGTGATGAAGTCTTCCAGCTATTGTTTGTCTAGGAAAGTTGTTGTCTCCCTTTTTTCCCTAAAGATTAGCATTGCTAGATATACTATTCTCCGTTAGAATTTTGTTGCTTTGACCCTTTCAAGATGCAAGCTGGCTCCTTCCTCGTTCCTACATCTTTATCCTTTTTGATAGAGAAGTTTGCTGCTATCTGTATTGAAACTCTTTATATATTACTCGTTCTTTTTCTGTCTTTTTTTCTTTTAGCATCATTTTATTTTTTACTTTTGGAAGTTTGACTATAGTATGCCTTAGATTAACCATATTTATAGCAAATCTAATTCCTAACGTTTGATCTTTATGCACTTGGTCATTTATATCATTATCTGGGTTTGGTACATTTTTTGCTATTATGTCTTTCAGTGAGCTTGCACACCTTGTTCTTTTTGTGGTACTTCTTGAATGCCAATGGCAATAATAGTTCGTCTTTTGATATTATGTAATTATTTTTTCAACTCTGTACCTTTAAATAGCTTGTCTTTAATCTCACTATCTATTCTATTTGACTTATACTTCTGTGGGAGCTTTCTCTTTTACTTTTTCACTGTATTTTTGTCTCTAAAATCTATGTTTGGCATTTTATGTAACTGTTATATTTCATGGATGAACTTCTAAATTATTTCTATTTTCTTGATGTTTGCTGAGCTTCCTTAAAACAACTGTTTTAAATATTTTTGTGTGTATCATAATTTTTTATCTCCTTAATGTGTGCAGCGTAGGCATGAAGAGATGGAGGGTGTTGCAATGTATATTTCAGTGCAGTGAGAAATATTGAAGGTTAAAATGAGAGGTGATGACAAGGGGTAAAGTTTGTTGTTTGTTGAGAGCATTTCTAAAATGGTAAGAGAACAAGAGAAGACATGAGTATAGAGTTGGGCTTGAAAACATGTGTGCAGAATTTGAAGAGAAATATAAATATAAACATTCTGTCTCTTATCATCAGAAGTTTTCCACATCAACATTCTGATTATACTCAGTTATGGCCTTATTTTTAAAATATTGTTTCTGATAGTGATATGATTCATGTTAGAGAGCATTGTTTGATTTACTTCAAGTTTTCCTAAGGTGCACTATTGATGGTAATAGAAATTACACAATCAGAACAAGAGGAGGCTGCTAAGGATTCGTGTCATATGTTGTTAGCATTTTTATTATATAATTTTTGTTAATTATTCCAAGAATTTTATTAGAATTCAGTTAATCTATGACAAAAATAAACTTGCTTAACAGTGTTAACAGTATGCCTAGAGCACATTTTCTTTAAATAGGCAACAAAGTCAAGTAAATAATGTATAAATTAGCTTCACAGTAATAATTTCTATCACATGAGTTGTCAACCCTGTGTTTATCTATTGGATCTAAATTCCTTTTCGCTAAAGTTTAAAGTAAGTATTCTCCTCTAGAAGCAAATGAAACACCACGATTTCCAAGTGTAGCTCTAAATAATTCAATTATTACAAGATAAATGCATATGTATGTGTTTTCCTACACGAATCTCAATGTTCTATTGCATTACTCATTAAAATGTGCAGAGTTCTGTTCATCCTTTCAACATCTTTATCCTAAAGGCGATTTTCTTCCCTAATTTTTCCTAATTCTAGTGGAATGCTGCTATTGGGTCTTTTAATATATTTGCATTTAAATTTGGGGTATACTTATAAACTCTGATTGAAGAGTAAATAGAATGTAAATGATCTTTCATCGACTGTGTTTTTTTATTCCTTGTACTGATCGCTTTTGAGATGTGATGAGCCTTACTCTAAGTTCCCATGAGCATGGGGCTAATTGACACCTAGTTTAGCATAATCACCATTATATGAGAGTTACCATAGTGACTGGGTTTTACTTATCAATTTGAACATTTTCACATACGATTACCACTGATTGCTCATTTTGCGTGAATGACTTTCTCCCATTTACTGAGTCGAACACTGCTACCTTTACCTAATGGATAATACAGTCCAGCGCAATCATTAGGCGAGTGATCAGTTTGCCTTCCCTGACAGAATACGAACCCGAGGTGCTGTGAGGTCAGAATTTGTTTTTCTTCATGAACACTGAAAGGTCAGGTAGAGTTTAACTATGATGGGCATTCTCAAAATGTTGAAGTAAATGTCAGACTTAAAAAAAGTTAGTATTCCACAATGCAACTAAAAGACTTAGTGTTCTGTCAAAAATTTTTATTTAATTTAACAAGAAAATTGAAAAACAGAGCAACACTCACGGACAAGCAACAATTTCAAAGCTAAATTCCTTGCGAATGTTCTCATTTCTAATATAAGTTTTAAAAATAGTGGTACATTCAAGCACAGTCCCAAAGGATTTGAAGTATCAGTTTAGCCCTGGCAAGTGAAGAGAGAATCCCAGATCATTGCTAATCGTTAACACTTTAGAAATTCAATTGCAGTGGTCTTTACATGTTGCTGCTAATACTAACCTTAACCACTGCTGTATCCTTGGCATATTTTTCAGCCTATCCCAGAATATTATGTGTTTCTTTAAGAGAGTTAAGACTTGTAATTCCTTCCTAAATTAAATATTGGCGATATAATTTCTGCTGAGTATCTTGAAGTTCATGGTATCATTATTTTGCTTTATTAACTGGATTTTCTTCTTTGGAACATTAAAGTGACTCACAACTTCTTGCTTCCTCCTTGACTCATAAGTGGATGATGGCACCAAGTAAAAATAGAATAACTGAAAATAATTCTAGAAATGACATTTCATGACCTCAGTGCGCAAAGTATCAGCTACCATATGTGTTACAAGTTGGAAGAGATATAACAGAAAATGCGGTGTGTCTTATTAACATCAGAATATCTACCACATTTTCCTCTTTGAGAGCTGCCTGTTCTACAGAATTTACAAGGTAGACAGTGATGATATGACAAACCAGTTCATTTGCAGAAATATGAAGTACTGTTGAAGTGTATCTTAAATTCAGTTTTTTCTTCCATCTCGAAAAGCTTAGTACCATTTTAGTTCTACTAAAAAAGTTTGCAGAATCATTGGGAAACCTGTAGCAGAATAAATTCTGTTAAAGAATTAATCCAGTGAAAATCAAGATTCTTTGATATATTTTCAATCCAAATTACTTATAATTGTAATATTTCATTTTACTTTTGTAATTCTAAAGCTCTCAAATATTTAAATGAATTCCTTAAGAGAAGTATTTCTATGCTAGGGGGAATTTACCTTGTTTCTTCACAGTCTTCCTATAAGTTATGTGTGGGTGATATAACAACAGATCTATTTGTGTGAGAACTTAGAAAAAAAGACCTATTTTATTCGTAATGAAGTTGAAAACAAATAATCACCAAAAACAATTATGATTCAATTAATGAATAATTAAGTGATTATTTGTGTCCTGTGAAATAAAGAATTACTGAGATCTGTGATGCAATCAGTATTTTCAGACAAGTAGGATGCTGCCATGCTGGACGTTTCAACTTATGCTGCTGATTAAATTGTCCAAATGACAGTTTCCTAGTTAAATCGCCACATTTTTATTTGTCTTGATTAATATGTAAATATCTGCCTGATGCTAAAAAACCTCTTAATGATAAGAAGTATGGAAGAATCATCTCTCCAAAAGGATCTTTCCTGACTTTGTGAAATGGTCTAGTTTTCACGCTGTTAGAATTGTATTCTTACAAATGAAATTAAACATTTTAATACTTAAAAATGCCTTATTGTAGAGGGTTATTAAGCCTAAAAGGGAGACAATATTTGTATGGAGATTACTAATTATAAAGCACTTTCTTAATCTTATTCCAATTATTGTAATCTAGAGACCCAATTCTTTTCTCCAAAATTAAAAACAAAGGCAAAATTGTATCTTTTGGACATTGTTCAAACAAGTTTGAAAGCAGCTCTCACACAAGTGTACACACCAAAAAAAGTAAATGAGAAATGTTCTGAATAATAGAGCAAATACATATCTCTTTTACTATGCCGCAAGGTTTTTAAGGACAAGACTGTATTCTAGATTCTCACACTACATCAATGAAATACACACACACACACACACACACACACACACACACACACACACACAGTCTTCCTTAGTTGAATTACATCTGAACCTCCATGTTGAGGATCCTTAACTTTATATTAAATATACAATGAGCACACACCTAGTGCATGTTTGCTCACTAGATGATTGAGTAAATAATTGCCTATGTATATGTGTAACTGCTGGGAAGTTTAGGCCTTAAGTAGATACTCAATTTTCTTTATCCTTTAACAGTGTTAAGTAGTTGAATTTATGCACGGTTTTCTCGAACATTGCACATAGCCAGATTTGTGTTCATCATGTTCTAAAACTTCTATAATTGTGGAGACCAAGATTTAAAAGTGATTACTTGATTATTAAGTTACAGAACTGGCTCTCTCTTCGTGTTATCGAGGACACGAGAACACTCTAAGGAATATTTGTAAACTGCAGAAACATTGAAAGTATATTCTTATTTATGTTTATTAACTGATTGAATTAACCAGTTGATGGGCCCTACTGTGTGCCAGAACCCTTGAGAATTGTTCAGAGGTCAGTGGCAAATAAAGTCAGACATGATCAAGATGCAATCCATATATATACACACACACACACACACACACACATATATATATATATATTAATTCCCCTCCACGAGGAATGCAATTATTACGCATCACAAACATATACTACTAGAAATAATAATTGTGGCAAAAAGCAAATGACACCAGACATAAATCTTTCCCTCACTGAGCTTAAGTTAAAAGTGAGGAGTGTCACAGTTGTCAATGCAAACACATTGCTTTTGCTTTAAAAGGAATAAGAGATAGTTGAATGTCTTCGTTACTCTCTCATCATTGTGACTCTATACCCGACATCTACAACGTAGAAAGGAAAGATTTATTGTAGCTCACAGTTTCAGAAGGTCACAGTCCATTCACTGGTGGGCAGCTGGAAAATGCTGGAAGCACATGGCAGGGTTGGAGGAGGGGCAGGGCCAGAGCCACAGCTCCAGGGGAGGAGATCCTCAAAATATGGTGGTATAGGGAAAGACTGGGAGGAAGGGCAGAACCAGCACACACTCCTCCAGGTCAGTCCTCAGGCAGACACCCCTTCTAGCCAGACCCCACCTCCCAACCCTACACAGGAACATGAGGGTTTTGGGGGCACTCCAGATCCAAACCATGACATTGACCAAAGTGTGGGAGCATGAATTTAGGTTTTCCCAAATGTCATGTTCCACTGAGTTGGTGATGACTTGCACGATTTATAGTTACAAAACAGAAGGAAGAAGTCTTAAATCGGAGTACCTTATACAAACAGCAGTGGGAGTATAAGTAGGCAGGTCACTCTGAAATGGCAAAATCTCTGCTACAGGCCTCAGATGTTATCTAAGGATATTCTAACTCTGGAGTTAGTGGAAAGCCAGAGGTTCTGCCTTTACATTTTAAAAGGGTTACTTAGCAACTATAGAGATGTTATATATTAAAGAATTTATCATAGGATGTTAAGTCAGATTCACAGTAGAAGAACAATAGATGTGACCATGAATAAAGGACCAAGTGCGCCCAGGATAATCTGTCTGTGCAAAGCATCCTAACATCTCTCTGTGGGTCCTCAGGAATCCAATTAGCTGATCATAGCAGGCTCATTGTGAGTGAGGCTATTTTGAGGGAAGTTCAGTTCTTACAGTCACATTAAGAATAAAAAAATATAATTTGGAAATTATATTATAATGAATAAAATGATCTTTTCGGAATGTATGTAGTAAACATTACCAAGCCATTATGACATAACTTAGTTCTCAATAGCCAATGAAGGAAATTTAAACAATTTTCTTTTCAAATCTTAGAATTTAAACTTGATCCACTAAACCTAGAAACCTCTGAAATCTGCTTTCATGAATTGATTTATTAAAAAAAGAGATGTTGCAGAAAGTGAAGACTGAACAAGAAATTTGGGATAATAACAGTTAACCTGTTGTTTTCAAAGTATACTGTTAAGAACCGGAAGCCATGTTGTTACTAGGAACCCAGGTCCTAACACCACACTGCAGGGAGCTGCCAACATATCTCTATTCTTTGTGTTCTTGTTGCAAGAATTCAGTCATGATGCATAAATCATCATATTCAGTATAGATAAAGTTTATTGTAAATGATAGGTTTTCAGATTGGAAAAAAATACACCTTCAGAAGTGAAGGCTGGGAAACACCAAATGAGCATTTGCACTGAATGAATTCTTAGCTTATATTTTATGTGATTAATTGGGTCTTTTAAAAAATACCTTTTCCTTCCTTTGAAGTCATTTTTCTTTTGCAAATGAAATGGGCTGTGTTGACCCACTTTCAAGTTGGTCCCTGCTTCCTCTCTGGGTGGATGTTTTCCAATTTTTTGTTTTGAGACCTTAAGGATTTTCCAGCCCTGCGTGCATGCTTTGGACTTTGTAGAGGCCTGGTCCTTATCAGCATGCTCAGAAGATGCTACCTTTTCTTGAGCTAATTTTTGAAACAATAAACTTGTGTTGATGTTACCTTTGGCTAATTATTAAGAAATTAAAGGCGAAACAGTTTTTTTTTTTTCTTTTCAAGTAGCCCTAGGCTGCCTGTATCTAGAGCTGCTAATGTCTGACTTTCTGTCTAATGATGTGGCTCATCAGACGGAGTAGAAGGAGCACCAGAATGCTGGAGGCAGCCTGTTTGAAAGTGGTCATGAGTGTTGAGACAGTGCTGAAATGCTTACAGCAGAAAAGCACAAAAGTAGCCAGGTAGATTTAAATAAAGATAACAAGTCTGAGAACTGATGAATGAAAGGGCCCAAGGGAACATTTCAGTGTGTGTCCTGATGCGCATCATTCAGTCGTCTTGGAATTAGGCATGGCGTTTCTCTTCTGCAGCAGTGCTGAAAAAAATTAAAGGGCAATGGCAAGAGTGTAGCGACACTGAGGAAAAATAAATAAATAAATAAAACTTAGAGCCCAGAGTTGAGTACAAAGAGGAAAGTCGGTTTCTGAAACTGAAACATTAAAACAATTATAAAGCTTTGTGCTAGATAGATATACAATTTTGATGTTCAATGGAATAAAGTAGCACTAGCATGGTATGTGAAAAATAAATTGTGTAAGGGAGTTAGACGTTGCCATCATTTAGAAGCAGAGATTGTCTTATATTGTACAGCCTGATGTCTGGAACTGTAAAGCCTCCTGCCTTGGTCTTGTTGCTCAGGATTGCCTTGGCTATTTTTGGTCTTTTTTTGGTTCCATATAAATTTAAGAATTGTTGTTTCAAGTTCTTTGAAGAAACTTGCAGGTATTTTGATAGGAATTGCTTTGAATCTATACATCAGTTTAGGTAGTACAGTCATTTGACTATATTTATTTTGCCTATCCAAGAGCAGGGGATGCCTTTCATTTTCTAATGTCTCCTATAATTTCTTTCTTCAATGTAATGTAGTTTTCTTTATATAGGTCCTTCACTTCCTTGGTTGGGTATACTCTAGGTATTTAATTTTTTGCTGAGCTGTTGAGAACAGAATTGTTTTTCTGAGTTCTTGCTCAATAAGTTCATTGTTAATATAGAGGAAAGCTATTGATTTTTTAGTGTTAATTTTGTAGTCTGTGACTTGGCTAATTTTTTAAATTATTTCTTGGAGTTTCATAGTGGAGTTTTTAGGGTATTCCATGTAGATAATCATATCATCTGCAAATAAGGAGAGTGTGACCTCCTCCTTTCCAATGCAGATTCCCTTTATTTCATTTTCTTTTCTGATTGCTATGGCAAGTGTTTCAAGGACTGTGTTGAATAAGAGTGGTGATAGTGGGCAGCCTTTTCTTGTTCCTGATTTGAGAGGGAACGATTTCAATTTTTCTCCATTTCCTATGATATTTGCAGTAGGATTAGCATATATAGCTTCTGTGAGTTTTAGGTAGGGCCCTTCTATATCTATTTTTCTCAGTGTTTTTATCATGAAGGGGTGCAGGATTTTTCAAAGGCTTTTTCTGCATCAATAGAGATGATCATGTGGTTTTTGTTTTCGCTTTTGTTGATATGGTGTATTACATCGATTGATTTATGTATGTTGAACCAACCTTGCATCTCAGGGATGAAAGAGGTTATCTTATGTTGATGGAGCACTTTTTTACTGTAAAGTTGATAGAGAGGGGTTTAATTAAAATTTCTTGAACCAAAAGTCATTTTTTGGAAATGTTGTCTCTCTTATCCTCATACAGCTTTTGCTGCTTAGTTTATTTAATATAGTATTTTGTCAAAATCTGTGTTATTCATCTCTGTAAAGTACATGTCTACTGAACGACAGCATCAGAATCTTAGGCAACGTTACAAAGCCATTTCTGAATACATTGATGATTTAAGAATGACTTGATTCTGATGTTCTATGACTTATAAGTCTCCTAAGGTATGTTTTTCGTAGTCTGACTGTATTAGGCTACAAGATGGTGGCAATACCGGTTTCTTATTTCATTATCATATAAACTAATTTTTGCAATTGAAATTTTAAACCTCTTACAGTAGGATGAAGAATACACAAAAAGCAGTAGGTTAAGTTTGTGCTTGAAGTTTTCACTTCAACTCACCAGAAAAAATCTGATGAAACGATGGACTAGACTGCAAAGACAGCAAATTTTATTAGTACTGCTAATGACTTAGCCTAGCTTAAAAAATTATGTAAGAGAAAGCCGATTGGTGGTGGTTGGAAGGCCTTTGTTTCTTATGAGCTCCCGCACTGTGAAAATGTGAATAAACATGTGATTTATTCTATTTGTCTCACCTAGAGATGAAATGACATCACTAAATTACCTCACATTCCATACAATCTTAGCTTCAGATTTTAGTAGCATGTATTAGGGATTACATGAAGTTTTCAGAGCAGGAAGTAATGTAGAGTTTCTCAAAAACCTGTGTGGCATTGAAAAGTGCTGGTCTGTAAATGGAATATAAACTAGAAAACTCATCTCTTCTGGCTTTGATGTTTCTCATAACTATATTGAAAAATTTAGTAGAATGTGTTGTTCTTTTCATAATTGAAATACATAATCTCTACTGCAAATTATTACCACTGTGGACAATTAAATAGATGTAGAAGATGAATGTAGTATATAAATATTTATCTAAGAATGGACTGGTGGAAGACAGTGGTTTTGATTTTTGATATTTTTAAATCTGAAAACAATTAGAGTTGGTAACTAAGTAGTTCTTGGGTTTTTTTTTTTTTTTCCTCTGAAGCTGTCACTGAGTAGGAAAGATAACAGATCACATAGCCTTAGTCCATTGGCTAAGAACTCAGTCAGCTATTAGCTCAATCTGTGACCCTTGAATTTTATGTCTCAATTTCATGTTCTGTAACTAAATTTTTGATGATCTTACTCTTTTCTCCCTGGTCCCCTACAGGAAGGAATTCTTAAAAATTCTGAACTAACTAATTATGCTGTTGTATCTATTGCTTTATGTGTGATAAACCTTTCTGATATTGACTTAAGTTCATTTAATGTAGCAATTCATTTGCTCAGTCTTTGCTATAAGTCTAACTTAAGAAATCTGACTGATGTAATGATAACCTGAATATCTTTTGTGTATTATTAAAACTGATAATAGGCCAAAAAGTCCATAAATCAAATAACTTGTGCATTTAAAAAAATTGTAAAATTATGAAATGCTAAAATTAAATCTAAATGAGTTACATTGTAAAAAAAAAAGATGAATGTAGCAAATGATAGTATTTCTGAAAGTTGTATACTTTTAGCCTGACCTTTGTTTTTCTATTTCCCACAGTTCAAGGCCTGGTAGACCTCCGAAGCGTTCTTTAGGAGTATTGCAAGATAATGCTCGCCTACTTCCCCATGCAGTCCCAGGCCTCTTATCACCAGGACTTATCACCCCAACAGGTAATACAATACATTTGATGCTCATTTTTATTTCTTCATATTTTCTATCATTTGTAATAAATGAATATTGATCTAATTTTCTTGTCCCTCAGAGTTCTTTAAGCTCTACTGGAGGTTGAATTGCTCAGCTTTTTTGAGTTACTCTAGTAAATCGAATCAAATTGACATAATTTTTTAAAAAAATCTTTTCTTTCGGGAAATCCATTTCTTGGCTCTATGTGCGTATGTATGTAGTATGTATGTATGTGTTTTGGGCAGGGATGGATGGCACTCCCTAAAGTAGCGCTATCTCAAAGCTTTGTATAAGATATCATGCATCTACTTACATTATGTCTGTCAGTAATATATTTAATATATTTTCAGGGTTTCTGGAAATTCATGCATGTTGCCCAAGTTATTACTGTATGTGAAAAAAGTCAAAGATATTTCAGCTTTATAGAGAAACATTATGATTAGAAAAGAAGAAAGTGCAGCTGGTCATTGTCTTGAATAATATTTTAATATTTCTCATTGAACAGTTTTAATCTGGTAAAAATATCAGTCTTAGATATCAACATTGAAATCCTTTGATTCTCTAAGAGGCACCTACAAGTCCAAAATACAAATGCAGAATACAAACTACTACTAATACAAAAACATTTGCAAAATAAGTTTACTACTTCTCTAATAAAATCTTTAAAACTAATTAAGTTTATTACACAGTAAAATTAATTCAATGGCAAAAGACCTTCATATAATATCATCAATGTCAAACACTTAGAAAGCTGCTAGTGTTTTTGGAGTTTGACTCCTAGCAATGGAAAAATACATGAATAGTGGTACTGGTCACAGTAGTATTGGGAAAAAGGGAATATAAACTAATAATTGAATTCAAGAGTGATGAAGACGAAAATGCAAATACATGCAAGGTGTTATAAGCTCACCATGATAGAAGCAAGTACATCACTTTGGTAAACTGGGTTGCACTCATAGAGGTGGAAACTTGAGCTATATAGTGTAGGATATGCTTCAGAGAGATGGAGACTCAGAGGCTAAACATTCCAGGCATAGCGAAATATAGACAAATATACACAGAGGAGAAAAAAGTCCAGTGTGATGTGTGGAATAGCAATTATACTGAAGAGACTAAAGGAGAGATTTGAGGTTGAAGACTACTAAGTGATGTGCCTAAAAAAAAAAAAACAGGCAGAAGAAGACAGCTTTCAAAATGTAGCTTTTGATGTACATTGTGAAGCAATTTAAAATTTTCCCTGTAAACCAGTAGTTTCCAAGGTGTATTCTAGGACTTTTTTAGTGTCTGATGTGGAATTAGAGAATTCCTTTCGTGTTTCACATTTTTGCCTTAATTATAATTGTATATGTTTGTCTTAGTTTTTTTGTTGGTGGGACACAGTATCTGACACCCACAAATTAAGGGAGGAAAGGTTTATTTTAGCTCACAGTTTCAAAAGGTCTCAGTCCATTCATGGACAACTGGCAATGGTGGACAGAAATGGCTGAGTTCTAGACAGAGAGAACCTGTTCAAGACTTTGGCAGAGGGAACAGGAAGCCAAGAAAGAGCAAACAGAGAATCTAGCATATGTCCTTTCAGACCATGTACTAGTAATCTGCCCCTTCTCGGTCAAGTTACAATGATCTACCATTTTAAACAAGCCTTACCCCTTAATAGCACAGAAAATCAATGGATTATCCCTCATGGTTGAATCACGTTCCAAATAGGCTTTGTGTGAACTGTGCAGATCTAAGCCATGCATTCCATTCCGGGATCCTTAAAGACTCATTTCACCTCCTTATGCAAAATACATTTAGTTCATCTCTAAGAATTGCCAAAGTCTTAATAGTTTTAACATTGCTATAAGCATCACGTCCAAAGTTTCTGAGATTCAAGGCAAACTCTTAGCTATGAGCTCCTGTAAAAATTAAAGAAAAGCTAAATAAATCCAACATAAAATGGCACATTCCAATTCTAAATAGTGGGATGGAAATAGAGAAAGAAACAGGACTACAGCAAGATTGAGAACCAGCATGGCAAATGTTAAATCCCATGGTTTCATGTCTAGCATCTGGGGTAAGCTGTGGCAACATAAGAGCCCCAGAGGCTTTGAGTGGCCCAACCCAGATTGTATTGCCTCTGGCTGCAACCTCCATGGTTTCTCTTTAGGGTTGACTACATATATAGCCTATTGCCTTTCTCTGCAGAAAATCCACATTCCTGGCATATCCAAATTTCTGGTGTGTCCATTGCACAATTTGCTTCACCTTCACAACCTCAGCAACTTCCTTCTCAGGGGTATACTGCCTGGCCTCCAAGGGCTTCTTGTGAAATCTGGGTGGAAGCCTTCCTGTCCTTACGATTCCTGCATTCTACATACCAGTGATGTCATCATCACACATGGATGAGGCTAGTGATGCTGGAAGTGTTTTGTGGCTTGAGCAGTATGCAGAACTTTTTGGACCATGGTTATGGCAGTCTCCAAGTTCATGGAAGGCTAAAGTAACTCTGGGTAGCTGAAAAAATAGTAGAATCACACAGTAAAGGCCTGCATAGAGAGAGTCTGTTCAAGGCATGAGGAGAAAGAAACCAAGACAGCAAAGGGAGGAGCTACCATATGCCCTTCCAGGCCATGTTCTGGTGATCTGCCCCTTCTGACCATACTGCACTCTCTTAACAGAGTAGGAAATAAATAAGTTAACCCCTATGTTTCAATTACATTCTAAACATGAGCCTTTTGTGAGTCATTCCCAATATATATTTCACCTCCTGCAAAGTAATATAATGGAGCTCCCATATTTTAATTCAAATCTTTTCCTTCTGTCTCAAAATTTGTATTTACCAATTCTGCCATTTTTATAAAACTCAATTTTTCATCCTTTACTTGTGCCCAAAATGAAATGATAGAAAAAGTGACTGACTAAGGAAAGTTATGAGTATATCTTCTAGGATCACAGACATGTAGAAAAAAGTAATCAAGGAAAGTTGGAGAAATCTGCACAACTATAATCTCCTTTCTTTCTTTAAAATAATTTAATATGCCTAGGGATATTTAGCTCACCATAACCTATAGTCAACTTTTAGAAGAGAAATGTTTTGTAATACCAAGTCTAAATCACCTTACATATTATTTACTCTTCTATTAGAAAAATAATTGAGAATCAATTGACATATTTGCCTGGCTTTACAAATTTAAGTGTTATTAATTTAATTTCAAATAACTTTTGAAGAACTCAGTTCATATCTAAGTGTTGTCTGTCAGGGTTTAGAATTATATTTGCCACAAATAATTACTGAAATTTTTCTACATTACTTTCCAATTTCAGGTTCTTTTGTCCCAGAATATTTTTATAAAGACATAACTCTGTGTGTGTGTGTGTGTGTGTGTGTGTGTGTGTGTGTGTGTGTGTGTGTGTAAAATACTAAAGAAAATTATTTATCAGGAAGAGTTTATTGCCACCTACTATATCATTTTCTTATCTGTAGAAAAACATGTTTGAATCATGCGAGGTTACCTAAGCAATGAATTTTAGTCTGCATTGGTTTTCATTAACTCTTTTCTTTTCTTTTTTCTTTTCGTTCCTTTCCTTTCCTTTCCTTTCCTTTCTTTTCTTTTCTTTTTTTTTTTTTTTTTTTTTTTTTTTTTTTTTGAGACAGGGTCTTGCTCTGCTGCCTGGCTGGTCCTGAACTCACTATTGAGCTCATGCTGGCCTTGGACTCATGTCAATCCTCCTGTCTCAGCCTCCTGAGTGCTGGGATTACAAGCGTGCACCACTGTGCCCAGTTTATGTAGTGCTGTGGAACTGAACTCTGGTACTTAGCACTTGACTAGCACTTGCTAGGCAAGCACTTCAACTGCTAAGCCATTCTTCCAGCCCCAATTCTTTGCATTTTTATAACTTGAAAAATACGGTCTAAAAATACCAAAAACATGATCATGGTGTGTCTTGTCAGGTATTCCAATGTGGGACTGGCAGTTGTAGCTGTGCTCACAGTTAGAGCACGTGTAAGACTCTGGGTTTGATTCCCCAATACTCTATAAACTGGGGGTAGTAGCATATGCCTCTAATCCCAGGACTGGACTGGGGAGGCTCAGGTAGAAGAATTACTGTGTGTTCCAGGCCAGCCGGGCTACATAATGAGTTCAGGATGAACTTAGGCTGCAGAGTGAGACCCTGTCTGAAAACAAAAAAGCACCCTCTCCCCCCAGTAAAACCCCAAACAAATAATGAAAACCAGATGTTGTGACATTTTGTGTATTATAATTTACATTTGAACTGTTTTTCCTTAGCCATTTCAAAATATTAATAATAATTACTAGTCAAGTGGTCTTACTCAGAAGGTAAAATATTGCATGGTTTGGCTAATATGAGAAACCCAGGATTCAGGCATGCTATAGAACCAAATGGGTGTGATGGTGGGAGTTACTGGGATGAGGGAGGGAATGAGAGGTTCCAAAACGAGGAGGGGAAGTGATTGTAATGTTGGCATGATACATGTGTGCACAAGATCCTCGAGCTTGATGTAACCATTGTGCATATATACATACATAAATATACATATATATATGAAAAATTACCAGTGAAAATAACTAAAATGGTTAAGACATTGTTGTTAGATTTATTTGAGAGATCTTTCAATTTATGTAGCTTGATAGATTAATCTTTAAAGCTGCAATATAAAATCACATTTATATCATATAAAGTTATTTTTAGGTTATTATCTAATATTGCATCATTTTCTAGTTTGTGTTTTTAATTTCAAAGTTATTTATTTCTTTTTGGTTTTATTTCCCCACCATGAAAGGACCTATTTCATTCATATATTACTGATTCAGAATTAGTGATAATCCATATAGAGGCTATGATGAGATCTCAAGTATTAATTAAAATACCTTATCTAGCAGAAGAAATGTATAATTGAAAGTGTGTTATTTTGTGTGTGCATGTATTTGTGTGCATATGGATGAGAATAAGAATACATAAGTACTTTAGGGTTTATTTAGGTACCTAAAATTACCTTAGTAAGTTCTGTTATAAAAATAATAAACATAGTAACTAATGATGATTGGCAATTATTAGTAACTATAGGTTATATGGGATATATTCTTAAGAATATTGTCAGATATTCATTTAGCTATTATAGCCATGTAATTGTTGACACATAGAAATAATAGCTACATTATATAGAGTTGTATATGACTGGATTCGTTGTTTTTTAACATATATCTATTGAATGCATACTCTGTACCAATATAAGAAAACACAATAACACTAAAATAGAATTTAGTTTTGATTATTTTTGATTTCTTCTAAAGTCTACTTAGCTTTTCCCTGGTTATCTCAAAATGATGAAGTTTGGCAGCATTTTGCTGTTCTCATCTTACATTTGTTTTATTATAAATACCTTAATTTTCAAATAGAACATTATTACATACAAATCCTGTTTTCTAATAATTTTTGTAAAATCTTTTGAATTACAAAGGAAAAAATTGGAAAGGATATTATCCTTATTTCCTGTGCATCTCTATAATGTTAATATCCCTGAATTACACTGCATGGATATAATTGTGTCTCTGAAATGTTCATATTTAGAGACTACTCTGCATGGATGTGTTTTGAATTTTCTGGAAAATGACTGCTCTCCTTTTTCAGCTTATGAAGCATTTTAAATAGACATGTATAGAATTTGGCCCTAGAGAGATTTAAACGGACCGTTTATAAGGAAGTAATGAAGTACCACAGTTGAAATTCCTGTAGGGTTCATTTCTGAAAAGAGTGTAGCTGCTTTAGATGGTTTTTGTTTTCTTGCTGTATTACAGCAAAACGTATTTTTCAATATCAGCAGACATGAAAGTGACTGTGTAACTGAAATCATAAAAATCTAATTCAGTAATAATAAGTACAAACTAATCTCACAATTAACAGAGCCCAAAGTGGAGGTATGTCTAATCTTGGTAGCATACTGTTTGTCTGATCCATGGTATAATTTAATTCCAATTAGCCTTGTGTCGTTAGAATCAATGTCCCTCTGTTTTTTTTTTTTTGATGTCTTTCATTTTTTCGCTCATTTGGTTTAGCTGCTAAGGAGGAGATACAAAGAGAAATCCAAAACTATTCTTATTATAAAACAGAGAAACCAAGTACTCATTTCAGAACAGTCTTACCAACCTTGTGGTGGCTGACTTAAATATGAATATCTGTTTCTATGACTATTTTTTCAATGAACATGTTATAAAGCCTGGCTCATGTCAAATAAATACTGTTATCTTTCATGTTGCTATGTTTTCTTTAAGTTATTTCTTGTGTAATCAGGGAGAAACATTGGCCTAGTGGGAGCCAGAAGTGAAAGGGAGACCATTTCTAACATAGTTATGGGGTTTTAGAATGATATGTATACTTAGTTTCTCTCCTAAATTAAAAAAAAAGCTTAAATACTTCAGTTTAATGACAAGAACATTAGTAATTTACATATTTTGGATATTTCAATTCTCAATCCATTAATGTCTGCTGGTGATTTTTTTTTTTTTAGTATAAAATACGACTATTTCAAACTAAAATGTTTCCATTTCTGGGGCTCTTGCTAATCATTGTTGCTTCATATGTGTGGCTCAAAAAGTTGAAGCTATTCTTATATCCAGCTTAATTGGAAAGCAGACACTTGGAATTAGTGCATACTAAGTTATGGTGGTGATGATGAAGATGATAATAGTAATGGCAACAAAATACTGATGATAATCAATGTAGTGCTTTACAAGCACTCTCACATTTTAAATATGCCTATATATCTAGTTAAACATTATGGTTAGAAAAATCTATTGTCAGTCATTTCCTATTTGGTTCCTGTAACAATCGTCTGAAGTGATTATTATTATTATTATTACTATTATTATGCAGAGGATTGAACCCAGGGCCTCATACTCTATCCCTGAAGTGGTATTCAGTCCTGAGATAAGCATTATTAATGTTTTTATCAGTTTTCAAAAGTACGGTGACCTAACCGAAGTCTCTGAGAGAGTAAGGAATGGAGCTAGAGCCTAGGTCTTTCTGATTTTTCTAAATAATATGAATGATCTCTCGCAAATCAGTGGTTAAAAATTTATTCTATATATGTTCCTGTCATTTTGGAATTGCTTAACTTACATATCAGAGGTCGGATGTTTGTTTCAAAATAAGGAAATCCTTGAACTATCCCATCTAGTTAACTGTTGATCATATGAATTCATTCGAGTAACATTTTAATTTTTCATTTTTATGGTTGTTATAGTAGTTCATGGCATTGGGGAGCTAGTATAAAGACTGTTGATAATTATAAGTATTAGATGTAGTTTTAGTTTTCTTTTGAAAAAGTATAAAATAATATTTTAAATGATTGTTACCTAATGATCATGTAGAGAAATGTAACAATTATAAATTGTTCCTTGTGACAATTCTTCAGTGAATTACTTTGACATATATGGGTAATGAATTAATATGATTAAATTAATGAGAAACACAAGTGTTGCCAAACTCCACAAGTCCAGCTGCAAAGCTTCTCCCTGTTTGTAGTTATAGCTTTCCCCAGTGTTGAGAGGATTACTGATGCCTGAACACTGTCATTGTGATAAATGATATATCCCACAGTGCCATGCCTTCCATCTGGCCAATCTTCAATCCATTCTTACAAGACAGAGCTCTTGTAAAAATCACATAGTCACAAGCCACATCTATTATACAGCGATATTTCCAACTCAAAGACCTATTCTCTAACCCATTTCTTCCATTACACACAACACATGAAATCCATGCCTGTTCACTTTCTGCTTCTGTTATGCTATCAGCATCTGCTGTTTGTTGTAGTTTGCTTTTCTCCTCCATCCCCTGCGTACATTTAAGTAGCATAACAACATTATATATTGTATAATATTCTTGTTGGATGATAAACGCCTTTGTCATTGCTCTTTTGGATATGATGGGGAGTCATACTGGACCAATTATACAAAAACATGCAGTTAAGCTTATGAAAATATGTCCCATATGGTTATTAAACAAATCTACTGAGTATTAATCAGTTAATGCATTCCCCAGAGCAGGACGTATTTTGTCATTTCCTACCAAAGGGTGAGGGGCAATGAGATTCAGCACCCACAGCGTGACCTGCACAATTTGACCAAAGTGAGTAAAGAAAATGAGTCTTGACACTGAGAACTCGCCTTTCAAAAACTTATAGACCACAAGGTATCCTAGCTTCATTATCAACGAAAAGTTGGAGTGTAAGTACTGAAAATTATGGTGGTGGTGGTGGTGAAAATATTTTGTGTGACATTTTGTCCTCTTTTTGCAATATATAAACTCCAGATCATGTTTTGAAGTAATTTTAAGTTTATTTTTAAAGTAGACAAAATCATGAAAGTTACACTGACAAAATTTTTATTGTCTATTTGTACACATGCCTAAGTCAATGCAGACAATGCTCACACATAAAGCTTAAAAATATTAATACAGGCTTTCCCACAGTATTCTTATTTAATTTGTTTAACGAAGATTGATAGTTTTAAGACAGAATGATTTTTCTTGTCTTTGGGATTAATTTGGGCTAGTAAACAATATCTACTACAAGCTCATTAAAAATAAAGACTGCGATTGTGAGTGTGAGAAACAACATGCAAAGAGGAGATAAACTCTGCATTTGTTTTCTTTACTCTCTATCCTCAACAGTTACCGTATTTTCATTTTAGTATTGCTTTGCCTATATAAAGGAAAGAATGGTGGAGAGCAGCCATTGTTATCATATGAAAAATGCTCTCCCTCTTGTGCCCTGTTTGAAAGCATGAGTTATTATTGAAATATATGGCGAACGCTTAAGTTTAAAACATTATTATAGAAAAGGAAATATAGCCAATAATACCTCTCAAAATACCCCTCCTTTGCTTTGCCATAATTCTTGTCACTTTTGGAAGCAGTTCTGGAAATCTTCATGAGTGTCTTTGTGTTTGTGAGCCTGCCAAGTGAAATCTGATAAAAGGCAGGCTCACAAACACATCACAGTGTTACTAATCTACCTTATCCACCGAAACTGGCACTATGCCCCTTTTGGCTCTTCCTCAAACTCAAAATGATCATGTAAGGTAAACACTTTCAATTTATTACACTGAGGAAGCCACCACAATGCAAGTAAAAACACTCACGTCAAAGAACTTTCACAAGTGCTTCAGAAAGTGGCGAGGATCATGGAGTAGGGGTGTTTGAAGGGAAGGCGTGGAGGTTGAAGAGTATTAATGGCAATGTATCTTACAATTCTTTATTTAAATGTACATTCACTCCACTTTTATCACTCTATGTAAAAACACTTCAACAACTTCAATAAGAGTCAATGGACAGTATGGGGCAACAGTGAGGTTACACTAAACCTAAAGTAAAAAAAGTAGGGAGGATATTTCACACAGGACCGACATTAGCTGAAAAAGAACAATTGCTAATAATCACTTGATAGAGAATGTTATCATACAATTGTGAATGGCTGAGTGTATATAATTATTTGCAAAAGACAGAGAAAATCCTTTCCTAAAAATTACATCTTTTAAAAAAAAAGTTTTACTGAGGCCTAATTGGCATGGGTTAAAATGTACATTGGAGCGTATGACTTAATAAGTTTTGGCATACATGCACACCAGTGGAACCATTTCAACAATCACGATGCAGAGGGCATTGACTTCCCAGACTGTCCTAGTGGCCCCATCCCTCATTCCTTGTTTGCCCCAAGACAATGATTGATTTTTGTTCTGTCACTACAGATTAGGTTGTATTTTCTAAAGTTTAATACAAAGGGATGAGTACAGAATTCATTATTTTTGTTTGTCTTCTTTGGCTTAGAATAACTGGGGTTTCAAATTATTTCTGCATAAATAGTTAATTCATTTTCATGCTGAATAGTAAATATTCCATGGTCTAGTGCTGAAGTGCTAACCTAGCATGTATAAGGCCCTGGATTGGACTTCAGCAATTTGGACAACAAAAGTAGGTATACTATAATTTGTTTATGTATTTTCTTCTTGTGAATAGTTGTGTAATTTCTCAGTATTTGACTATCATGAAAACACTGCTTTACATTTTCATGTATACATTTTGTGGGGATGTATGTTTTCACTTATCTTAACTAATAGAGTAATTGAGTTATATGGCAAGTGTATCTTTAGTTTGAGAAGAGACTTTACGTATGTTTTCCATGATTGTATGATTTCACATTTCCATCACCTTTATATAAGAGTCCTAGATTTTTCAGAAACCCTTGCCAACACTTTCTATAGTCATTCATACAAATCTGTTTTTAACAAACTGAATTCTAGTGTTGGTAACAAAATACTATCTCAGGTGAAAAGGTTAATATTCCATTTGAAGTCATACCTTTTTAATTAAATGACTTGAATATAAATGGATATCTATTTTTGCTTGAATATAGGTTTAATGTGAATGAGCAATGGAGACTCATAAGAAGGATAAAGATTCAGTAATTTGGGGTGATCATCTACTTGGGTCTATGCATTATAATGGACTTTGCCATTTGGGAAGAGGGCAAAATAAAAGAAGGACCAAGGGAGAGAACCCAATGAGAAAAAATGGAAAAGGGACACAAGAAAATTTCATTTTTTTCTACCATCATTCTAATGTAGAATTAATCAAATTTTTGCAAGCTAAAAGCTGGAATCATACTATTTATGCTATTTGTATGTTACCAGTTAGCTTTTGGATTAATATCAAACTTAAATATAAAACAGATATTTTGAGGAAAAAGCAAATTCTTAAAATTTGAAAGAAAATAATAATTTTCCATATAACCTCTTATGGGAAAAATATTATGAAGAGCATACTTTGTGCCTTGAGTACTATAGTTCAAGGAATAGAAGACCTAGGTGTATTTCAGAGGAAATCTCTCAAGATATTACACTTTAGTCTGGAAGTTCTTGGATTACAAGAGTAAGGTAATCAGGTGAATGGATGAGCAAATTGGAAAGATTGTCTTTAAACTGTTAGAAGTGTGTGTAATTTCATTCTGCTATCAAAATGAAACTGATGTTTGAAATCGGACAGTTGCTAATATGTATTTTTGAAGGTTTTGTGATTTGTTGAAGTGGGAATTTTCATGTTCAGAGCATACTTTTTATGACAATTTAGGGCGCAGGCTGATGTTTGTTGTCAATAGACTTGATTTTGTTTTAAGAACGAGGTTTTTTTTTTAACGATAACTAAAGTGACCAAGGGCATGGATAAGTTTGCATATGAAGTGAGCTCAAGATGAACAGTTCTTATGAGGAAAGATCAATAAATTTTAAAAGAAAATGCAAATAATTAGCTGATTCGAGTGATTGAATGCAATGGATAAGTTGGTCACTGATTTACAAAATGTGAAATAAAGCACTCAAAAGTAGAAGAGATAACAGGAATAATACACAAAAACGTAATAGGCTGATAGAGGATGATATTGTTTTCTTTTGGTTTAAAATGTTGGTTTTTACAGTCATAGTCTGTTCAAGGTATGTCAAAGATACCTTTTGAGATAACAAAGCCACAGGAACTGATTAAGTCACCTCTTCCTTGCTGAGTGGGACATCTGTTGAAGATAAGGACCACCATTTCCCACAAATCATCTTGAGTACTGTACTAGCAGTAGTACAAATTGATAGATCTATTTTTACCCTACATCACTCATATTGTTTATTTATAAAAGTACAGTATATCCTGGTTTAAAACAAGTATATAAAACCAAAGTTCTCAATTTCATTTTGTATGTTTTGTCAGAAATTCTATTAAAAAGCAAACGTTTGCTAATCTATAACCTTGCTCGTTTGAATAACAATGGAGAATACTGAATAGCATACATGTTCTCAATTCATCTTGTATTAGGTATTTGCAACAAATTAACTGAAAATTTAAGTATTGATATATTGTTATTTTTCAAAAAATTAAACATAAAATAACTGGAGATAAAAGACATAGCTTCCATGGTGTCTTTGTTGAAATCTAAAAATATAGTTAACAGATAAAACATTCTTTAATATTATTCTGATCATCCAGAAACACAGATCTCTTATCAGTTGCTTCAAACTCTTCTATGCTATTTCATTAACAGCGAAATAAACTTCAAGCTTTCTAACAAGGCAAAAGAGTTTTACTCATTTTTCTTATCATAACTTTTAATTCTCATTTCCTACCAATTCTTTCTCAAACATCAGGTATTATATAACCTCAGTGAACTTCTGTATATTTTTTTCAAATACCTCTTGCTCTTTCACACTTTAATTGCTTTTTACATGCTTCACCCTCTAGTATGTACTAATTATGAAGGGGGTAAAAGCTTGTCTTCAAAACACGATGTCTTATAATAACTTTAAAGTTAATATATTAATTATAGTCAGTTTATTTAAGTAAATTTAATGTTATTGTTTAAATAAAAATCAAATGCTTGAATAATGGCATTTTTGCTCATTTATCATGATTAGCTAGTTCTTCTGATAAAATTACTTAACCAATAATTTGTGAGCACCAACTACATTTTGAACTCTTACAAGTTCTTTAATGTCAATAACTGTATGTCTTTTTAAAATTTACTTCCATGAAGATAATTTCAGGTATACAGAAAAGCTAATAATACTAATAATATTTTGTGTGATACCTGCAGCATTTCAAATGTTTATGTTAGGCAAGAACTTCTGTGATGCTGTCTCCATTGATCTGAGTAATTGAGGAAGCCATTATGATTTTTTCTTGGAATCATAGGATTTTATTACACGTGCTATGCTACCCAGCACAATGGAAAGAATGTTTGGAACCATTAACAATTATCTAGAACAGTAGTTTATCTGTAGCAAATGTAGCAAATTTCCTACATTCTGATTATTTTCTATTTTAGTTTGTTAATTTGAAACCTCAGTTACTTGCTTTGCAGTATGTTATGACTGAGTTAGGGAGAGCAGATGGAAGGCAAGTAAAAATCAAAGATAATGAAATAGAAAGTGCCTTGGGTTGAATTGTAATCACAGTATGGTTGAAGCTGTATGGAGCTACAAAAAAGAAAACAAAAAGGAAAAAAAAAGAAGGCATTAACTGGTCATTTGTGTTTGTCTAATTATAAAGTGTGGGTTGTATAAATTGGCCCTGGTTGGATGATAGATGAAAATTATTTCTGAATTTAATCATCTACAGTAGGTATGGTAAGATGACATGAAAATAAGATTATTTGAAAGGGACATAGTTATGGTTTAAATCTGGAAAGTTCCTCTAAATCCTCCTGTATTTGGAAGGTGATTGAATTGTGGGGAATGATTAGACCAACCATTAATTTATGAATATCATCTGGTGTTAAGAGGTGGGGCCTGATCTGGAGAGGCAGATCAAGAAGGTTGTGGTGGATCATTGAGGGTGTGACCTGGAAGGATATATGTCCTTGCTCTGTTTTCTCCCAAACTGACTTCCGCCTCTTACAATGCTCTGAGCAGCTCTTCCACTGAAGTGTGAGATAAAGTAAGTCTTTCCTCCCTTAAGTTGGGAGTGCTGAGTCTGTATCACAGTGATGAGAGAGTGACTATGACAGAAATTGGTACACAGAAAAGGATTTATTGCTGTGACTACCTTACTCTGTGGTTTAGCAACCTTTGCACTGGTTCATGGTAGGAGATACGAAAAGTTTGGAAATGCAGGCTAGAGAAGCCGTAGAATGCTAAAACCTAAGGTTGTTGGAACAATTTGGTCAGAGCTCGGGTCACAAAATGCTGATACAAGTGCAGACTGTAAAGATCAGGCTCAAGATATTTAACATGGAAAGGAGGATTCTATTGGCAACACATATCTGCACTTTGCCTGTGTCCTGAGTCTTTATCTGAAATTGAGATTAAGGACAATGAACTAATTAATCATCAGGAAATTTGGTAACTGCTCACAATCCAAGCTGTTACCTGTCGCGTCTCCCTCGACCCGCAAGAAAGATGCAACAGCCGCATTTCTTCTCCAAGCTTTATTTAGGCATCTTCTTAACCTTGTGCTCAAGCACCTTCTTTTCTCTCTCCTTCTTCCTCTCCTCTCCTCCCACCGCTAAGCTGCAAGCAATTTTATAAGCCCCACAAGCCTATCATATCTCACTACGTGGCGCTTTTAGATAGGAGCCTGCACATGAGGAGCTCAGTCGCCAGTCTGCGATTTCCACATATGGAGTTGTTTATCACATTTTATTAGGAGGTGTGGCTGCCACGCAGGTGCCATCTTTTGGGTGCGGCATCTAATCCTGCCCCTTGGCCCGTTGCCCGGCGCCATCTTAGGGTTCGGCTCCCCACAGTTACCTAGGTACTGCTTGCTAATTTTAGTCTGATCTACACTAAAAGACACACGATGGTAGAGCAAAAAGGTATAGAAAATTTCCAGGTTTTCTACGGGAAGGAAGCCTACAGAGTTGGGGCAAGAAGAGGATGGTTGCCAAAAGGATTAGCATTAGAAAGAGGCCAAATGGCTTATATAGAGACAGAACAGGGACGCTTTGGGGACATCTCTTAGATTGCCAAGACCCCACCTTTCACCAGTTCAAGGGTACAAGGGCAAAAGGCATTGCACCCTGCAACTCTACCTAGGAAGGTGAATCTCTAAGGAGTTCAGCCAGATAACAACTTATATGCCACTGGGGGGTCCTGGCTACTGGTCAAGTCAGGGACAAACCTTGGCATTGTTGTTTGTGCGGTGTACTGGTCCTACGGCAAGAGCTGTGAGATCATGAAGTCTTCCACGCAGATTTCAGACGAAGGCCTTGGGGGCCAGGTACATGAATCTGAGAGGGCAGCGCGTGAAGCTGTCAGAGTATCGCCAAGACTGCAGTGGGGACCCCAGGAATTTGAAAATACCAGGAATGTGGACCCTTGCTGAGGAAAGTCACAGATAGCAAGTGGCGTTACCCCAGAGAAAGGGCATCACATTTGTGTCAGGCAACATCATAGAGGCACGGACACCAAAATCATTGGGGCTCACGTCTGCCCACAGCTTTCTCTAGGTGCTGGACTCCCCTGCAGGATTCAACAGAGTTGTAGGATTTAGCATTTGCTCTGCTGAGTTTCAGTCTTGCTTTTGTTCAATTGGTTTCTATCCTCTGAGTCTTCTCTTTTAGAATAGGAACATTTACCCTGTGTCATTAGATGTTGGAAGTGTTCAAATTCTCTTTGCTTTTCACAGTGGCTTATCACTAAGAGTTTTCCTTTAGTCTTAACAAGACTTTAGACTTAGGCCTTTTATCAATACTGATTAGTTAAGATTTTGGTAACTATTAGAGAGGGACTAAAATGTATTTTTCATATGGAGATGGACATAGATGTCTTGGGTGTCAGGGATAGAATTGCATAATTTGGCTCTGAAATGTCCCACAAAAGTCCATGTATAAAGAAGATCATTGGATTGGATTGTGGGGGTTACTTGGAACAAGTGAATTAAACTATGGATTTCACATGCTGGTAAGAAATAGGACCTGTTCAGAAGGGTGGGATCACTGAGGATGTGCTTGGGAAGGGTGGATTTATACCTCATCTTCTTCCCAAGTGCCCATATTCCTCTTATAATTCTTCAAGCAGGTGTTCTTTGCCAGACCTTTCTACCACACTAGCATTGACAGGTAACCATGAACAGTCTAAGACCAGAAGTATGAGCTAAAATGAACCTTTCCTTCCTTAAGTTGTGGGTGTCAAATGTTGTATCCAAGCAATGAGAAAGTGATTAAGATAAAAATTATGTCTTATCTTTCATTGATATTTAACATATCAATCAATCAAAAATGAAAAAAACCTACATCATTATGACACAACAGTGTTCCTATTGATTGAGACCTACTGGTCAGACCATGTTCATCTTGAGCTAAATAATACATTAAACTACACAACTGTTTTTTTTTCCAGACTCAGGTGTACCTTTTTCCTTTTGATGGATGAAAGTTCCAAAAATGAGTTAAAGTTCTATTCCATGTAACACAGTAACTTTACTAAAGTGCTTTCCCTCTTAAAATTATTTTTTATTTAATGATTTTCAGTGTTTGGGTGTTTTTCTTGGATGCTTGTATGCTTATGATTTTATTATTATACATATTTTATGACATATGATTGTACACTATCTTTGCATTTCTTCTAGTCTTACCACTTACCACAATTTTTCCTTTTGAATAAAGTTTAAGAAATTTAGCAAACACATGCTATTTTAAATCCAACATATCTTCTTTTCAAAAAAATCAGTCATAACATTTTAATTCATTTTATGAAATTTACATTAATGATCAACTAAATTTGAAACAAAGGGTATCAATGCAGTAATATACTATATGTGTATGCCCAATTCCTAAAGCGGAGTAGTGGAGTGTAATTATTATGTATTTCAAATGTGTAAAATAAAAAGAATATTTTTGGAAGAAATAAATAAAGGGCAACTAAATAGGAAAGAAGCAAGTCAAATTATCCCTATTCTCAGAATATATATATATATATATATATATATATATATATATAGAGAGAGAGAGAGAGAGAGAGAGAGAGAGAGAGAGAGAGAGAAAGAGAGAGAGTTTCATAATTTTGTGATCTTGAGTGGTGCTCTGGCACTGTCCATCCAGTAGGTATTTATTACCCTTGTGGTGGCTTTCTTTTGTAACGCCATAAGTGCAACAAATCTTTGCTTGCAATTCCAGGCTGAGATATCCTTTGCAATCTAGGTAGTCCTCTACCTAGTCAAGTTGATGTAAAGTAGGAAAAAATACCCCCATGTTTGTTGCATTCTGTGTACCATGTTGCGAAAGGTTGTGGCTTGTACTTTAAGGATCTCTGGGTCAAGTGGCACCTGGGCCCACTTGAGTTATGATTGTCAGGTCTGAGGAGCATGGGGCTGGAATGTGGATAACACAGATTTGATGTGGTCTTTGGAACCCCAAAATATTGAGAAAGTGTTATGCCTCTCTTTTCAGGTTTTCACCTGGACCTTGGCACACTAGGCTGATGGTGAGAAGGCCATTATCAGTAATCTCTGAAGTACCTTTGATGTCATTCCCCCTATGTCCAGATCAACAATCTTAGCTTCATTCTATTCATACTTATTTACTTACAAAATACTTTCTCAATAATACCTTTGGTTCCTCCTCCTGAAGTACTTTTTTATTCTTGACACCATGGACAGGATGAAAAGCCCTCATAACTATTAGTCTTTTTTTTTTTTTAGTTGTAAACTTTAAATCAACTTTTCTCCTTAAATTTTGTTTACACGCTGTTCAGGGAGGCTGGCAAGCACCATAAATGTGTGCTGCTCAGGTGTTTTTTTTTTTTTTTTTTTTTTTTTTTGACCCTTATCTTACTTCAACACTAACACTTGGGCTTTGACTCAATTCAGCCAAAGTCTTTGTCATCTTAGAACAAGTGTAGATTTTATTCCAATTTTAAATGCTTGATTCCTCATCAGAATATTAATTACTACCTATATTTCTACCAACATTCTGATAATAGCCACTTAAGTAAACTACAAACAGTTTTAGACTTGCCTATATTCTTCTTCTGAGACCTCATCAGATTTCTCATTTCATTCAATGTTCTGTTTGTGATAATACTTGTTTTTTCAATCCTTCTCAAAAATTTTCCAACCACTTTCCATTGTTTATTATTTGCTATACAGATTCACTGCTAGATACCATGTTTAAGTATTCGTCCTTTATAACTACAATAACCAAAAACTTAAGACTGAGTAATATATTAAAAATACAAGTTCATTGGCTCATAGTGCTGTTGTTTTAGAAGTCAAAGGTGGTGAGGCCATGGTCTGCACCATCATACAGCAGAAGGTGAACAAGTTTAGAACGGGTAAGAAGGCAACATCACAGTCTCACCTCTTCTAAAAATTAACAGTGTTTCTCTCATAACCAAAAATCTCCTCTAAGGTGCCACCTTTTGACATTGTTTAATTGGGAATTTATTTCCTAAGACATGCTATCTGGAGGCATGTTTTCAAACCATAGTAGAAGGTGTTCTAATAAACTGTTGTCAGATAAGTTTGAAAATCTATTCAAGGATACTTTAGAGTAAAAAGCAAGGAATCTTTGAAGATTTGCTGGACAAAGATGTTTACAATAACAAAAATATGGAAATAGGAGATGTGTAGACATGCCTTCTGCCCTGCATGCTACCCTCTCTGGGAATTTTGGTTTTTTGCAGCTTAGGAACACGCTATATGTGGGAGATGTTGATTGTCAATAAAAGGTGAAAAGCCTTTGGGATTTGAGGTGATTAAGAGGACCGAGCCTGTTGTGTCCTTTGCTGGACACCAGGAATAATACTGACTTCCCAGGTTTCTTCAGAAAAGTTGGAATGTATCAAAAAGAGGAAGAATTTTCTGAAGCTGCATGTTAGGAGGATATAGAGCTGCCATAATGTAAACAAGCCATGAACTTATTTCTATGCCAGCAACTTGTACCTGATGACTAGTTTCTGATGGCTTTATTTACCTAGGAGAACATGTGATGTAAATGAAAAGATGCTAGACTCATTGGTTATAAATATGTTTCATCTCAGGATATTTGTCTGCTTTCCTGGGAAGTGTTTCAGTTTTGACCTTTCAGTTATGACATATTTTCCCCATTTTATTGATATGTATAAGCACAAAATTTAAGGTTTACAATGAAGTTTAGCATTTTGTGCACGTACGTATCTTGTCAACGTGACAAAGACTTTCTCACTCTCCTTTTGTCCCTCCCCCTCCCCTCCCCTCCATCCCTCCCCACCCTCCCTTCCCTCTTTCCCTTTGTTTTTCATTTTAAGTTCCATGAGATAGTTGTGATCTGGGTCTCTCATATCAGAGAGACCATTCGATGTCTCACCTTCTGCTTCTGACTCACTTCACTAAGCATGATGTTCTCAATCATTTAGATGAGCAAGTATACAGAGGAAGAGCAAATATTTAATCCTAATGATAGAAACAATGCCACACTTCTGGAGAAGCAAGTGGAATATGAATTTAATATTCTTTGGCAGTTTCAAAAGCAGAAGGCAAATTTATTAAAAAATGTTGGGTATGTCACAGACCACCCCCAGTATCTTACTCTTTGTAATTTAACTATCATTAATATCAAATTAGTGAGTGACAGTACTCTGGTGGACATGTTACACATCACCCAAGTTGTTGCTGTTGATGCTCATGACCTACTAATAGAAACCCTGATTACAGAGGGTGGAAAATGCTGAAAAGGTTTGATATTAATATGCTGTCAATATTTTATGCTTGCCTAGCAGATCAGCATTTATTCTTTGGTCAATTAATGGTATAAAAGATGGCATTGTAAATCAGAGCTCAAACACTATTCTGAACTAAGGTCTTTGTCTGTCTTCATGGTCAGCCTATATATTTAATATCACAAGATTTTCAAAAATATTATCGAGGAAAACTGGACTTTTTGATACCATAGATGCTTCTGAGGTTAACATTGCACAAAACTGGTAGAGTTTCTCTCAATTGTTTAATATAGTCATTATCCACTAGAAGACATGTGCAAGAAAGTGTTTTTAAATGATGTAAACCACCTTGATTTGGTTTCCACTAGTAGCATTCGTAGTTTATACGAATTTCTCCAGTTCCGTAGTTTTGAATTTATTACAATGGCTAAAAAGAGGCTGAGATTATTGCTTTGTTCTATTGTCCTGAGAACACTGTGAAGTTGTTTGATGCAGCGGGTCCAATGGCAAGACCTCAAGAAAGAAACAACTTAAGTCACCTGTATTATTGATGGCAGAGGAGATGACCAGTGGAAAGTTCTGACTGTGGTGGGAGCAATGGAAGATATGGAGAGCAGAAATTCACGTTTTGTTAAAGAAATTGCTGCAGTTCTATGTAAAAAGTTGCAAAACTATAAACCAAGGGAAATACTGATGATAACTCAGGTATTTGTTTCACATTTTCAAAGTAAAGCGATTTTTATGAAACTCAAGCAGGTAAGAAATGAGTGGTGATCAATTAAAGGACATTTTGCAAATGCAGGCAAGAAATGATGGTGACTTGGAGAGAGTAGTAGAAGTGGAGGTCTAAAAAGCCATATTTAAAGAAATTCTGAAGCTGAAGTCAATAAAATGTGTCACTAAATATATATGAGATATTATAGAGACACATGGTAAAGATAATCCTAAATTTTTGTCTGTGGCAAAAGAAGGATGTCATTTCCATTCACTGAAATGGGGAAATCTATACAAGATGGGAAATGGGGCACAATGTGGAATTGGAAAGTCACAAGTTTTCTTTAGACTTTTTTAGTTTGTGGCCCTTTTTAAATATTTAAATGAAGATGAATAGTTCAGTAAATGAATTTGGATATCAGAGGAAAGGTAGAAGATCCAGACATAACTTTGAAGGCTGTTCTTGGTATGAAATCATTTAGGACGTGTTTGGAGAAGTGTGCACATGGAAGGAATCTGAGGACTGAGCTCTGATACACTACAGCACTAAGAGGCCAATAAAAGGAACTGGCAAAAAAGACTGAGCAGGCAGACAAGACAGCAATACTTTGTAGAAACCAAGGAGGGAGCATTTCAAGGAGAGAGAAGTGAATATTAATATCAAATACTGCTAATAAGTCAGGCAAGTTGAGGGCTGCAACATGCCCCTTAAATTTACTTTTTGTTTGCTTGTTTGCTTTTTGAGACAGGGTCTTGCTCTGTAGCCCAGGCTGGTTCTTAACTCACTGTGGAGCCCAGGCTGGCCTTGAACTCATAGCAATCCTCCTGCCTCAGCCTCCTGAGTGCTGGGATTATAGTCATGTGCCACTTTGCCCACTTTAATATGGTGATGAGGAATCAAAATCATAGCCATGTACTCAATGTCCCCTAAATTTAGAAACATTAACCCAGCACAGTCAAGGCCCTGGTTTCATTCCTCAGTAATGCAAAAGACTAAAAATTATAAATAAAATCACCACCATGAAAATCATCTATTACCTTGAAAAGTAGCTTTGGTGAAATCGTGGGTATGGAAGCATGATAGAAGAGCAAATGGGTGGAGTCACGAAGTTTCTTTTAAAATGCAAACAAAGAAATGGGATGGTAGCTCACATTTACCAATCTTGATCTTACTTGACGCCTCACATGCTGTGGGAATATGATTTTCTTTGTCGTATATCACATTTACAGTAACGGATACAATTTCCCACCCTTCCTTCAAGAGTGATGGATTTGGGTGTAATGGACAACCACAGAGTAACTACCTTCCGGCCACCAGGAGTACATGTGTAGTAGGGAGAACTGGCCATCTAAAACTTAGCTATATTCAGACTCCAGGACCCTTTAACTACACTGTGTCCCATAGTTGGTAACCAAAGTAATTTATCATAAACATAGTTTTACAATGTACATCCTGTATTTGCTTCCTTGATATTTGGGTTGGGCTTAGTTGAAGTACACGTTTAAAATATACAGTGGGTTTGCATGACTTGCACACCAAAATTTAACGATTTTGTAGAAGTGAGCATGAAAAACCTTTTGTGAAAAATAGAATTGGGACAATAAGGAAATGAAAGATAACTGCTTGTATCTGTTCTTGCTTTTGAATTTCTCATTAATTTATACTAGCTGGTATTTATATATTTATATTAGCAGATAAATTGTTTAATTTTCATTAATGTGTTCTATTTGTCAAGCAAATGACAACACAATCTCAATTAAGTTAAAATATTTTATTGTGTGACCTTTAGAATAAGATGATTGGGCTAGAAAAAAAAGGAACTATATGTGAGCAAAATGGGGAGGCTGATGAGACAGCTTCCAGAAGGTGTTAGACTTCTTTCTGGTGTGTTCCATTTGAGGGCAACATCCAAGCATACTTCCTGGGGGTATCATCATCCTATTTTTGTTTTATAATAACTTAAAACTTTTAATTTTGATGCTGTTTTTGAAAATCATTCTTTTCTGTGTGCACATTGAGCACTTAAGAGATTTTGATGAATTTTAGTGAATTCTAACACACCAAATTCTCAATGTAGATTATTTGCCTTACTTCTTTTTGGATGAAAAGCAAGCCCAGAAATGTGAAATGCAAATGATTTGCTCAAAAGATCCAGGAAAATAGCAGGAAGATAGTAATAGAAATACAACTTTTCTAATTCCATGCTTTATGCTCTCAGAGTGGCAAAAATGGTGAAAGACTTGGTGTGTTGAGAACTGAGTAAATGCATTTAAATGCGGGACACATTATGATGAGATAAACTAACTGTAAGGCTCTGAAAACACCACTTTTTCCTTTTTTGTGCCTAAATTTTCTCCTCTGAAAAGTGAATAAAATAAATGTCAGCCTCATATATTTGTTGTAAGAATTAAACTAAATTATGTATTCAAATAACTTAGTATGGTGACTGGTATAGAATATGTTCAATTACACCCAGCTATTATTAGTACTGTTACAGTTTATTTGAGAAATATGGTTTTAAATTGTGAAGATTCCGTGTAACAGTTGACCTATTTCAAAGAGGCTTCTCCATTTACTTTATTTGAAAGGTTTAGAACCTATGAGGATAATTTATTAAAAATGTGAATAATTGAAAAATAGCTATTGTAATGCAGTCTAACTTTCCTCTAATACGCTTCAAAAGAATGCTATATTTAGTTATGGTAAAATGTATAATTAAAAATCTGTGTGTGAGCAGAGTAGTTTTGAATTTTTTCTGGATATTTTAGAGAATGCATTAGAATCACCATTTTTCTATAACTGAATAATTATTACATACCAGTTTTGAGATAGTCTTAAATGTGCTTCCAATTCAGCCTAGTTCTGTTTTTGAGGGAAATTAGGATCACACACTAAATGTGGATGAATATTCTGCTGTCTATACTGGACTTACTATCTGAAGTGCCAGGAAGATCACAGAGAAACAAGATGTTAAATGTGTAAAGAAAATAAATCACAGACAGAGGGTCCAACTATTATGCCATGAAAATGCATGTCATGTAAGCCAAGTAAGAGGCAGTAGAAAGTTTCAGTTCCATCTCCTTAAACACATTTATATGCATAGAATGTATCCCAATTAGCAGGGCCATTGTCAAATATGAAGAATGAAAACGTGTCTTAATCTCGCATGCTGGCACATTTATTAGAGTCACATTTTCTGGTAAATAGCCAAGTTGTGGCTGCTCATCTGGAAAGGAAATAGCTGTACTGATAGGTGTTCCTCTGTCAGACCATGTCAAGAACACTATTTTTATTTAGTTGAATGGAGCCAATCTACTTAGTCTCAAATTTACCAACTCCAATTAGATAAATATTTGTTTTATGAAGTAATTTTCACTTTTATGATTGTTATAATTTGTTGCTGCTCTGACAGGCTGTGTAAGGGATGTGGGTCTTCACTACATAATAATACAATAAATTAATGGAAACTACTGTGCTAGAGAAGTAATAGTCCATATGTTTATGAATGCTGATATAATGCCTGCTTAGCATCCAGGAATGTTAAGACTAAACAAAGTTTGCATCCAATAATGAGTATCATCTCTCACTTTTCAGTCCTTAGGAGCTGAGGGACTGAAATATTCATGACCAAATGCTTACCTGTGAAAAAGCCAAGTGTTGCAGAATTGTGGGTGCTAATATAATAACTCCAAGGTTTGATTTAACGTGCAAGTCAGCATCATTGGTGTGTAAAGCAGAATTTTTCCTTGACCTAAAATCATCGGTACATTGAAAACATAGCTTCCGATTTTTCTAACATTTAATTTACAAGATGCATAGGAATGCATATTCCTTGATGGTTTTAGGATATGTGTTCCATGTTGCACAGTTGTAGCCTCTGAAAGAGCTTCTTTCCATCTATAATGAAAAGTAATTGTTTTTTCGCATCCTAGTTTATAGGTGCATTGTGGTCCAAGTCTAAATTTCATTTCCTCTCATTCTTAAATCCCATGTTTAGGCAAGTATATTATCTTTACACAGTACCAATCATGTTGATATTAAACAGAATTATGCATACTGGTCATCTATTAACTCTTTTTCTTTGTTAGAAAAAGGATCCAGGCTTCCTTAGGCTAGCATTTATAAGCTCTAGCTCAATAAATAGAAGATAACACAATATTAGTGGAAGAATTAATACAAAAATAGAAAAAAGAGCTGGAGAAAAGGCAGAGGGGGTTCTGGGTTCAATTATCCAGCATAATGTAAGCTGGGAATGGTCTCACACATCTATAATCCCAGCATTCAGGAGTCTGGGGAAGGATTGTCTCAGTCCAAGGCCAGCCTGGGTTCCATAGTGAGTTCAGTACCAGCCTGGGCTACAGAGCAAGACCTTGCCTCAAAAAAGGAAAAGAAAAGAAAAAGAAGAGAAAAGATAAGTAATGCGAACTTCACTTGAGGTTATATTTAGGAAAGAAAACAATAAATAACATTCACTAAGCAAGTTATATGCCCCAAACTGCATTCTCTCATTTAACGTTCGCATCTAACACAGGAGATTCTTTATTCCACTTTCTAGACTAAGAAGTCGAGTAAGAGCAGTGTGTATGCTTGGGAATGGCATTGGCTTTTCTAGACAATCTGTCATAGTATTTGTTGTGAGGTTTCAGCCAAGGAGGTCTGATTCCAGAGCTTGCACTGAATTACTTAACTACTGAGAGATTGAAAATGAGATTTGGTTTGAAGTAAGGGGGCAATCAATGTCTAAATGCTTTAAAAATATTTCAACATTTAAGAAATTCCCTATCTCCAGCCAATACTTGCCCCATTTCTTCACTTTAAACAATTTGTTTGTTTGTTTGTTTGTTTGTTTTTCAGAGACAGTGATGTAAAGATGTAGGACATTCTGTCACTCTATCTTCCCTCTTACTGTCTGCTCTTTGTCCATTTTCTGCTTGTTTGCTTCTCTACCAGACAGGTAAGGCTAGAAAAGAAAGAGACATTCCCTGGAGCAAGAATAAGGTATCAGATTTATTTTTGGCATTTTTAATTACCCTTCTATCCAATAACACAAATAATATATAATCCTTCTATCTTAAAAGCGTAATGCAGGGCAAAGATTTTAAAGTGATACAGAGTGAGTTGACTTACCTTTTAGTAAACATCAGATTTTTCTTAGCACTCTTTCCATGCTGGGAAATTAGTATATAGTGTTACTATGGTTTGTATAGCAATAATTTGAATTTAAAATGATATATTTATTAGGAAAAACTTTATTGAGAGAGATCATATTTTATATATTTTGTAGCCAAAAATTAAGAGCAGATTAAACAAGAATCCTGAAAAGAATCATTTCAGGAAATGAAATAAATCCTAAAATTGTGTAATTTTTCACATGTTGAAAGGGCGATTTATACACTATCTTGTTAAATTAGGCAAGGTCATCTTTTCATTTCACTAAAATAGATGGTTTATAAATTTGTTTGTTCTTAAGGAAAACAATGTGTAAATTGTATCATATATGACGTAAAAATGGGCTGAAATAATAATTTACATTGAAATTAATAATATTTTTACCCCAGGTTTTTTATGGCAGATTTTTTCCTTAATGCCTCAATTAATAGGGGAATTATTCATATGTTGACTGATTAACTATGTTTTTAAAATGAACTATTTTCTAAACTTATGGTATATATATATATGGTAAGCCCCCACTGATCCACTCTTGCTTATCAGGACACACCTCTTAAGAGTACATGAAATGAAGAGATTAACCCACTTGATCCAATTAACCCACATCAACTAAACACCTTCCAAGAACATAAGGCTTTATAGAAACATGTCAGATCAAAACCATTACAGCATGTATCTGTGTTCTTCTGTGTTCTTCTCAATACCTCACTTTCAAGATCTTGCTCAGGGGCAGATTGCTCTTAAATGTTTGTATCTACATATCAACTATTAAACTGTGCCCACTTTCACATTCCTAATGATTAGCAATTTAGGACTAAACTCTGTCTTCCCTTGTCATGGTTATGTCATTCCTACCTTCTAATGGTTCTTACTTAAATCCATTGAACTTGTCCAGAATAGAAAAATATGGGCAATGTACATGTGCAATAGATATACACATTTTGTTTATAAGTGTGAATAGTGTAAAACTCTCCATCGTCTTTACCCAGTATTTGTTGTTGCCTCTGTAGTATTTCAGAGAGAATCTCTATCATGTAAGAGAAAGGTATGAACTTAGGAAAGCAAATATGTCTTTTCAGCTTTCCTGTCACTGGGTACAGAACAGCCCATACTCACAACTTATAGAAGGTGTTTATTTGGCACACAGTTCAGATGATTCAGTCTATAGTTGGCGGGACTCCAAGGCACAGACACCATGGTGGGAGAGTAAGGCAGAGCAAAGGTACTCAGTTCAGGGCAGCTGGGAAACAGCTTGAGAACAGCACACAAAAGGGAAGGACCAGGAAGGACCAGTGACTTACAACAGTACCCAAGGTCTTGCCTCATTATCTACACAGACACACCCAGAGGTGTGTTTTACCAATTCACTGGGAAGCTCCATAGCGAAACAAATTGACAATTGAATGGAACTCTGAAAAAACGTATGTGCATTTAATAAAATTTTATTGAATACTTAAATTGTGCATGGTAATTGCATAAAACCATAGCAATTGGCTTAGGTGGAATTTATGATCTCACTGTTGATTGGGCCTGTATATTATATTTTTATAATAAATAGAAATACAATTGGCAAAGGTCCAATTTTATGTGTTAAAGTTTGGATTTGCATGTCATTATTATTGATTGATTTTTTATGGAAGATCATTTCAACCTTATAATTTGAATATTATCTTGCTCTATTTCAATATGGTGCTGTTTTGGTCACTTTTTAGGAGAAATGAAAAAGTAAAGTGCTGTATCTGCCACCCAGACATAGAGCACTGCCATACTCATTCTTAAAATGATTCAACTTTGAGGGATAATGTTACATAAGATATTTTGGCATGTTATTGGTTGATTATAAATGGGTATTTTAAAAATCTATTAGTAAAAGGACAAGAACACATTATTAGTATTGATTGTTGGTTATTTGAGGAATTAATGTGTCTGCCTCCTTTTCCCATTGAATTTTACCCAGAAAGGATAGCACGAGAATGCATAGGAAGCTGTTTCTCATTATTGCCAAGGCTCAGTGGTTCTGCGCATCTATACAGGAAGCTGCTGCTCCCCTTACTCTCTGCACACACACAGTGCTCAGTGGGGTACAGTTGACTTGGCCCTGGCAATCACTGAGCAGGTGACTTGATTACACTGAAATCAGGCAGAAAATGTCCTTTTCTGGCCATTGGAGTGAATCAGTCAATTTACGGAGTGGCAAAACTAATTCTATGCCCTGGGCCATCAGAACTGCCACTTCCTATAAGTCAAGCCTTCACTTAGTGTGAAATTGTTTTTTTTTTCTCTTTCACTTATTATACTTATTTCAGCTAATTCAGTAAGTGAATGTGAATCAGGTAATGTGCTTGGGCAGTTTTAGGTACACAACCTTTTGATCTAGTAGCACTGAAATATTTTAGATCTACAATTCACTGGAAAATATCCACACTATATTACCAGGTATTGTTAGTTGCCACAAAGCAGTGCTTGTGATTTAGAAGGCACGATAAGGAAACGAATAAGATGAATTTTAATGAGTGTCATTTCTACATTCCACTTTTTTTCTTAGAAGTAGACATTTAACATTTAGAAAATTAGACAAAACTTAGGCTAAATGCAGATTCATAAGTGATAAATAATTTTTAGCCCTATAATCCTGTCTGTCTCCAAAGCTAACCTCCATGTGAATGAATCTGGGGCTGCAGTTGTTGGTGGGAAGGGCATGGTTTCAATCCCATGAAAAGACAGACAGAGAGAGAGAGAGAGAGAGAGAGAGAGAGAGAGAGAGAGAGAGACCAACCAAAACTTGACTAAAACTTAGACCTGCTGTTTCAGAAAATATTGAGTATTATATAGGAAAATTATCTAGGTATTGTATACATGCTAAATGTAATTTTTAAGAACAATATGTTTGACATGGAAAATATGACTCTTGCAATAAATTTGTTAAAAGTAAAAGGGTAAAGGGAAGTAGTGTGATCTCATCATCTTCTCAATGGGAAGAAATGAAATATTTCTTCTTCATTAAAACATTTCTTGATATGTCCAAATGGATTTTGAGCTAAACACTTGATAATCTCAAAGCTCTGACAAGTGAGGCTGGCAGAATTAGGCCAACCACTGCTACAAATAGCTAGTGTACATAAAATGGTAATCATTGCTTTCCAGTCTATTATTAGATTAACTTCAAAGGGATTGCTTTTTTATCCTGTGAGTTTATGCATAAATGACATGCTTTACCTTCCAACAAATCTAATCACAGAATGGTTATGACATGATGTTCAGAGCCGTTGGTCCCATGACAGATTATTTTTGATTGCTAAAGGAGTTTGGTGCAGCTTGAGACCTTTAGAATTTAAAGGCATCACTGAAATACTGCAGCATACCTAATACACAATGTTGCTGATTATGAGTTATGTTCACAGCTTTTTGTGTCATGGTCTTGGCTATTATTCTAAAACTAATTTAGGATACAGATTAGAAAACATTAGTTGAGCTGATACATAATGTTAAAGCAAGGCATAAGAGTAATACTTTCCCATGAGGATTTCTAGCATTGCTAAATATCAACAAAATTTTTTTCAATATTTTGCATCTAACTATTTAAAACCTTTGTTTTTTCTCATAAAGCACATTAGAAAAACTGAAATGCCAAAATCCTTATTATGTAGGAAATCCAAAACACAATATATGTATGTATGTATGTATGTATGTATATCTGTATATACACACATATGTATATATTGGTATGATTGGAAACTATCACAAATGGTTACATTTTTAAAATTATCATAGTAAAAGTCATGTTGCTATTAATTCCCTTCAAAATGCTCCCCTTTTTTTCAAACACATTTATCCCATCATTCCTGGTACTTTCTGAAGACCTCTCTTATGAATGCCTTTAGTTGAGCTGTCGTGACTGCCTGATGTCCTGATTTGACTCAAAACATTTATCTTTCATGGTAATTTTGACTTTGCAGAAGAACCAGAAGACAATTGTACCAGATTCGGTAAGTTAAATGATGATACACTGTGATTTTTTTTTTTACTTGATGAAAATTGCTGTAAATGTTTGATTGAGTAGTGGTCAAAGAATATGGTAAATGTTTAAATTAAAAAATATTAAAAGACAGATGCTATTCATCCCCCTCAACATATGCAAAATGCTTCCTCTTGCTTCAGCAATATTTACTCCATCATTATTCTTGGCAATGTGTCTTTAACTCTGATGAGTTATTTTAAATATAAACATTCACTGTATTTTTTGATGATCCTGTGAGTGTGTGTGGAGGAGGTTCAGTCAACCAGCAACTTCTAATTTTATGTTGGTATTGTCTTTCTGCCTCAACGTATGATTTGTTTTGGTGACCAAAATACAACTTTTTAAAGATCTTGTGTTCAGTAGAAAGTGTGCAGTGGGTATACTTTGTCCAGGTGGTGGAACCTTGATTCTTTCAATTTTTGCAGGCCAAGTTCCAAGTACTTCTTGCTTCCTAGTCAGTTTAATTTTAGGAGGATCTTGATGTGTTAAAAACAGCATGACTGGTATTTCCAGAACATTCTTGGTCTGTGCTTATTTTATGACCAGCCTGATTTTGGTTTTTTTATCACTCTCCAGTGTTCATGTTTGAAAGAGAAAAAAATGCAGTCATGTTAGTTATTAAGCCAACTAAATTTTATTTGAGCAAATTGATCTATGATTATCTTTTGGAGCTTAACATGTATAGCAGTGAATTCTAACATTATTTATTGGCTTTATCCTTTCTATAGCCAATACATTTCAATTTAACACTTCCCTGGCTTGAAAATAAATTGGCATAGAACACATAGCAGGCTGCCTCATTTCAGATGTTCTATGGAGACAATTGTAATACTAAACTGGATCTAAAATGTTTAACGCACTGTGCCATTGAAACTCACCCTATCCATGGCTAAAATCATTATAAATTAGCACTTCATGTGCTCCGGTTTTTCTCTGTACCATCACAATATGAGGTGCTCAGATATATTTAATGATAGGTTTCTTTTCACTATATTAGGCACTGACATTATTGCAAAACACCCCAGGTAGCACAACTAATGAGTGAGCTAGGGATGGTCCTCTTCTTAGGAAAGATTAAAATGCAAAACACTTTGAATTGCTTTAATCAGAAATTTAGAACATTAGAGTGTATAAATAACAATGTATTCCATGCTATGAGAATACGTGGCATGCTTGACTATAGCTGCATATAGAGCAAAATGTACTAAAACTGTGAAATGCTTTCATTAAATTTATTATAACAAGATTTCTTACACATACAATCGAATATAATCTAACATATATTCTATATATATTGATTTATATAAACTAGGCTTTCCTAGCTTCTATGTATATTCATCTTGTAAAAGCAGCTTGACAGTATTGAAAGTCCCATTGGAAAACAAAAATGTTCCCAATATAATGAAGTTTATTGTTAATTTTTGGTGCATTCTTATGATTAAGCCACATCAGTTATTACACAGTATAATGTATAATCAAGTACTGAACAGCAGACATATTTGGGAACAGAATTTATTTCAAAGAAATAAAAAATTAAGAACACATACTAATAGATGTAAGGAAATGAGTTTAGACACTTCCTAGGTAGGTAGGAAAGGCTATTTATTATTTCTTTAATTAGATAGGTTAGTTTAGAAGTCAAATGAATTAGATGTATTTCATTTCACAGTTAACTTTAAAGACCAAATGTGACAACTGGCCTTTGACAATGCTTCTTCCCATTTCTACATTGCTTAGTTCTCCCCTGGAAAACAGCTTTTCTTGATCATGAGATAAACGACATTTTTAACCGTATTTGCAAACTATAAATGACTCACATATAAGTATAGGGCAAAGAAAATACTACAATACATACCTAAGTGCTGATGTCAGATTCCCTTATTCATAGACTTCTCAGAATATTTTTGACAATGTGTTTGTGGTGTTAATATTTTCTATTCCAAATGCAGAAATTTAGATATATTTGATGGCTCATGTGTTTTGTTTTATGTAAAGTCTTTTTAAACATTTATGAAAATGAGTACAATAGTTTTATGCTTTAGTTGTTCATTTTTCATGAGTATCAAAACAATAACATGTTATTACCCAGATGTTATATATATTGTATATATGACAGTAATAAAATGTATGTATACCACTAACAACAATAATAAAACTGTGGTAAACTAGTTGTGACTACCTTCATATTAGAAAGATGTTTTCTATTTTATTCTCAAGATTTAAATGCTTACTTTATCATAAAATTGTTCACCATGAGTTTACTATAAGCTTTGTAGAAGAAATAGTTATTAGTCTATATGAATATTGATTTTATTAAATACTATAATGAAATATATTCTTCTAGGAACTCGTATAGATTAGAAATGGGGAGGACAAGAAGTATTAATGTTAGCTTCTATTATAATTTGACAGTATAATGATACTTCTTTTCTTCTGGCTTTGTTATAAAATTAAGATACTATGGAAAAACAATATATTGAGTCCTAACTAATGTCCAGTTAAGTTTCATTTCTGATAAGTCACTTATCATCCCCCACTGGTCCACTGTTTACAACTCATGTGGTGAAAAACACACGAAATGTATCTACATACCTGAAGCATAAACGCTTTCTCACGCTGGAGCACAATACCTTAAGTAATCTCATCTTATATTTCGAATGACATCAAAGCTCTCTGACATTGCATGCATTAAGAAAATTTGCTCTTCTTTGGAATTCTTGGGTTGGCCATTATTAAACGTAAAAGTAATGAATTCTGTAGAAAGGTGTATCTTTCCATATGTGAGAAAAATTTGTTTAAACTCATATAAGTTCTAAGATGTTAATATTTACAAGGGTAAATCATTCAGGAGAGCAAAAGTGCTATCTTTGATGAGTGGAAAGTAAGCCTCCATTTGGAAAAACTTTTTTTTCTCATTTTTTAAGTATCCTATTATTTACTCCAGTAATAGTGAAAGTACAATTTGTATCTCCGAGAGGAAAAGCACTAATTGAAGCTATGCAATAAAAGTATAGTAGAAAACTTGCTAGTTTGGGGGGGAGTTGCTATTTAATCCTGTACTTTTTAAAATTAAGCGAGTGTTAAAAAGGTTGTAACATTGTACTGGGTCAGCATACTGTGTTTTCAAACTCGTTTTCATTCCCGTTTTCCTGGGCTCAAATAATAAAAACTTTATAAAATGGAAAGTAAAATTAACTGAATAAATGGCATTTGAGTGTTTTTATGTTCAAGTACATTGTAAACTTTTCATAGCTCGCAGCAATGATTAACATGTGCATCCCTTCCATTTTAATGTAATGCAAAGTAAAATAATGCTGATGTTGTTTGTAGGACTAGTTGTTTTCAGGTTTTAAGCCTAGTTTATTTAGTAAGTAAGTTAACATATACTTTAATGCCAATATCTACAACACCTAAATTAGATTTGACTTGTATGTTTTTGTATCCGTTATGGGAATTATGATCTGTGCAGTAGCTATTTTGCACTATGGCCTCAAATAGTACTGTCTGTGATAACAAATAAATCGGAAGCACTGGCCAATTTTAGGACACTCTTCTTTAGGATGCTTTATTGTTTTGAGTTATACACCTCTCAAAGTATCCTAGAAATCAGAGAGTTTGCACGCACGCATGTGATTACAGTGTTCAACAGACCGCCGTGCAAAAGTAGTGGAGGATAAGGTGATAGACACCCACACAGGGGACACTCTCCTGATTTTCACCCAAGGAAGCCACTCAATAGGGCATCTGATGAAGGGGCAGGAAGCTCACACTTGTGGCCTTGAGAAAAAAATGCCTGCTATGGAGTCAGACCAGGCCATTATTTTTATTTAATAAGTATATTAATATAGTCATATAGCAATAATAGAAACAGCTTCATAAGTGCTTATTATATGCTAGAAACTGTGCTTTACATATGCTGTCTTACTCAACCCCAGTAAGAGCTATATGAGGTAGGTATTAATAATCTCTTTTTTGCATAAATAAAGGGATAGAGATTTTCAGAAGTCACACTGCTAGTACATCAATGACAAGGCTAACTGGCTCCTAAAGACTGAATCATGTTACTTTTGTCAGGTTTTCAAACATTGGCAGAGGAAAGTCCCAGGTATGGTATCTGCTGTTCAATGTGGAACACAGGACTTGAACAGTGTGCCCTGTTATTATGGTCTCTGATGCTTCCAGGCAGATTTTGGAGTAAACCATTTTGTCACGTTTCTTCATCTGTCAAATGAAAATGATAGTTTCTTACTAGTGGCTATTAGTAGAATAATAGGCGAGAGAGGTTTATTAAACAAAGTTTTCTATAAAAATAGGAATATTGTGTGTGTATATATACACACAGTATATATATATATATGTATATATATATACATATATATATATATATATATATATGCACATATATCTAAAATAAAAATTGGCTCACCCAATTATGGAGACCAAGAAATCCCACAGTATGCTGTCTGCATGCTGAAGAACCAGAAAAGCCAGTGATGTAACACTTGGTATGAGGTCAAGGCCTGATGATCCAACAGGATCACGGGACTTTAAAGGTCCAAGAATGAGAAGCTGAGGTATCTGAGGGCAGGAAAAGGTGGATGTTATAGCTCAAATATACTTTCCATGCTGTTTCTTTTTGTTGTATCTGGGCCATCAATAGATAGCATGATACCACTCTACATTGGCGAGTGTGGATCTTTTTCATTCAGTCTGTTGATCTAAATGCTATTCACTTCTGCAGACACCATTGTACACCACACACTCTGAAGTAATATTTTTCTAGCTTATCTGGGTATCCTTATACATGGGAGTGGGCTTTGAACAATATATGTTTTTTGATACAGGGTGGTCCTGAATTCATTATGGAGCCCAGGCTAGCCTTGAACTCATGGCAATACTCCTGTCTCAGCCTCCAGAGGGCAGGGATTACAGACATGCACCACCAAGACCGGTTTATGTGGTGTAGGGGAATCAATCTCGGATACTTAGCACTTGACTTAGGGCTTGCTAGGCAAGTGCTTTAATTGCTGAGTCATTCCTTCAACCCCTGAAAAATATTTTGAAGATGCCACAAAAATGAATTTGTATTCAGATGGCAAAATTTCTCATTAATATATACTTACTTCATTTTTCTCATTTGGGAAGATATTTTAATATGTCCAATATTTATTTCAATATTTTGCTGTGAGTTTGCACTTTGTTTCTTTTTTCATGGGGGTGCTCAGGTAATCATCGTTAACCATTATATAGCTGCCTGATGGGTTGATGAAATTTTCAAGAGGAAAGCACATTTCTTTGCCTTAAAAATTTATTTTTGGCTTTTTATTCTTCTTTCCCCTCCTGTCCAATATATCTGTGATACTGGGATCATTTCACTGTGAAGAACCGACACAATTTCACATTGTTTTAAAAAATTGGAATATTTTCTTAATGACATGGTTCTCGTTAGTGGTACGTGGATAAAAAATCATTAGCAATGTTGGGAGGTATGAAATGCTTTTCTCGTTATATCCAGACTGCCATTTTTTGAAACTGCATTACATAAATTGTCTATATTTCACACTCAAGATAACTATTTAATACTACTTAGACTTATACATACATATGCTACATAAATAATGTGTGCTTTATAAAAAGGTACCTGGTTTTCCAGACCTTAGATTTTGCAAATTATTATTTCTAATGACTATAGGATATATTGGCAATATCATAATTATATTTCATCATGAATGCATGCTTTTCATTTTTATTTTCTTATTCAAAATTCAGCATTTATGGGCAGTAAGTAGATAGCAATATATCAGTAACAAAATACAATTGTATACATAATAGAAAGATAGAAATTATGAATAGCCAAGTGATAACTTAAAAGATATATGGACAGGATTTAGATTTAATGACTCCAGTTTGCTGCACAAGGATTTAAATATATCTGTGCTTCCCAAAGAAAGGACTCAACTCTTTTGACCTAATTTTAAGGAAGTTTAATTATTTTGGGATGCTTATTTTACAAGTTAACAATATGACCACAATTATTTTTAGATTAAAAATAAAGGTAAAAGCAGAATACTGTTAATTTTGTGATTTCGACCTCTTCAATGTATATTTCCAGTTTGAAAGTGCCACTACTTATTACACACTATTTGGGTGTAAAATAACAAGTATATATTAATCAAATAATATTATTGAAAACATGTATAATATTAATTTAGGTAGATAATATTAAAAGCTTCATACGGAAAAATTTCTGACTGGTTTCAGATATAAGAATGCACATGTAATGTATTTTTATCTTCAAGGAGATGTCAGCATTATGTAATTTTGGAAAGAAAAATAATACAAAATGTTGGACCAAGAAGTTATATGTAATGACATAAATAGTCCCTTATTTTGTTCTTAGTCACATATTAACTTTATATTCTTGCACAAGTCTTTTATTTTCTTCTAGACTTTTCTCTGTGAGCTGCTGTCTCCCAAATCCTTTCTAGTTCAATATTCCTTAGGCCGCCTTTGTAAAACCTTGTACAGTCATAATGCATAATTATTATTGATGTTTTAAGACAGAGTATGGCTGACATTGCAACTAATACCAAATCACAAAAGCATATTGATTATTTAAATAAATTTGACCATGTTTTCACATTTTTATGTTTCCTTAAGTGAATCTTCATCTTTTAATTTTTTAATTGTGTCATCCCTTCAAATTATTATGTTAATAGAGTCCTGTCACGGTGCACAGTGATATTTAGGGGCAGTCAACAAATCTTCATATCACTGACGGAGGAATGCTTACTTTTCTGTTTTCCTTCTAGTGATGTGGTGCGACATCCAAGCCAATGCCGTGTTGACATAGCTTTTCTATTTGCTATCACTTATAAATGCTGGGATTACCTCGGTGATTATTTTCTCAGAAAGCTGTAATGTAATCTCAAACCTAATACTCCAACAACCATGCACCAATTAAAATAGCAATTATATTTTTGCTCAAACAAAACAACTTAATAAACATTATCACAAACTGTTTACCCTTCCCCAAAACAATTTATGCTCACTAATACAATTTCCCATTAAAACTGCTGCCAGGTAAATTAAAAACTCTTGAAATAGTAAGTAAGTGGGAAATTAATTCAACAGTTTAATCTAGACCTAATAACAGTTGCAAGCTCAGAAAAAGATTGCTACAGCGGGGAGTTAATTAACAGCTTATTCCCCATTTGATAAAAGTAATCCACTCTAATTCCAGTGTAATTTACTTCAATGTAATATAAAACCACAAGCTGCTTCTAGTTCTGGTAATTATTAGCTTTGTCCTGTGGCCACATTGACAATAAAATTCAGCAGCATCTTAATAATAAGAGGCTGTCTGTTAAATGCCCACAATTAAGGATGTAATATGAAATCTTCCAACAGCAGCAACCATGTATATTGCCACATAAGCTGTGGCTGCAGTTTAGATTTAAAATACATTTAATTGTTCTACCTACTTCTAAGAAACAGGTGTGACAGGTGTAAAGTAAGCATCTCACTGGCTTTATATAAGGAGGAATAGCAAAGACAGGTGATGGGCACGTCCCCAGTGCCACCACCTTAGTATAACTGCTTCTCTTTTTACTTGGACTACCGGGTAATACCATGTACTTCCTCTGTTCCCTTCTCATTCTACCTCATCCACCAGTCAGATGCACAAATTTCTTCATGTAACCCTCATGGATACAATGATTCATTTACTAGTTGTTGTTAACAGGATGAAGCTGAAACTCCCTAGCACGACATGAAGGTTCTTGCATGCACTGGTCTTAATATGACATTCAAACCTTATTTTTGAAGCTAGAAATTTACTAAGAAAGACCAAACCTTTTGCTGTAGTACCATTCCCTTGCTTACTCATTGATGAACTCTTCTGTGAAGTTGTCTTTGATACTGCCCAAGAAAATTTAGTAACTCTGACTTCTGTTCTAATGTAACACTTTGCATGCATCTGCCATTTAGTTCTGGTAACACACACCCGTGGCCACCAACTACACTGGTGCTTGTCAAAGTACAATTTTTGAAACAACAGTATTATGGGAAAGCGTTTTGGGGATTCATACTCTTGGATTCACATCCCATGCTTGCTGAATTAGAATCCTGGGACAGGAGAGGATTTGGAGAAAGTTCTGTTTGAAAAATCCCTGTGAGTAATTTTGACAGCCAGTAATATGTAAGGGCCATTCTTGACGTGAACGTTTTGGCAATTTAGGCAATGGCATATTCATTTTTGAAATCTTCACCTGGCCAGTTATGATACATAATAGGTGTCAAAATAGCTTTGAATAACTATTTCAAAACTTGGAACGATGGGTTTAAATTTTACAAATGGAAAAACTGGATAAGCTGCCAAAATGCAAACCTAGATGCCACTTTATTTAATTAAAATTCAGAATCTGTCAGAATTACATTCATATGATGACTATTATTAAGGGCTTAATGTTTTTCTTTGGAGCTAATGTTTTTGGTCAAAAATTTTTAGACTATCTTGTGCTGCCAAGATGTTATATTTATGAATTTTTTTTATCTTATAACTTTTATCAAACACCTGAGTATTAATAGGCAACAAGATGAGTGTTATATTTCTACTATTTTGTCTGTGAGTACTAAATTCTCTGAATATATTCATACAGATAAATAATATATACATAAGTGAGACAGGGAAAGTAATATTTTATTAAACTACAATGAAGTAATCTGAAAGAGCATTATATTTCGTATTGCAAATGGATTTCACCTATAAAAGCAAGTAATACAAATTATTATCCCACTGTACTAGATTTTATTAAGGATTAAGCGATTTTTATTCCCTATTATTACCTTTTGCATCTGTATATAACATTAATCTGTATGAGCAAATTTCTTGGCTTTTAGTGCACTTATTGGAGTTATAATGTCTTTTTGGAGGAACTCTTAGATAGAAAGGCCAAATAAACTCATGTAGGTTGTAGGGAAATCTTTTGTTTTTCCATTTAAGAATCTATGTGCTGTTCAGAAACAGAAAATGGCTTTTGATACATTCATCACAAAATGTTAGATATTGTGTAAGTCATGATTTATTATATTTTTATAGAGTTGCATGATAAAGTAGATATTGTTGGGATATGAATACACACACACACACAGAGTCATATAGTATTCCTTTAATGGTGGGCATTATGAAAACAAAGTTTTATGTGTGTGTGTGTGTGTGTGTGTGTGTGTGTGTGTGTGTGGTCATAATCACTAATGTCATTATAAAATCTTCATGTGTTTCAAGATTATTCCACTCTGATTTTATTTCTAATTTCATCCTGAAATTTTCTATAGTATTATGTCAAAGCAGATATTGTCCTTATTTTCCATATGAAGAAGCCAAGACCCAGGAATTTGAAATGATTGATAAAACTGGGACTATTAAGGCTAGGATATAAAGCTAGGATCTCAGGTTGCCTGAATTCTAGTCAACTGTTTCTTCTGCCTTACCACACTTCTGTCCACATGTGTGAATTCAGTTTAATTGACCAAATATATTTCATGTGCCATAGTATATGCCAGTAATATGGCTGAGTGTGTCTGTGTGTGATACATCGAGTGTATTGCTTAAAGTGAGGGTGGTATTTGGACAGTTGGTAAGTAAAAATATATATGTGTAAATTGGAGGAATATTATAATAAAAAAGAAGTGATTTAAGGAAAATAGTGTTGAAGAATCAATAATGAATAACTAATTTTACTTTGAAGTGGAGTGTAAGGTTAGGATAAAATGTTGGAGTTGGAATATCTTTGTTCATCTTAGTATTTGGTATTTGAACTTGATTTTGTGATAGACTAAAAATCAATGAGATTCTTTTGAATAGAAGTTTCTGCAATAGGAAATGTAGACAGTGTTATCTTGAAGGTGAAGGTCTTCTCATTGTAGCTGAAGGATGGAAATAAGTGTCTGCTTTAGAGCTTGGCACTAATCTCAGCTTGAGGAGATAAGGACTGAATTGTAACATCAGCAGTGGTGATAGCAAAGAGGGATATGCACATTCCTCTTTTGGACACATGTGGCGTGTCTCTCTCCAGTGTTTAACAGTTTTTGGTAGTCCCTGTTATATTTTACCTTCTTATGTATCTTCCACAGGTTTCGAAAATACAATTCTTTACTTATTTTAGGTACTCAATACATACTGTTTATGGGCCAGGATTATGAAATATTCTTGGTTTTTAAAGAATACATGGTTTTTGATGGCACGTGTTGTTACATCTTTAGGGCTTGATGAACTTTGATAGTTTTTTTTTATAAGTCCACTATATATTGAAAATTTAGTGGTTGGTTTTAATTAACGTGAGTCAGAAGATAGACATTTTAGTGAAAATTAGAATGTATGCCATAGCCAACACTCTATCACTTAAGAAATATGAAAATCCCTTGAGGATTTTGTTAGTAAGAAAGTAAATATTAGAACAAATAAAGAATATACTGAAAATACATATCCCATTGGACCCAGTGATATCTCTTCTGGGTATCTTTCCAAAAGAGTTAAAAGCACCATATAACAGCAGAATACATGCATACCCATATTTATATCAGCACAACTAATAATAGCTAAATCATGGATGATGCCAAAATATTTATCAATAGGCCAGTGGATAAAAAAGGTATTATATATGCACAATGGAGCACTACACTGCTATAAAGACAGATAGAGGGTTGGAAGAATGGCTCAGTGGTTAAAGCTCTTGCCTAGGAAGCGCTAACTACCTGAGTTTGACTCCCCAGCACCACATAAGCTGGGTGTGGTGTCGTACATCTATAATCCCAGCACTTGAGAGTCTGAGACAGGAGGATGGCTTTGAGGCCAAGGCCAGCCTGGGCTCCATAGTGCATTCAGGACCAGCTTGGGCTGTAGAGTGAGACCCTGTCTCAAAAAAAGAAAAGAAAAAAAGATAGATATGAATCATTTGTAGGTAAATGGCTACAACCTGAGGCCATTATGCTTAGTGAAGTGAATCAGACTTAAAAGATTATCACATGGTTTAAATAAATTATAAATTACAGATTAAAATAAGATGTTGAGAGTCAAGGATGGGGGGATGTTAGGAGTCGGGGGGATGGGGAAGTGGGAGGGCTAGAAAGGGGGCGGGAAAGTGAATGTGAAGTTAAGTTTGTGCACAAAATCCTCAAATTTACTGTGACAATTGTGTATCATACATACATACTAATAAAAATGGGGAAAAGAATACACCCAAAGCCAAAGTTATGAAAACACCAATTTTGGGAAAAATTAAATGTGTCTGTATCATTTATAATTTCACTTTCTCAAAGTTTTTCTCTACTGACCAAGTTAAAGAAAGCTGATGATATTTTGCATGAATACATTTTTTGGTTCAGTGTGATAAAAGGAATTTAGTCAACAGTCCTTAGATGCATTACTACTAAACAATCGTGTGAGTGCTCAGACCTTTGATACAAGGCAAAGTCTTCTCTTTGTCGACCATGTTATTTTGCAATGTAGATTAAATGTTATAAAAATGTGTTCAGGCAAGTAACCATCTTTGATGAGCTCTGTGGTTATCTTAGGGAGCTCCTGAGCAAATCATCTTAATGTTACACTGATTGTATACAATTCAGAATTACCTAGTCAGCCATGTCTTGTGACAAAAGGAGAATCAGAAGCATTTCACCACGTGTACCCTGTAAATTCTTATTCGTACAGAAAAATATCATAGAAAATAAAAGGAAAATTTTAAATTCTAAAAAAGAGAAATTACAAAAGACCTATTCAAACACCTCAGCTGAGCTCCAGATTGTGTGTTCACCTACCTAGTGGGTATCTCCATGCCCCACGCATAGCTGAAACTCAACACTTCATGTTTGCACTGAGTACTTCATCAATGTTCCTATGTTCTCTTCCTCAGGGAAAATAGTACAACTGTTATGAAATTAGAAACTTGTAAGCCATCCTTAACATTTCCTTCAATGAAACAGTAGATTTACTCTGCTGATTTCATCTATTAACTCTCATTTCTCCTCTTTCTTCCCTTCCACATGCTAAATGCCCTCTTCCATAACTATTGTGTTTATTAGCATATATCTTTAATACATAGTAATTATATTCAATTTTGAGAATTGGTTCATATGCGTTTGTATCATCATAAGTTTTACTTCCACTTCTCTCAGCCCTTTCATATCTCCTATCTCCAGATCCCCTTCCCATCTCCACAAAATTGACCTCCATTATTTTAACAGCAACAACTTAAGCCCTTTTAATGAATTTCCTTTGCCTCTTATATATGCCTCCCCTTTTAGAGAATATAGTTTAGAAACAGTACATTTCCTCATTTTAGGATGTGATGTTTGAGGAGTATTGAAAATTGTGTGCAGTCATGAAGGAGCAACCACATTCAAGATAGAGAACTTTTCCTACCTTCTTTGTAGTAAATCTCTCCTCTAATTTTAGCCCCAGTAAACCACTGATCTGTTTTCTATTACAGAAGTTTTGTCTTGAAATAACACAGTGTGTGGACTTTTGTATTTTTTCCTTCTTATTATCCTCTTGGGATTTATTTATGATGTGGCCCAAAATAATAGTTCATTAATTATTATTGTGGGTCTATTCCAAAACTTGTTTATCCATTCAGAAAAGAATGAGTATTAATACTGCTACTTTAATAATTATGAATAATAGTGCTATTTTTCATTTCACTGAGTGAAAGCCAGGAGTGGGATTGCTGGATCTTTTTGTAGGACTATAAAATTTTAGAAAAAAGTTGCCAAAATTGTAAACTAATTTGTCTGTATTAGTTTGAACTGCTACCAACATTATAGAAGTTGTGTTTGCACTGCATTCTCACTATCACTGGGTTTGTCAGTCTTCATTTTAGCCATCCTGTAATACATGCAATGATATCTCTTTATGGTTTATTTTTCACTGCATTTCCAAAGTAACTTGAGTTACTGTAGAGTATGTTTTGAACTGCTTGTTGGACATTTGTATGTTTTAGTTTGGGAGATATGTTTAAATATTTTGCTTATTTAATAATGGGCTTTTTATTATTGGTTAAAATATACTTAATTTGGTTAGTAGCTCTTTGTCAGACATATATTTTGCAAGTGGTTTTGTCTAACTAGTCAGTTGTCTTTTCACTGTTTGGTTGTATTTTTCCAACAGCTATAGTTAGAATTTTGATGAATTATGTTGGATAATAATTTTCTTGCATGGTTTGCAGTTTTCATGTTTGTATCTCTCTCTCTCTCTCTCTCTCTCTCTCTCTCTCTCTCTCTCTCTCTATATATATATATATATATATATATATATATATATATATATATATGTATATATGTATATAATTTTTATCTTTGAGAAAAGTTCTTACTCTGTAGTCCAAGGTGGACCTGAGCTCATTATGTATCCTAGGCTATCCTCAAATCATGGTAACCCCTCTACCTCAGCCTCTTAAGTGCTGAGTACTGAGATCACAGGCATGTAACACCGCACTAAATTTTTGTGGTACTGGGGAATCAAACCCAAGATGTTGCACATGCGTGGCATGTTCTTCAATCACTTAGCTATACCCCAGACCCACACAATAAATTTTTGGCTAACTCAACATTGTGGAGATTTTCTACTATGTTTTATTCTAAAATTTTTGTCATTTTCATTGTGATTTATAAGTATATACACATTTGTTAAATGTTTGTCATGAGGCATAATTTGAGTTTTATTATTTTTCATATGGATGTCCAAATTCCCCAAAATTTCTTTCTCCATTGAATTATCTCAGCAGCTTTATTGAAAATTAAATGATCATATATAAATATGAGTCTATTTCTAGATGCTTTCTTTGATTCTATTGAGTTATATTCTTACTATTACATCAGTAATACATCTTCATGATTGTTGTTGCTTTTAAATATTTTTCCTCCATTTTATTGATATGTGTATATGTGATACATAAAGTTTAAATTGAACTTGAGTACTTTATGCACATATATATAGCATCAAAATTAAAAATCTTCCACTTTCCCTTTGTGACCTTTGCACGCCCTCATTCTCCTCATTAATTCCCATTATCCTCCCCCCTTTTTCTGTGAAATGATTGTTATCAAGTTTATCATATTAGAGAAACCACTTGCTATTTAACCTTCTGTGTCTAACGGAGAGAAAGGTATATATGAAGAACTCAAACAGCCATCACTACTTGTGAGGCTGTGGGGAAAAAGGAACCATCTTACACTGCTGGTGGGGATGTAAGCTGGTAATACCACTTGGGGGAGGCAGTATGTAAATTCCTCAAGAGGCTAAAAATGAATATTGCCTTTGGTGCAGAAATACCTCTTCTGGGAATTTTTCCGAAAGAGTTAACAGCATCATGTAACAGTGATATATGTATATCTGTGTTGATAACAGCACAACTAATAACCAAAATATGGAAGATACAAAAATATCCATCAACAGACTATTGAATACATAAATTGCGGTATCTGTACATGATGAAATGCTATAAAGACTGATAGGTTGGAGGCTTTTGCAGGTAAGTCAGTGCCACTTGAGACCATCATGCTCAGTGTTGCTTGTATCTCTTAAAATCAAGCAGTGTAAGAAGATTTTTTTTTAACTTTATGATTCTAGGTCCTTTGCTTTTCTATATAAATCTAAACTAAGTGTGTTTATTCTTTCAAAAATATTAACTGATAATGATTATATTAGACCTGTAGATCAAGTTGGAGAGAAATAACATTTGAAAAGTAGTGAGTGTCAATTGATTAGTACATATATTTTAGCACATATATTAAAATTTTATTTAGATATTATTTGATTTCTGAAAATATTTTATGGTATTTTTCAGGGTACAAAACTGGTACAAGTTTTAATTAATTAATTTAATTTAATTAATATAATTCTATATGTCTTTGATGCAATTATAAATAGATTTTTAAATTTCATCATTCTAGTGTCCATTGCTAGTTTATAAGGTGTGATTGAAATATATGGACATATAGTTAATGCTTAAATAAGAAATATATTAAAGTCAAACATTGCATTTAATTCTTCTCAAAATGCTCTCCCTTAATTCAAACTCATTTATCTCAACTTTCTTACCACTTTCTTGCTAGAAAGAACTTGGCAGCAATAGTCACTGTATTTTTGATCATATTTAATAAAGACATCAATGAGAGAATGTGCAAAACATCTTTAAAATAAAACCACAAAAACAATGGATAAGTGTATTAGAGACAAGGGCAAATTTTTTGAGGGGAATTAATGACACTGTGTCTGCTACTATACTAATTTTTTTCAATATTCTCAGTATATTTAGAACACACCTAATATTTTTGTTATATAGATCTTATATATGGTGACTTTGTTCAGGTTATTAATTCATTTAGTAGTTTCTTATTTATACGATGTTTTTCTACATTCCTGTTCGTGGTATTGTGAAGAATAATAACTTCAGCTCTTTTATATTCAGGTTGACCTCATGTCTTGCCTTATGTAAGGCAAATAATATTAGATTTTTCTGATCTTAGTTAAAAAGTAGTCAATATCTAACCATTGAGTATAATGTTCGCAATGGAGTTTTTGTAGATGCCTTATATCAGGTTAACTTTTTTTGTATTCCCATCTTGCTGGCAGATTTTTATCATAAAGCTGTGTTGGATTATTTTTAATTGCTCTTTTTCCTACATCAATTTAAATGATTCCATGTCTTTTTAGTTCAAAAAATGATAGAGGATCATTTTGGTGGCTTTTCTGAGATAAAACCAACCTTGATCCAGGAAATATTTCTTTATATGGATTATACATTTTAATCTTAGTCTTCTTTATTTTGCTAATATTTTAAGAATATTTACATTGTTATGACAAATACATATTTGTAATTTTGTAATGCATTTTATCTGATTTTGTTATCGATGTAAGATTAAGTTCATAAAATCATTCACCAGTGGCCATTCCTTCTTTACACTCTGAAAAGGTTTGGATAAGACTGCAATTAAATTCATCAAGGAGCAATCAGAGGCCAGCATTTGAATTTTACTTTTCATTTCATATTTGATGTTTGAAATATACAACTACTCAACTTTTTATTCTTGGATTAGTTCCAGTCATTGCAAGGTCCTTCTTTTTCACTTTAACGAGCTTCAGTATTTTGTACATGTATATATTGTATCAACGTTACAATCCTTTCCCGTTTTCAGCTCTCCCACAACTCCAAGTATCACACCCATTTGGTTCTATAAAATGTCTCTATTCTAGGCTTCTCAAATTAGAGAAGTCATGTGGTATTTAACCTGTTGTGTTTGGCTCACTTCACTAAACATGATGGTCTCAAGTTGTGATCTTTTACCTACAAAGGCTTCAGATCTGTCTGCTTTCTGGAACTATAATACTCCATTGTGTACATGCTCCACAATTTTTGTGTCCATTGGTGTGTTGATAGTTACTCGATCAGACTTCTGCATGGCTCTTAAATCTTATCCTGCGCATCACTCACTCCTAAAGGCTCTATGCCTTATGTGTCATGTATTTGTCCGGTTGTAGTTCACCACAGCATGTGACAGTGCTTCACATTTCCTTGACTTTACATACTCATTGATCTGCTTATTTGAATGTTGTGCCCATAGCTTCATCTAGCTAAATCTAAAGTATTGAACCTCCATCTCAGGAAGCTCCTATTTTCATGGAAAGTTTGCTGATTTCACCTGGTATCTGCTGTTTCCCCAAACTCTTGCACAGCCAAATGCCAGCTGAATGACTTCCTGTTGTCTTCTCTGTATGACGTTCATGTCAGCCATCCTTATGCTTCCTAATGGTGATTTTCCTCTATTATTAGACTTGGTTGACCCAGATCACTTACCATAGTTTTTATCTCTGTATTTTCTTTGTGAAACATACAAAATGCTAAACAATTATAGAATTAAAGACTAAAAGAAAATATAAAAGGAAGGGAGGAAGAAAAGTGGCAACTAGGAAGAGTGACAGAGGAGGGAGAGGGGGAACTCAGAGCACATGGGCGAGAGTAAAGACAATTTCACTGGAGATAACCATTTGTGTTTTTAACTAGAGAAAAAAGGTGGAAAAGCATATATTCCTAGAGGAAGACTGGATCTGACTCACTTATACCATCCACATCAGAAATTATTAACCAAAGTCTTTGGAAATGTCTATCATCATTAATTCTCAAAAGATCTACTATCCATTAAGAACATTTTTGTAAAAGACTCGATATGAAGGAATTCAATGGAGTTAGTTGTTGCATGGGTGTGTCATAAGTGCTGAAATTCATAGGTTTAGTTTGTCGCTTGGTATAGATAGATTCTTCTGACACCGAGGCCAGGCTTATAGTGCCATCTCATATAATGACAATATAAAATGACACGTCTCCATTAGTGTAGTTATACTTAGATCTCTGGGATGAAATTCTTTCTTTCATAGGTCTTGTTGTCCATAAGAATAAACAGGCTGCCAAAGAGATACTAGAAACCTTAACAATAACCAGGATGCCAATAAGAAATAACATAAACCTCGTTTACAAAAATAGAAACAGCCAGGCTCAGTGGCACAGGTTTGTAATTTCAGCACTCAGGAAGGCTGAGACAGGAGGATTGCAAGTAGTAGCCCAGACTGGAAACCTTAGTGAGTGAGTGAGTGAAAACCTGTCTCAAAATCAAAACTGAAAATAGGCCACAGATGTAGCTCAGAGGCAGTGGACTGTCTTCCCAGTACCATAAAAAATAAACCAAAGTAAACAAATTCAGAGTACATTTGTGTTCCCACTATGTTCTAAATTCCAAGCTAGCATTTAATCTACTTCTGTCTAAATTTTGTCTATGTACTCATTCTATTCATTTATACCATTTACCTCTTATTCAGGTTCCAAATATTTATATCTTTTCTCAGTATAGTCCTACAATAAGTGCTTGCTTTAAATAACATGATCTTGTTGAAGCATGTTTCTGTAGTGCACCTTCTTCCCCTCCATATCCAAGAACAAAATTCAGCAGTGCTTAACTGAAGGGGAGAAGTGCACTGAAAAATCTTTTTTATTTTTCTTTATTTGGATTGTGTGCTTATGAAGTATAACCCGATGTCTATTCCAGTTCCACTTCTTTAGTTAGGGCCTAGTGCTGTATTTTGTAGTGATGGAAATGAATTCATTCTAAAGAATAGTACAAACATACTCCTGAAGTTGAAGGATTTTGTTCTGAAAATACACACAAAATTTAGGTTATCCCACTGGCTTTTGATAAACTAAGTGTACGGAAACAGCCTTCACATCGCTGTTTTCAGCTAGTCTTTCTTTTTAGCTATACAATCAGTCTCTCTCAGTGGCCCTGATTTTTTCTGTCCATCTGAAAGTATCCATCACTGATGCTTTGTATGATGAGATTTAATTGATGAGGCTGGCCTGAGCCACTACCATTACTACCCTGACCCAATGACCTTTAAAATTACAACCCACAGGATGCACCTGCAAATATTCCTCATATTAATAAATGTCTGTGTCTTAGTGTATAACATGTCAACTTTGAGATTTTCAGTATGTATCTCCTCTTTCATCTCCAATTTATACAGCCATCTACGTCTAGAAAGGCACAAAAAAACTCTTCGCGCGCACACCCTGCCACTGCACATTTAAAACTCAAAATAGGTATTTTTAAATGTTAAAAATAAAGAATGTAATGTTACCTGCATGTGAGAGTGTTGCATATTTGTGAAATATAGACTTCCAATTAGATTGATAAATCTTTAGGTTAAATATTGCATGATTTCTTTTATATTAGGAAGCCAAAATACAAGTAATTTTCAAAAGGATAGTACATGATAGATGACAGGAAGTGAGGAGAGAGATGTGGAGGTGGGAAGGGTATCTGGGGAAGGGGGAAGCGGAGGAGGCAGAGGCAAAGGGGAAGTGGAAGGATTCAGATGCAATATGTATACATACAGTCCCCCAAGGTGAATGCAATTATTATATATCACAAAATACACTAAAAATAATAATTATGGAAAAAGAGATCTTTTTTAGTATGCTCTTATACTTAATCAGTGTTCCTGTGTAGAAGGTCCGCAGATTTTAGGCTCCATCCCTCAGACTAGAACTTTTTGTCAGTTATATAGGAAGCTTGATGAGTTTAGATGGACACGTTGAGTTCTCACAACAGAGTACACACTGAGAATCCCATGACAGTATGATGCAGTACTATTGGTTATTTGCAAAATTGAAGAGAATCAAACCTATTTTCCCAAACCACAGTTACTGTATGAAACTAAATTGTTGGGGGATGCAGGTAAATACATTGTCATTGCAAAAAATTAATGAGTTTGCTTTTTTATTGTGATTCTTACATGCACGCGAGGTTGAAAGGTAAAGTGATGATCAGATGTTAAAACATGTTGTTGTTTCTCGCTATTTTCCTTAAATTCACTCAGGACCTCATAAGTATTTCTTCTTAATGAAACTATTGAGCATAAGTTTAGGTCTGTTTTCTTTTCAAATTTATTGTTATAATTATGAAATAAGTTATCTCCTTTGAATATTGATGAATATAAGGTGCATACTAAAATAGATAATAAAGGAAGCAGGAAAGGCTGACCAGAAGCTTTTGGATCAATTCAGCTATTCATTTATTTAAATTGCTTATGTTATAGTTGATAGAAGTGCAAGGTATCTCAATTAAAAAAAAACTCTGTCATGATAACTTTTAAAAGTGCCTCAAATTTGTTAATTGACCATTGATTTATAAATAATTTTAGTTATTTTTATATCAGTATAAAAAGTAGGTGAGAAATATTTGAATAGAACAAGGACATTTTTCTAATGTGGATAGTTGGTTTGCTTATGCACTGTGTAGAATCCTCACTTGTGAAGAATTTTGATTCCATTATAAACACTTTAGTGAGTTTGAATATAATCTATAAAGGCTGAGGCCAACTTTAAGCTCTGTCTATAATAGGTTTGGCAGTTGAGAGTAATTTTTCTTTATAAATTTTAATGACCAAAAAATTGATCTGGCTTGCTTTTGAGCTACAGTGAATTAGAACAAATTGTTTATTATGTTCAGCTGCAATTTAAAGGGGTTTAGAAACCTCAAACAATGAGTATGACTTCAATAACAGTTGGCAAATAATTAATCCAGAGTTTTAGTTTGATTGTATGTGCCACTTAACAGAAGGGGCCTGTGAAAAAGATTTAACCTTGAATAATACTCTAACTAGTTTTAAATGTGTTTTGTCCTTTTTAGAAAAATCCTTGGGAATTCACATAACATAATTTTGTTTCAAGGCAAAATTCTATGAAGCCTGACTCTTTCCATGTCTAGGTGAACTCAGTAGTTTTTGAAGTAATACAAGCAAAAAATCACATTAGAATATATTAGGAATACAGGAATGCTCACATAAGCAAGTATGCAGTCAGTACTCATTGATTGATTTACAACATGAAACTGAAGTCCCAACAAACCTTGACTTTGGAAGGTAGTTTTTCAGTTCAGTGAGGTTTTGTGCCATATCATTAAGACCAGGTTGCAACAGTTTCTAAGGTTCTTGAAGCAATTATGTCTATTCTCATACAGGCATGTTCAACATGTGGACCACCATCATATTTTCCCCTTGGTTTTTAAAAAGGGTACAGTGATCAATATACACACATAGCTATATTACGGGGAGGGACAAAAGGAGAGTGGGAAAGCCCTTGTCACCTTGACAAGATACGTATGTGCACAGAATGCTCAACTCCATTGTAAACCTTAAATTTTGCACATATACATATCAATAAAATGGGAAAAAATGTATTTTCAATGTGGACCAAGTCAGTTCGTCTTCGCTCACAACAGTGAAGACAGAAAAAAAAAACCAGACTGTATGTCGGACATGCCCAACCCTCATGTGGCAACTTTTTAAATATGAGGTACTTGTCACAGGAAAATGGCTTATATAACTCAGTGATTCCCAAGTTTTTGACACCAGATACCCGTTTACTTGAAGACCATTTTCCCAAAGACAGGGAAGAGGAGGGAGTGGGGAGAAGGAAAGGAAGAGAGTAGCCTATGCAGCAGGTTGGTGGAGGCTAGCTAGCTTTGAGATGGAGAGCAGTGGCAGGAGGCGAGCTGGGAGCAAAGCCCCACCCACTGTCACATCAGAAGTAGTATTAGAATCCAATAGGAGAGTGCTGATAGGAGGGGAAACTTAACTCTCTTTTCACCTATTTGCTTCTCATCTGTCTTGGTGGCCGGTCTTCCCCATGCCACTGACCAGTACTTGTCTGCAGCCCCTAGGCTTGGGGACCCCAGAATTATGACTACAGATGTGAAAACGCACCTTTCTACTAATGGTGAAAAGTATCTGTGGCTGCATATATGCATGGGCAGGTACACCACAAACTTTTGAGATGTTTCATTTTTCATTCTAATTCTGAAAAGAAACATAATATCAATAATTCATAGTTACTTAGTTTTTCTCCACTCATTCCACAAAATTCACAATATTGAAAACATCAACAAATTTATAAGTACATTTTTAATAAGTAAAATTAACAAATATCATTGTGCATAAAAATAACACACAAAACTGGTTATAAAGAACACCTAAAAGTCTAACATTTCTGGGGGGAAGCAAAAATGGCACATCCATTTTTAAAAGAATATAATAATTTATTTCACTAATATACAGTCTACTAATTGTTGAAGTTTTTAATATAGTGAATCTTATTTTTTGTGACTAGAGATACTATTATCTTTCTTCTTTCTTTTCTTTCATTCTTTCTCTTTCTTTCTTTCTTTCTTTCTTTCTTTCTTTCTTTCTTTCTTTCGAGACAGGCTCTCACTCTGCAGTCCAGGATGCTCCTGAACTCTCTGTGTGGCCCAGGCTGGCCTTGAACTCATGGCAATCCTCCTCTTGCTCAGCCTCCTGAGTTCTGGGGTTACAGGTGGGCACCACCACATCTGGTTTATGTGGTGCTGAGGAAAAGAACTCAGGGCCTTGCGGTTTCAAGGCAAGCACTTTAACTACTCAGCCATTCCTCCATTCCCTGTTCTATTTATTAATCTATTGATTTTATTGATTTCTTGACTGGTTGAACTAGCTAGAAGTTTCAGTATTACTATGTTGAAAAGGAGCCCAAGAAGCCAATATGCTGGAGTACAGAGGACTGGATAAAGGAGATGTGGTATATAGACAAAATAGAATATTACTCTGCCATTAAGAATGAAAATTTGAGTCATTTTTAGAAAAATGGATGCACTTTGAGACCATGATGCTCAATGAAATGAATCAGACCCAGAAAGTAGAATATTATACGGTTGTTGTAAAATGAGAAAACCAAACCACTAAAAAATATAAGAGACACGGAAGAAAATAAAAAGATGTACTTTGTGGAGAGAGAAAGGGATAGGGAGGTGAGAGAGTGGAAAGGAAAAAGGGAGATAATATGTAAAAATAAAAAGAACCAGTTGGGGGTGATAGCAGGAGTTGGGGTGGGGGGTAGTTGTGGTAGGGTCAAAAGTGGGAAAGGAAACGGCTGTAATTTTGACATGATATAGATGTTCACAAAATACTCAAATTCAATGGAAACATGTATACATGGTTAATAGCTTTATGATTTAATCATCATACTAAAAGATATTTAAAAATTACATAACTTAATATATTACTAGAGTATTATGACTTTGACTATAATTATGTCAGTAAGTTTTATACTTTCAGATATTTTTGTTACTTAAATTTTATGAGGCATTGCTCAGTGATGAAGTCCTTCATCTATTTTTTGTATGTGAAAACATTTGCTTCTTTCATTTCTTAAAGATAGATTTTCTGGGTACAATATTCATGGCTGACAGCATTTCCTCCCTAAGTTTCCCTAGTACTTTTAATATATCATCTAACCCTCTCAGCTTGCAAAATTTTGTTGATCATTCTATTCTTAAGTTTATTAGAAATTCCTTATTTTTACTTGCTGTTTTTCTCTTGGTCCCTTCAGGTTTCTTTTTGTCTTTGGACAGTATGATTCGAATATTTTTGTCGTGAGGGTTATTTGGATTGAATCTGTTTAGTAACTTTTGATCTTCCTATACTTGGTTATTTGTATTTTCTGTAGAGTTAGAAAGTTTTCTATAAGTATGTTTATGATTGATACACATCTAACATTCTCTATGCCTCTTAAATATTAATGACTTAATATTTGCTATTTTAATGTCTTGTAAATGGGTGGTATTTTTTTCATTACCATTTATTTTAATTTTTCCACTGTCTGTCTATTGTTATATAAGCAATCCTTGAAGGTATTAGTTCCTTCTTCTTCTTTGTTAATTTTTTCTGTGGAAGATCTCTGTTACATTTTTCTTTCTACTCGCTGTAGTATTTTCAGCACCTTTATTTTTACTTGATTTTTATTATTTTTATATCTTAAATTTCTCATTTTAAGTAGTTTTTGCTTGATTGATTTCTTAAATTATTTCCCTGTATTTTCTTGAAGTCCATGGTGATTTATTTCAGCAGTTATTTTAATTTATTTGACAAGGAACTTATATTTCACCATAACGTGATGGTCAACCATTGTCATTTCAGCTTTTCCACTTGGTAATGCTAATTTTCCATTAGTGTTCTTGAACTTGTGGTCACGCATCACTGCCTGCACATAGTAGATATATGTAAGGGTTTTTTTTTTTTCCTACACTTTTCACAGTCTGGTTTTAACTAGGAACACCCTTCATCAGTAAGCCTATTCAAATTTTCTGGATGTGTTAGCTGATCAGTTCCTAAACTAATCACCTAAGAAACTAATAGCTACTGTGGGCGTTGCAACATTAGAAGTACCTATGTGGCAGGATATCCATGGTCAGTATGACCCAGGAATGGAATGGCTTGACTCCCAATGTTGGCATAGTGTCAAGTTGGAATTTTATGACATCTAAAACCTACTCTCATTGTGAGTTATTTGCAGCCCAGGTCTATGGTATTCATCTGGTGTTAATTAAAATTGGAATTCAGCTTCTCATTTGCACTATGGGTAGCTGTCTGGAGCTTGTATGCATACTGAGGTTTAGTTTCTGGGCCTAATGCTAAGGTCTAAGAAAAAATACCACCTTAAATTTTGTCTTTTTTTCCCCAAGAAAACAAGAGATAGTATCTCTATTCACATTGACAATCTACCTTTGGAGGAAAGGTACCATAGGTGAAAATATGTAGAAACTCCCCTTCCTACCCTCTTCACTGACTCTTTTTTTGTTTGTTTGTTTGTTTAATTTTTCCCATTTTATTGATATGTATATGTGCAAAATTTAAGGTTTACAATGGAGTTGAGCATTTTATGCACATACGTATCTTGTCAAAATGACAAGGGCTTTACCACTCTCCCTTTGTCCCTTATGCTGTAATCAGGTATTATTACCCCTTGCTTTATTTCCTTAGCTCTTGTGAAGAAATGTTTTTGTGTATTCAAATTGATTTTTCATTTGAGGTGTTTGCTCATGGAAAATCTTATTGTCCCATCTTGCTTTGCTCTTTTCCTCATTTTAATGTTTTCTTTATGGAGCGTTTCCTTTAGCGATTTTTTGGAAGAGTTCACTGCTAACAATTTCTTTTTATTTTCTTCCCACTGTATCTTTATTTTGATTTCAATAAGGGATGTTATCATCTATGCTTTGGCCACTCAGATTTTATCATTCACTAATTTTTAGTTACATTTAACGTTGTATAACCCTAGGTACCATGAAAGTTTAGAATGCTTTTGTCATTCTTCAAGGAAATCCTGTACCCAGCAGAATCCATTCTCCATCTCTCCTTCTCCTTTGTCTTAGTTTTTTTGTTGCTTTGACAAAATACCTGACATGCACAAATTAAGAGAGGAAAGGTTTATTTTAGCTCACAGTTTCAGAAGTTCACGGTACTCTCACTTGCAGCTAGCAAGATTGGAAGTACAGGGTGGATTCAGAGGTGGGGGTGGAGACAGCTCCTCACTGCATTAAAAGCAGAAAGCCAAGTCAAGTCCCAGAAGGAAGGGAGGAATTTGTATATATCCTTTCAGATCCTGCCCAAGATCTATCCTTTGCACGTTTAATCCCCTAATCTACCACATAACTGTAATTTATAATCTACCCAGGCCTGTCTTCCATCATGCTTCTGTATTCTGCCATATGTCCATAATCATCCCCTCCAAGCCAGACCGTGAGCTCCTAATAGCACATGGTAACAGAGATAATCCATAACATCCAAATACATGAGAATTTTGGGAGATATTCCAGATTCAAACTGCAATATCCTCCTTGAGCTATACAAATAGTAATCTACTCTGTGTGTCTATGTTGATCTTAGCTAATTCTGCATGTTCCATATTAACCTAAGAATACAATATATATAACATTTTGTCAATGATTTCTTTCAATTGGTATAATATTATCAAGACTTATTCATATTGTTTCATGTGTAGGTACTTCTTTTTTGCAAATATTCTATTAAATATATATGCAATATTTTCTTACCTATTTAGTATTAAACATTAAGATTTTAAACCATTTTGATAAAATTATGAATAAAGAAGCAATGAACAATTGACATTGATGAAGAGTATTTGGACATAATTGCCTTTTCCCTAATAATAGTAAAAAAATATCCTTTAGTTTATCATTCTGTGTGAAATTTAGCTGTCAGGAATTTTTTAACACAATTGAATCTTTTTATTCATAAACTACAACTTTTTGTAAATAAATCACATACTACACAATGACCTCATGTTAAACAAGTATCCAGTGAAGGAAATTATCTTCCATTCCTATGTTGTTGAATATTTTCAATATCAATGAATATTGGAATTTTAAAGTATTTTTATGCATTGATGGGCACAGCCATATGATTTATTTCTTTATATTCTTCATATGACTAAATAATCGATTGTGATATGTAATATAACATTGCATACATAAATTAATTCTATTAGATCATGATGAATAAATCTGTTTGTATGCTATTGTATTTATTTGCTAATTTTTTTTCAAAACTTTGAGTTGATGTTTATCACAAATATTGGTCTGTAGTTTTCATTTATAGTAATGTTTTTATCTGAGAGTTTCTACTGGGAAAATATTGGTCGCAAACATAAGATGAGTTACACAGTATTTGTTTTCCACTTTCTGGAAGAAATTATAGAAAATTAGTGTTTTGTTTTTTGTCTTTCATTAAAGAATGAAAAAGAAAGTATTAAGAGAATCATAGAAAAATATCTGTAACAGTCTTATTGCTGTACAATTTGGTGCAAGTAAATATTTGATCATATGTTATTTCCAGCACTAACTAGTTTTATATAGTCTTAATAGTGTCCTCATCTCATTTTTCTCCAAATTATTTTTATTACTGTGTATTTGCAATATTTTATAATTACATTAAAATTGGGAGAGTGGTGTAGTTTTTCTTAGATGTTTGATAGCACAACATTAAATCCATCTTAGCCTGGTGATTTTGCCTTTGAAAATTTTAAATCATTCTTTCAATTTTTGTAATACATGTATTCTTATTCCTAATTAGATTATCTTTTTTTCTATGCTTTGATAGTCTCTTTCAAGGAATCAGTACTATTTTTCTTTTGTTATAATTTGATATATTGCTGTTTATTGTATTTCTTTGTTATGTTAAAATATTGAATATTAGCTATAGGGCTGTCTCTGCTTTTACTTCTAATATAAGAAATATATTTTTTTCTCTTTTTAAAGTTACTTTGCATGATTGAATTGTCATTGATTTATTGAACTTTGAAATGATCAAGTTTTGCTTTTATTAATTTTATCTTTTCATTGATTTCTGCTGTCATTTTTATTATTACTTTTTTCTGTTTCTTGCATTTAATTTGATTATTTTTGTAGTATTCTGAGGAGGGACCTTAAATGTTTGATTTTTATCTGTTCCGCTTTCAAATACATTCATACACTTCTACAAATTTCCTTCAATTTTGTGGAAAAAACTCCATCATTGAATTTTTGACAATTTATTTTCATTTTTATTTTAATCAAAGTACTTTTAGTTTTTCTTGAGATTTCTTTTCCACCAATATGTTATATATACACATATTTTTGAAGTCTCTACATATTGTGTCTTTATAGTAACCTTTTTGGTTTAATTCACTGAGGTTTAGGAGTTAAGTTTGTATGATTTATATTCTTTTAAATTCATTGAGGTGAGTTTCAGGGCCATGAGTTTTTGCAAGTAATCCATGTGAGCTTACAAATAATATGTGTTTATATATTGTTAGATAAAAAAAATTATAAATGTTAATTAAAGCCAATTGGTTGATAGTCCTGTTCACTTGAGCTTGCTCTTATCTGATTTTCTACCTGCTATTTTGTTAGTTTCTGATACATCAATGTTGAAGCATCCGATTATAGTAGATTTTTTTTCTTACTGTGGTACTATGAGTTTTCCAACATGTATTTTGATACGGTCTTGTTTGTGACATTCACTTGAAAGATTTTTACATTTTCATGGAGAACAGATGTGATATTATGTAATACTCTTCCTCATCACTGTTAATATTCTCATTCTGAAGCCACTTTTGATCAAAATTAGTGTAGCTACTTTTGCTTTCTTTTGATTGATGTTAGCATAATATATTCTCCATTTTTTCCTTTGAATCTGAGTATATTTAAAGTTAACTTCTTTTGGAAAGCATAGAGGTAGAGTTTTTAAATCCACTCTGATAGTTCCTGTTAGCTGTTTTTTTTAAAGTTGTGCAGATTTGACTCAGAGACTTTACATCAAATTACATCTCTACCCCTTTTATTTTTTCTTATTTTGAGACAACATCTCACTACATTCCTAAATTACAACACTGGGCTGAAATTTGTGATCCTCCTGTCCCAGTCTCCCAGGTACTAAAATTACATGGATATGTTATGGTGCCCAGCTACAATTGACTTTTAAAGCGATTATTTAGTTACATATACTCATAGCTAGATTTTTAAAATTTTCTTTAAAAATTTGCTTACTCTTTCTGATTTTCCTCTTCTTTTTTGGTTTTAATTCAGCATTGTACATAACTATATTTTTAAATTTTATGTAGAGTTGGAAAGATAATTGTAAACAGTCCAAATCCATATAAAATTATACTATATAATTTGAAGTTATTTCTGTTATGTTATCATGTATTTACCATTTCTTTCTTCTTTATAACATTTCTGTCACTCACCTCGCTTATGTTATAAATTACTAAATGCAGTTTGTCATTATTATTTTAAATATATTAACTACTTGATTAAGAATATGTGAAATAAAAGATTTTTTTGTTCTTATGGACACATGTTTTTCTCTGTTCTTATTCCTTTCTTTAAGTGGATCCAAATTTCTGTTTTATTTTCTTTCTTGAAAGACTTTTGACATGTTTTATTAAGATTCATTTATAGGTGAAAACTATTTTTCTACTTGAGCTTAAATTACAGTCCATTTTTTAAAATTGAGATTTATAGAATAATTTTTTTATTTTAACACTGTAAAAACGTCATACCTTTCTGTTATTTTGTCTTCTCTGTTGGAGAAAAATGTGGTACAAATTTTATCCTTGGTGTTCTTAAGTGTTCTCTCCTTTTCTTCTTTTACATTTCTTTGTTTTGGCTTTCTTCAGTTTGAATGTGATATTATGCTTGTACACAAAGATTTATTAACTTATATAATTTTTGTTCACCTACTTTATTTAATGTATAATTGTATATTTGTCATGATTTTGGAAAATTATATCATTAATGGATATTTTGGCATCTTCTACAGTTTAGCTATTGTTAGCCATGATACTGTGAACATGGATATACATGTATCTCTGTTAACTGTTGCTTTTTTCACATTTTATTGATTTGTATAAGTGCAAAACAAACTTTACATTCATCTTATTTTGTTCACATACATATAATAGCAATGCTACAAATCCTTCTCTCTTTTCTCTCCAGTTCCTATTATTTCCCACATTAAGTTCAATGAAATAATTGTGATCTGGGTTTCTCATATCAGAGAAACCATTCGATATTTCACCTTCAGCTACTGACTCACTTCACTAAGCATGATGGTCTCAAGTTGCCTCCATTTACCTACAAAAGCCTCCAACCTATCTCTCTTTATAAAAGAGTAATACTCCATTGTGCATAAATACCACAATTTATGTGTCCATTGGTCTGTTGATGAGAATTTGGGTGTCTTCCCCATTTTAACTATTGTTGGTTGTGCTGCTGTGAACATAGCTATACATATATCTCTGTTTTGTGTTGTTTTTAACTCTTTTGGGAATATTCCCAGAAGAGGTATTGCTGGATTGAAGGGAGTGCTTATTTCCAGTCTTTTGGGAGACTTCCACACTGCTTTCCATAGTAGTTGCACGAATTTACATTCCCACCATCAGTGCAGGAGGGGTCCTTTTTCTCCACAGCCTCTCCAGCTCTGATTTCTGTTTGTGTTCTTGATGTACACCAACCTCTCTGGAGTTAGATAGTATCTTAGTGATATTTTCATTTGCATTTCTCAAACTGCTAAGTTTGTTGAACATCTTTCATGTATTTATTAGCCATTTGAAGTTCTTCATCAGTGAACTGCCAATTCCTTTCTTTTTCCTGGTTTTTCGATAGAGTCTTTGATTTTGAGGGGCTTCCTTTTCTTCAGTTCCTTGTTCCTTGTATATTCTGGTTATCAGCCTCCTATCTGAGGTATTGGTGGTGAATATTTTTTCCCAGTGTTCTGGTTCTCTTTATACATTATTGATGATTTCCTTTGCTGTGCCTAAACTTTTTACATTAACATAACCCCACTTGTTAACTGTGGGGTCTATTTCTTTAGTATCAGGTGTCCTAGTAAAAAAAGTCTTTGCCCATGTCTATGTCTTCCAGATTTTTGCCTGTTTCTTCCTCCAGAATTTTCAGTGCTTCCATTTTAACATCTAGGTCTTTAATCCACTTTGCTTTGATTTTGATACATGGTGACAGGTGTGTGTCTAGATTCATTCTTCTGCATGTGAATAGCCCCTTATCCCAGCACCGCTTACTGTAGAGGCTGCCCTTTTTCCATGTATAATTTGGGCCCTTTTGTCAAAAATCAGATAGCTAAAAGTACTTGAGAGTACCTGAGGTTGTCTCTGCATTCTCAGTTCTGTTCCTCTTGTCAACCTGGCTATTTTTGTGCCAATACCATATGGTTTTTATTACTGTTGCTTTGTAGTGTAACTTGATGTCTCAAATCATAATGCCAACTCTTTTGTTTATTACCCATAATTATTTTTGCTATTCTGGGTCTTTTTTGGGTCCATATAAATTTTAGGGGTTTTTTTCAACTTCTGTGAGCAATATTGTTGATATTTTGGTAAGAATAGCGTTGAATCTGTATAACAGTTTGGCAATATACCCATATTGACAATATTAACTCTTCCTATCCAGGAATAAGGGGATGTCTTTCCACTTTCTGATGTCCTCTTTAATTTCTTTTTATTTTCAGCATGATATGGTGTCCTAAGTGAAGTACAAGTTCTCCAATTTTTTGACTAAGTTTACTCCTAGGTTTTTTATTTTGTGAGGATCTATTGAGAATGGTATTATTCTTTTCTCTCTCTCTCTCTCTTTCTCTCTTTCTCTCTCTCTCTCTCTCTCTCTCTCTCTCTCTCTCTCTCTCTTTCTCTCTCTCTCTCTCTGTTAGTGAGTGCATTGTTAGTGTAAAGGAATGTTATGAAGTTTTTTCCCACTACTTTTATTAATATACATATGTAATATATAGCATTTACAATGAATTTGGGTATTTCGTGCACATATGTATCATATCAACTTTACAATCCCTTCCCATTTTGACCCTCCCACCCCCTCCCTATCCCTTCCCCCAACTCCGGCTATCACTTCATGTGGTTCTATAGAATGTCTATGTTCTGTGTTTTCCAAGTCCGAGAGACTATACAGCACTTAACGTATTAATCTTCCACATCTAAATCATTTCACTTAAGTCACCACTCTAACTCAGCTTCCTATTCCTTGAAGGGGTCACAGTAGTCAAATCTTGATGCCTCTTCTCTGAATCCAACCAATCCCTTCATTGGGATATTTATCAAAAATTTTCTATATTTTGCTATGTCTTTGTTTCTATTTTTAAACCTGCTCTTATCCACCAGTTGACATTAGAAAATAACTACAAGCATGTAGTTCAAAAGACTAGTAAATTTGAGAAAGAAGAAAAAATTAAATTTCAAATGCCTTAGCTGAATACTGGAAAGTACATATTTGTACATTCACAGGGTTTTTTTTTTTTTTTTACATCAATCAGTTTTCTTAGGATAAATTTTCTTCAGTGACCTAATAAGTGAATTGCTACAATAAAACAAAGTTAAAACTATATCACATTGCTACATTAAATTAAGTCTATACCACATAAACATATTTAAAGTAACAGATATGAAGGCAAATTTAGTTATTTCAGAATTTTTTAACTTTCATAACTTATTTACTCATATTTTCCCCATCCCCATTTTATTGATATTTAAGTGCAAAATTTAAGGTTTACAATGGAGTCGAGCATTTTGTGCACTTACGTATCTTGTCAAGGTGACAAGGGCTTTCCCACTCTCCTTTTGTCCCTCCCTCTACCCTCTCCTCCCTTTCTCCTCCCCTACCCGATCCCCCTTTCACTTTGTTTTTCCTTTTAAGTTCCATAGGAGTTGTGCTCTGAGACTCTCATATCAGAGAGACCATTAGATGTTTCACCTTCTGCTTCTGACTCACTTCACTAAGCATGATGTTCTCAAGTTTCTTCCATTTACTCGCAAAGGCCTCCACACTGTTAGACTTTATAGATGGATAGTATTCCATTGTGTATAAGTACCACAGTTTGTGTATCCACTGGTCTGTTGATGGGTATTTTGGTGACTTCCGTATTTTAGCTATCGTTAGTTGTGCTGCTATGAACATGGGTATACAAATATCTCTGTTATGTGTTGTTTTGGCCTCTTTTGGATATATTCCCAGGAGGGGTGTTGCTGGATTGAAGGGGATATTTATTTCTAGTCTTTTGAGAGCTCTCCATACTGCTTTCCAAAGGGGTTGTACAAATTTACATTCCCACCTGCAGTGCAAGAGGGTTCCTTTCTCCCCACAGCCAGGCCAGCACTGATAACTGCTTGACTTGTTGATTTAGGCCTTTCTCCCTGGGGTGAGATGGTATCTTAGCGTTGTTTTCATTTGCATTTCTCTTATGGCCAGAGATGTTGAACATCTTTTCATGTATCTATTGGCCTTTTGCATTTCTTCATGAGTGAACTGTCTCTTTTCAAGAGGATCCTTAATTTTGGTAGGCTTACCTTTCTTCAGTTCCTTGTATATTCTAGTTGTAAGCTTTTTATCTGCAATGTTGGTGGTAAATATTTTTTCCCACTCTGTTTGTTCTCTTTTTACAATGTTAATAATTTCCTTTGCTGTACTGAAACTTTAATTTGACAAGATCTCATTTGTTGATAATGGGGATAATTTCTTTTGCTCTTGATGTCTTGTCAAGAAAGTCTTTACTTAAGCCTATGTCTTTTAGGAATTTGCCTAACTTGTCTTCTAGAAGGTTTAGTGTTTCATTTTTAATGTCTAGGTCTTTGATCCACTTTGATTTGATTTTGGTGCATGGTGATAGGTGTGTGGCTAGATTCATTCTTCTACATGTGGATGTCCAGTTTTCCCAGCACCATTTGTTGAACAGGCTGTCCTTTTTCGGTTGTATGCATTTGGCCCCTTTGTCGAAGATTAAGTAATTGAGGATATTTGGGTTTGTCTCTGCATCTTCAATTCTGTTTCACTGGTCTGTCTATTTTTGTGTCAGTACCAAATTGTTTTTACAACTATGGCTTCATAGTACACCCTGATCTCTGGAACTGTAATGTCTCCTGCCTTGGTTTTGTTGCTCAGAATTGCTTTAGGTATTCTTGGTCTCTTTTGGCTCCATACGAATTTAAGAATTGTTGTTTCAAGTTCTTTGAAGAAACTTGTAGGTATTTTGATAGGAATTGCATTGAATCTATATATCAGTTTTGGTAATATAGTCATTTTGACTATATTTATTTTGCCAATCCAAAAGCAGGGGATACCTTTCCATTTTCTAGTGTCTCCTATAACTTCTTTCTTCAATGTAATGTAGTTTTCTTTATATAGGTCTTTCACTTCCTTGGCTAGGTATACACCTAGGTATTTAATTTTTTGGTGAGCTATTGAGAATGGAATTGTTTTTGTGAGTTCTTGCTCAGTAAGTTCATTATTATTATAGAGAAAAGCTATTGATTTTTAGTGTTAATTTTGAAGCCTGTGACTTGGCCAAAATTTTTTATTATTTCTTAGAGTTCCATAGTCGAGTTTTTAGGGCCTTCCTTGTAGATAATCATATCATCTGCAAATAAGGAAAGTTTGACCTCCTCCTTTCCAATGCAGATTCCCTTTATTTCATTTTCTTGTCTGATTGCTATGGCCAGTGTTTCAAGAAGTATGTTGAATAGAAGTGGTGAGATTGGGCATCCTTGTCTTGTTCCTGATTTGAGAGGGAAGGATTTCAACTTTTCTCCATGTACTATGATATTTGCAGTAGGTTTAGCATATATGGCTTCTGTGAGTTTTAGGTAAGGCCCTTCTACACCTATTTTTCTCAGTGTTTTTATCATGTAGGGGTGCTGTATTTTGTCAAAGGCTTTTTCTGCATCAGTAGAGATGATCATGTGGTTTTTGTTTTCACTTTTGTTGATATGGTGTATTACATTGGTTGATTTATGTATGTTGAACCAGTCTTGCATCTCAGGGATGAAGCCCACTTGATTGTGGTGTATGATTTTTCTGATTACTTGTTAAATTCTGTTTGGTAGAATCTTATTGAAGATTTTTGTATTTATATTCATTAAGGATATTGGTCTGTAATTTTCCTTCCTGGTTAAGTCTTTGTCTGGTTTGGGGACTAGTGTGATGCTAGCCTTGTGAAATGAGTTTGGTAGCGCTCTTTGACCTTCTACTTTATGAAATAGTTGAGGAGGACTGGAGTAAGTTCTTCCCTTAAGTACTGAAAAAATTCTGCCTTGAATCCATCTGGGCCTGGACTTTTGTTTGTAGGTAGAGCTTTAATTACTGCTTCAATTTCTATGTGCGTGATGGGGTTGTTCAAGATTTGTATATCTTCCTCCTTTAATTTTGGTATTTTATATGTATCTAGAAAGTCGTCCATTTCTTCCCAGTTCTCAAATTTGTTACAATATAGGTGTTCAAAGTAATTTCTTATAATATTCTCTATTTCTGCAGTCTGTTGTATCTTCACCCTTTTCGTTTCTAAGTATGCTAATCTGTGACTTTTCTTTCCTTTTCTTGATGAGGTTGGCAAGAGGCTTGTGATTTTATTAATTCTTACGAAGAACCATCTCTTTGACTCATTGATCTTTTTTATAGTCTTTTTAATTTCAATCTCATCTATTTCAGATCTGATCTTTATAATTTTTACTCATATTTTACTAATTACTAACATACATTTTGTCAGCTCATTCTCCTCTAGCTGTTGTCACTTTTCCTCTGGGGTCATTGGTGACACTGGCCTCACTTACAGTTTCTAAGTTTCCTTTAAGTATTCTCTGCAATACTGGCTCAGTGGCTGCAAATTCCTTTAAGATTTTTATATCATGGAAAGTTTTAAATTCTCCCCTTAAATTAAAAAAAAAATTGTGCCAGATATAGCAGTCTTGGTTGGAATTTATGTTCTTTTAGTGCATGGATGACATTGCTCCATGATCTCCTGGCTTTTAGAGTCTGGATTGAGAAGTCTGCGTTATCCTGATGGGCTTACCTTTGTAGGTCACCTTCTGTTTTTCTCTTACCGCTGTTAGTTTTTTCCCTTTGTGCTGGGTTTCTAGTATTTTTAATTATGATGTGTCATGATGAGGATCAATTCTGATCAAAGTTGATTAGTATTCTATATGTCTGCAGTAGTTCCATGTTCAGTTCTTTTCTTAGATTTGGGAAATTTTCTTCCATAATTTCATTAAACATGCCCTTTAAGCCTTTTGTTTTGTCCTCAGTCTTCTCCTGGACTCCCATAATTATGAGGTTGTTTCTCCTTGAATCATCTATCAGCCGTTGTAATGATTCGCTTTCTTTCTTATTTACTTTGTGTTCTTCATCACCTGTGTGTTGCAGCTCAGTCACTTTATTTTCTAGGTCTGACATTCTATTCTGAAGATGTTTAATGTGGTTTTTAAATTATTTCCTGTGTGTTTTTCACTTCCCAAATAGCTGCATTCAATTTTTCTATATCTCTGTTGTGTTCTTCTCTAATTTCTTGTATTGCCTTCATTATCTTCTGGTATATTTCTTCTATGGTCTCCTCTTTTAGCTTTTCAAGGCTTGCTTCTTGCTTAGCTATGTGTTGGTGTAGCTCTTGCGCTGTCTGTTTTATTTCATGCTTTAATTCCTGCTTTAATTCAGTGAATATCTGGGCCCTGAAGTTATCATCATTTTTGCCATTTCCGTCTTTGGATTTGGCAATTTCAGTATCCCTGGTATCATCTTCTGGGGTGTCAGGTCTTCTTGTAGGAGATTTGCTACCACATTTCCCCATGGTTCTGCTATCTCTGGCTGTCTCTGGTGTGCAGAAAAGAAGGGTTTGGCGGAGGCCCAGTCCTAGATGCCTCTGGAATCCTCTGGCCCAAGGGACAGACAGGGCAATGGACTTCCCAGTCCTAGATGCCTGTCGAATCCTCTGGGGCTCAGGATTGACACAGTGATGTAATTCCCTGGTAGCCTCTGGAAGCCTCTGGCTCACGAGATGGACAGTTGATTGACTTCCCAGTCCTAGATGCCTCTGATGTGCAGGGCAGCAGTGAACCGGAAGCCTCTGGCATGTGCTGGAGGAACAGAACAGGGTGATAGTCCCCCTTTTAGGTGTCTTGTTCCCCCTGGTCCACTCAGCAAGGATCTCTGTCCTGGCTTCCCTCCCCCAGGGTGGGGCTCTCCACCCTGGGAGCAGAAGTGTCTCTGAGTCGTTCAGGGGACCAGCAGCTTTTTTCCCCCTCTTTTCTCCTCTCTGCTGCTTGTGCCAGTTTTTTCCTAGGCATTGTTTATGGATGACCCCAAAAGCTCTGGTGTGCTCTTCTGAGCTTTCTTTTACTCTAAAGGTTCAGTCTTTAGCTTTTCTTCTTCTTCTTCTTCTTTTTAAAATGGCTCCTGCTTACATCACTGCCTGTGGAGGCTGCTGAGCCCTGTTTCTGATTTGGGATCCTGGGGTCTTTTCTAGGGGGAGCGCACGTTGCGTTTGTAGTACGCACTATCCGTGGATTGGTGTTTCGGAGGCCGGGGCCACCAGCTGCTGACAATTCCCACTTCTCCGGATCCGTGCTGACCTCACGCTGAGGTTCTGCCTCCGGACCTTTCTCCATCTGTGATTTGTGGATGCTGGCAACTTGGGACCACACTGAGTCAGCTGCTTTTTTCCTCCTCTTCTGGTGTCACTTCAGGATTTCTGACCCGCCTGCGGCGTCCTGTTTGTTTTTGGAGTGCTCTGTCCTCTCCCAGCTCAGTCAGATGTTCCGAGCCCATGCGAGCTTTCCTCTGTCTGCAGCTGCCTGCGGCTCCAGCCATTTGCAGCCGGCCTGCCGTGGCTTCCTGGGCTGCTGGGATTTTTTTTCCCTGTTTTCAATGATCCCTTGGAATTTCTGCCCTTCTCCTGGTCTACTTTCAGTTGTTGGCGATGCTCCTCTCTTTCCTAGCTACACTGAACACACGTTTTCTAACTAAATTCTTGACTTTTTAAGTGGGTTGATGGGGAGACATTGTGCAGCACTGTTACTCAGCCACCATCTTGACTGGAACTCTGAAGTTTTTGTTTTAATTTTGTATTCTATAATTTGACTGAATTTGTTAATTAGCTCTGTTAGAGTTATTTGGTAGAGTTTTTGGTATTTTGTATGCGTAGAATCATGTCATCAGCAGATAAGAATAGTTTAATTTCTTTCTTTCTAATATATATTTCCTTTTTTTAGATTCTCTTGTCTAATTACTCTGGCTAGGATTTCAAGTATTGAGCTGAATGGCAGTGGTGAGAGTGGATGGCCTTGTCCTGTTCCTGATTGAAGGGGAAATGCTTTCAAATTTTCCTCCATTTAGTATAATATTGGGAGTAGATCTGGAGTAAATGGCTTCTATCATTTTGAGGTCAGATCTTTCTATACATAATTTCCTCAGGATTTTTTTTTATTGTCATAAATGTTTGTTGGATTTTGTCAAAGGATCTGTCTGCTTTTATTGAGATTCCCATGTGATTTTTGCTCTTCCTTTTATTTATTTGTTTGTATTACATTAATTGACTTACATGTGTCAAACCAACTTCCATCACTGGAATGAAGCCAAATCATTGTTCACAGTGAACTTCCAGCAATTTTTCAACTATATGTTAAGGTTTTTGTCCTGGATGGTAATTCATATTATAGACTTTTATCTTTGACTTAATTTCCCATAAGGTAACATTCCATATTTTCAAACTACTTGTTTTCACTATAGGAGGTAGGAGTTCATCTTGTGACCTTAATTCTATATTAGATTCTATAAGAATTTTTGGTTTCCAGGTTGTTGATTTTTTTTTCTATTTGTGAATGATGCATTTCAGACTTCTAGGAAGTCTCATTCTCTTTCTCTCTCTCTCTCTCTTTTTATTTGTATTCCTCTACTAGAATATAGGCCAGTGCCAGAATCTCAGCAAGAATTTACTTCCATTTATAGAATTTTTTTATTAAGAAGGGATGTTGATTTTTTCAAGCATATTTTGTTTTAAATTGAAATAATTTAGGTTTTGTTCTTTATTGTTTGATACAGTAAATTATATTTTTGGAAGTTTCAAAAATTGTTGCATTCTTGAGATAACCCCAATTTGTTGTTTTTAATTTTCTTATATTTCTGGATTTTGTTTGCTAGTATTCTGTTGAGGATTTTCTATTTAGACTCACAGTGGGATAATGGGATAATAAGACTGATAGAATAAGTTTGAAAATATTTCCTCCTCTTTTATTTTTGGCAAATAATTTGATAGCTTGGTATTAATTATTATTTAAAATCTTGATTAAATTCATCAGGGAAATTATCTGGTCCTGAATTTTTCTTTGTTGGATGTTTATTTTATTTCTTGTTTTGTATCTGATCACATTTTCTATTTATTTCTGAATCCATTTTAGGAAGTTGTTTTATGTTTTTTTATTCATTTCATTTAGGCTACTTAATTTTCTGTTGTAAAATTTTTGATAGCATGTTTTCATAATCTATTTTCTGTAAGAATATTACTAATGTCTACTCTCTCTACTGTATATAAATTAAATCTTTGTGTGGCTTTTTTATTTTTGTCATTATATGTGATGCATTTCCAGTTCTTTGATCTTTTAAATATCATGTTTAGGTTCACTAGTTTTACTATATTGCTTTTCTATTCTGGGTTCTATTTTTAATTTTTAAAATTACCATTTTCTTCTACTTGTTTTGGGTTTAATTTATTGTTTTCTAGTTTCATAAACTGAATGGGTAAGGTATCATTTTAAGATCTTTGATCGTTTTTTAAATTAAGGTACAATACACTTACATAAAATTGCTCATTTTAACATTTTTAAGGTGTGTAATTCAGGGATCAATTTAAAAGTACAACGAACAACACTATGCAATCTCAGAACATTTTCATGATCCCAAAGTGAAATCCCATACCTGTTAAGCAGTCACTTCCAATTACCATATCATTCCAACCCCCAGCTACCACTAATCTGCTTTTTGTGTCTGATATATGCATATGTATGAATATATATATATATAGTGTGTTATATATTATATATTAATCATATTATAGTATATATGATAGTAATTTACTGCTATAACTTCTCCCTTAAGTACTTAGTACTTCCTTAGCTGCACTGCATATATTTTGTACATATATATATGTTCTTGTAGAAAGTGGAACTTTTTCCTTGATCTTTCCCTGTTCATCTATATTGTACCAATTATCATTATTTTTTCTAAATAATATTTCATTTTATGAATATACCATTCTTTTCCTTTTGATCACTTGCTAAACATTTGCATTAGTCCCAGCTTTTGATTATTATTAAAGTGAGCCTATAAACATTTGTGTACTAGTTTTTGTTTTACTACCCGTATCTGATTATTTTTAGTGCATTCTGAAGAAAGAAATGACCAGGCCATATAATAATTCCATGCTTAACTTATTCTGCTTCTATTATCCTGTTTTTAATATTATGTGATTTTGCGTTCCAGTAAACAATATACGTGATTCAAATATTTCCACATCCATATTTCCACCACTTATGACAATCCTCGTGAGTATGTAGATTTGTCTCATGTGGCCCTTCCTTGCCCTCTCCATCCCTCATAATTCCCATTATCACACTCAGTTGGCTCTATACAATGCCTGCATTCCAGGTTTCCCAAACCAGAGAAACCATGTGATCATGTGATATTTATCCTATTTAACCTGCATCTGACTCACTTCAACACTCAAATCACCACTTTTTAGCTCAGCTTTCCACCCCAACAATAGGCTGCAGTGGCCATGTCTTGATGCCTCTTCTCCGGGTCTAGCAGAGCCCTTTGTTGGGATGATTCGCTGAAAGTCCTTTTTTTTTTTTTTTGTATCTTATATATTTATATATTTTTGCTGAGATTCTTTAAAATGGCCCCACCCACCAGTCCACATAAGAAAGGAATTCACAAGACTAGAAAATGTGAGAAAGAAAAAGAGAGAAGAAATTATCTTAAAATATGTATATATGATTTTATGGGTTAATAGGTAGATAAAATGATAAACCAAATCTGGCAAAATGTTAGTAATTAGTGAAATGTGAATACATAATTTATGAAAGTTTAAAAATTGTGAAATAAGTATATCATTATACTTATTGCTAATGTGTAATTTACTCTGATGACATAGATGTAAGTTCATTTAATGTAGCAATTCACTTATTTGGTCTTTGATGAAAGATTTTCTTAAGAAAACAGGTTGATATAATGATAACCTGAATGTCTTTCGAATGTACAAACCATGTGATATTTTACTTTGTGTCTGTTTCATTTCATTAAGCATAATTATCTCAAGGATTATGAAAACTAGATCCTAGCATCTATTTTGCTACAAATATCTCAAATTTACCTTTCTTAGTTAGAGTAGAAATCCAATGTGTGGATTTGTCATATTTTCTGTATCCATTCATTTGTTTGTAGTTATGTTACCTGCTTTCAAAACTTTCTTAGTATGCATTATGTTGCTGTACACATGAATATGCATGTAGCGCTCTTATATTATGTGTTTAACTCTTTGGGAAGATACACAGAATATGTGTAGTTGGATCAAATGGAATGTCTTATTTCAGTCTTTTGAAGAATCTCCATACTTATTTCACAGTGGTTGTACCAATTTGCAGCATCCGTAGTGTAGAAGGGTTTCATTTTCCTCACCACTTACCTACATTTGCTGATGTCTGAGTCCTTAATAATAGCTATTCTCACTGAAGTAAGATGGAGCCTCAATCATTTTAATTTGCATTTGACTAGTCACTAAAGATGCTACTTGTGCTTTCATCCATTTCTTGTAATTTGTACTAAGTTATATTACAAAGCAGCAGTTATAAAAAGCCATTTAGCATTGGAACAAAAACAGATAGGTGGACCGATGGAACAGAACTGGGGAAGCAGAGGCAATCCTTAACAATTTTATCCACATTTGTCTGCTTTGTGTCATTTGGCATTATGGTCTTAATGGGTATCCATTTTTCCTAAATGACTCCACTTTATATTCTTTATGGAAGATGAATACACAATTTTGTATGTCTACTATATTTTCTTATCCATGGATCTGTTGATAGGCATATAGCTTGCCTTTGAGTTTTGCATATTATGGATTGTGCTGTTATAAATATGAATATGCAGGTATCACTGTAATATGCTGTCCCTGTGTAAGGAACAGCTGATGAATTTTCCCCCATTCTGTAGGTTCTATTCTGTTAATTGCTTCTTTTACTGCACAGAAGCTTTATAATTTGATAAAATCTCATTTGTTGATTTTGCTATTATTTCTTTTGAAATTTAGGTTCTGATCAAAGTCTTCAAGAGTTTTATCTACTGTATCTTCCAGAAACTTCAGTGTTTCTGTTTTAATATCTAGATATTTGATCCACTTTGGTTTAGCTTTAGTACAGGGTGAAAGCTATGGGTCTGTATTTATTTTCTTCAATGTGGATAACCAGTTTTACCAATAACATTTGTTAAAAAATCTATTTTTCTCCAGAATATATTTTTGGCACTTTTATCAAAGATTACATGGCTGGAGGTACTTCAAATTATTCTGCATCGTCAACATCATTGCATTAATTCATATGCCTGTTCTAGTCCTAGTACCATGCAGTTTTGTCACTAATTTTTTAAAAATGTGGTACTTTGCACAACTATCTCATGGAACTTAAAATGAAAAACAAAGTGATACAGCGGGGCATAGGGTAGGGAGGGTTGGGAGGGAGGGATGTGTAGGTAGAGGGACAAAAGGAGAGTGGGAAAGTCCTTGTCACCTTGGCAAGATACATAAGTGCACAAAATGCTCAACTTCATTGTAAACCTTAAATTTTGCACTTATACATATCAATAAAATGGGGAAAGTATGGTACTTCCTACTTTCCTGTAGTAGATTAAGATTGTTTTGTCTATTCTGAGTCTCTGAGTCTCTGGGTTTCATGTGAATCTAAGGGTTCTTTTTTTCTAGTTCTGTGAAGATTGCTGTTGATATTTCAATTGGAATAGCAAAATATTCTTGATATTTTGAGTGGAAGTGGTGTAGTCACTTTAGCAGTATTAATTCTGCTTATCCAGGACCATTGGATGTCTGTGCTCTCTCTAATTCCCTTTTTAATCTCTTTATTCAAAGTATTATAGTTTTGTTTTTACAGAGTTCTTTCAGTTTCTTGATTAGGTCAATTCCTAGATATTTAGTTCTTCTGAAGCTACAGTGAATGGGACTCTTTTTTTCATCTCCTTCTCATTGGATTCATTGTTATTGTATAGGAATTCTGCTAATTTTCATATTCTGCTATTTTGCTGAATTTTTTATTAGTTCTAAGAGTCTTTCCATGGAGCTTTTTGTGTCTTTTATGTAAACAGTTATGTCATCTGCAAATAAGGGTAGTTGGAGGTTTTCCTTTCTTCTACATGGATTTTTTTATTTATTTCTTTTACCTCATTGCTCCACCTAAGCAGGTGAATACTATATTCAAGAGAATTTGTGAGAGGGGGTACCCTTGTTTTATTTCTTATTTTTAAAATGTTTTTATTTTTCCCACATTATGTTGACAGTACATTCATCGTAAGTGGTTATTATCAGTTTGAGTACAGTTCTTCTAAACTAATTTTCATCATTATTTTTGTTATAATTCACTTTTAGATTTTATCAAAGGCCTTTTCTGAATCTACTGATATAGTCATGTAGCTCACTGCTACAGACATCTATTTGATTATATTATTTTACCTACCATTTGTCCTTGGGTTAGTTATGTTTTTGCTGTTTATACCCATCTTAAACTTACTCAATATAATATTTGGGGAACTTCTTTGTGTCCAGTGTTTCTTTGGGGGCTCAAAGTCAGCAACATTAAAAGAGAAGAAATGAGCATCAACAATGTAGATGAAACACAGACAAACCAGATAAAAACTACAGATAAAGCGAATTAAAAAACCCACTGTGACATCATTAGTGGTAGAATAGAATTTGGGAATAATGATGTAGTCTGAGGCAAGCAAGATATTGACATATCATGGAATTCAAGTAAAACCTATAAATCTACCATTGAACAATAGAAAACTGGTTTACAATAATAATATAAACATAGACAAACCAAATACTGATGTAAAGAATTAGTAAGAGCGACAACTAATGTACGATTATCAATGGAAATGAAATCTGTAATAAAAGCATACAGTAAACTAAGTAGCTAAAATTAATAAATATAATAATAATTGAAGAGGTAAGGAAAGAGAAACAGGAAGAAATAAAAACTGGAAAAAGCAAAGGAAGATGAGCAGCAGGAAGTGATATGAAAGTACAATTAAAGAATCAAAGGAAGCGAGTACAATTAGATCCAAACAACAGAATGGGACAGGCAAGGAAAAGGAAAGAATAAAAAGAATGGGACGAGCCCGACCGCTGACGCTGATGCAGGCCTCTATGCCCAGCACGCCTGGGGCGGAGGCAGAAGAGCGGTAAGGGTTAGCCCAGCCTGCAAAACCCAGTGACTTAGAGAGTCCCTGTCTCAAAACTCAAAAATAAAAATGGGTTTGGGATACATTTCGGTGTTCCTTTATCAGTACTGCCAACATAAGTAAGTAAATAAATAAACAAGAACAAAGGGCAAAAGAAGTCCAAAAAATAAACAACAATAAAAGTCTCTCAAAAGACATAAAAAAGAGAACTATGTCTGAAAGACTACTTTCTGTTTAGATGTTGGGTGAGTAGTTTCCTTCAGGGCTGATGCTTTGAGAATCCACCAGATATGGGAGAAGGATAATGACAAATGGATACCACTGTCTCTCCATACCTATTTTTTACTCTATAAATGCTGAAACCTGCTCTCTGTTTCTTGCTAGGGTGGGGGGATCCTCAAGGCATGTGTGAATTTCTGCTTGGAGGGTGTATTCACTCCATAGAGGTTTCTGGTGCTGGCACCCATGCGTGTGTCTCAGCCATTGCTATCCTTGGCTAGTTTTGTGGTCTGTGTCATGGGGTGTGTTCCCCTATACTCCATATGTCCTAGGACGTGGCTATCTAGTAAGCCAAGGCATATCCCTGATCATATTGTTGGATGGGGAAGGCAAAAGGCCACTGCATTTTGTGCTGAAAGTAGGCAGTGGTGGTAGGGGGGAGGGCAAGAAATCTGCTCAAATTAATCCCAATTTCAGACCCAGCCCCTTTATGCTACTGGCCTGGCTTCTGTCCTGAACTGATGGATCTGATGTGTTCACCACTGCTTGAAATTCGCAGGAGCCTGTGACAATCTCACCCTATTGTGCCATCTCTCACCCAGCTCCAGTTGTAGGGAGAAAGAAATCTGTAAATGTGATTGTTCTATGACTTCTGATTCCCAGAGTAGCTCAGTCATAAGTAATAAACCATTTCTCAAAGTAGCTTTTCATTATATCACTCCTCAGTATGGCAAAACTGGAGTGGATTTCTCCGTGTGGAAGGAATCACGTTCACAGCAACATCTCACACTGTATTTGCAGCTTATTTCTTAGGACTAGCGTTGCCCACTCACTGTTCACCTGAGGGGACACTGACCCTCTTAAGGCATACCTTATGCTTGTTCCCAGTGAGCCAGGGTTAGCAGTCAGGGCTGCTTTATTCTTTTCTCTGCATTACCTTCAGTTCTGCAGTTTCTCTGTGACTTCTAGCTTTCCTGCCAGCACTTTCTTTATCTTCTTTAATTTTGAAACTCATATTTTTCCCTTCAATAAGTTGTTTTTTTCTGGTGTTTTGTGTTCAGAATCACAGGGAATCTGTGATTCGCTGCCACTTTTACTCTGCCATGTGTTTTCTGTCATTGCTGGTAACAGTAATTTTAATGCCTATTTTGTCCATTCCAAGAGGAACTAGCTATAAGAATAAGCGTAGCCACCACAGGATGACAGCGTTACATTGGTTCTCCTTGTCATTTTCCCTGATACCTATGTTGAGCTGTTCGCCACCACTGGTAATACCTCCAACCACTATCCTGAGTAATAATAGCCAGCCCGAGTAATACTCTACTGTTTTGGACATCATATTCTGGAACAAATGCTTTACAGTCTGATCCAATCATATATCAATATCTTTGAAGGGTTGGCCTATATCAGGCTCTGTGAGGTTGGCTTTTATAGGCAGGTATTTGAGTTTTGTTCCAATTCTGAGGAGGATTTTTTATTAGTTATTTCTTTGCATGACTCTCCATAATTAGCAAGCTGATCCATGACATAGCTAGTTTTATTCTGGGGCTACTGGCCTCTTTTTTATTATATACTTCTAAAATATTCATAATTTTTAAAAATGATCTTACATTTTAACCTTCTTAGACCATATCCTAAGTCAGTTTCTTTGAGGAAAGATTCTTAATTTTCTGTTGTTTTGCCCTATCTTTCTTCTTTTGGCAAAAATCCTTTCACCACTATTGTGGAATTGTGGACAACAAAATTGGCTGATTCTTCTTGGAGCAGAAAAGAATTAATAGCTCTTTTTTTCTTCTGGCTTATGTTTCCCAGAAGAGATTCTTCACTCTTGGGATGACACACATCTGAATTGGAGCCTTGGGATTGTGGCTAAATGGATGGAATGAGCGCTAGAATTCTTAGCCACTCATGCCTGGAATAAATCTTCTTTTAAAATATGTTATTGCATTCTGCCTCATATTCTGGGGAGGAAAGGAGTGTGTTTCTGTCGCATACCAGTTAGTTATATCATGTCAGCATGTTACTCTAAACTAATTGTATTTTCACATTAAGTATGATTTAAGAAAATGTGTCTAGTTGTCAGTTTGGCAGAGCTGGACAGCAACCATTACTCATGCTTCGTTAACTTGAATGAATTGAGAAGTATCTAGCAGATCAGTAAGGTAGGTCTGAGTGAATCTATGGATGACTGACATGTAGGCCAACAAACGAAGGAAAGAAGGACATGAGTAGCACCACCTGATAGACATGTGGCCTGGACAGACCACCAAGCGAAAAAAGAAGAAAGTACTCTTTTTTTTTTTCTAGAAGAGATCTAGTCTTCTCCATTGTTTCTCAACATAAATCTCTGGCAAAGACTAGGAAACTGGCAGTTGTACAGTGAGATTTCACATCTTTGACCTTGAACTGATTTGCATCCTTGACCCCTTTGTTCTGTGGTTCCTATAGTCTTGTGTAGGCAGCCACTGGATCCTTTTGCTTTCCCATGTGTGGATGGCCATTTTGACATCTCTACCTCTTACTCAGTAACTCTTTATAATAAATCCCCTTATTTAATTTTATATATCTATTTTCTATTAATTCTCTTGTTCCAGAGAATCTTAATACAACTGTTATAAGATTGTGTTAGTTCTTGCTAAACTTGTAAGAAAGGCCCCAGAACTCTTAGGAAAATTGACTGATTTATGTATTTATGTGTTTATTATTTATTTATTTATTTATATATTCATTTATTTTGAGACAGCATCTCACTCTGTAGCCCAGGCTTGTCCTAAACTCACTATGTAGCCCACACTAGCCTTGAACTCACAGCAATTCTCTGCCTCAGCCTCCTGAGTGCTGGGATTATAGGCATGCACCATCATTCTCGGCTTTATGAAGTGCTGGAGGATTGAACCCATGGTCTTGCTTGCTAGGCAAATGCTTTAACTGCTATGCCATTCCTTCAGATCCACATTTGACTGAAATTATCTATCAATCTGGTAATTTTCCTCCAGTAGTCACAGGAATCGTGTGATAAAGTCCACACCACATCAGTTGGATTCACAGCATTTGCCTTACTATTCTGACTCACATTTTATTTCAGCTGCTTCCCCCTCCATTTTATTGATATGTGTAAATGCAATACATAATGTTCGTTGATCTTTAGTATTTTGTGCATATACATATGGTGGCAAAATTACAGACCTTCCCCTCCCCGTTTTTGACCCTCCTTCCCCTCCAGTTCTCATTATTCCCCTCAATTAGTTCTGTGAAATGAAATACATGAAAAGATGTTCAATATCATTAGCCACTAGAGAAATGCAAATCAAAACAACACTACAATACCATTGAACTCCAGAGAGAATGATGCCTATCAAGAACTCAAACAACAATTGGTGCACTTGAGACCATGGGGAAAAAAGAACCCTCCTGCACTGCTGCTGGAGATGTAAACTGGTACAACCACTATGGAAAGCAGTATGGGAGTTTCTCAGAAGATTGGAAATAAATATCCCCTTCAATTCAGTGATACCTCTTCTGGGAATTTTTTTCCAAAGGAGTTAAAGATTTAAAAACAACATGTAACAGAGATACATGTACACCCATGTTCGAAGCAGCACAACTAACAATAGCTAAAATGCGAAAGACACCAAAATACCCAAGGACAGACCAATGGATTCATCAATTTTGGTATTTATATACAATGAAATACTACTCGTCTATACAGACCGGTAGGTTTGAGGCTTTTTAGTTAAATGGAGGCAACTTGAGACCATCATGCTCAGTGAAGTGAGTCAGAAGCTGAAGGTAAAACACTGAATAGTTTCTCTAATATGAGAAAACGAGTTGCTTCTTATAATGTTCACAGACTCTTAAATCTTTGTATCCCAAATATTTATTTTAATTCATATTTTGGTTTAACTAAATGCTGTTAATGCTGCACATCATATACCTCTCATATAACATTAATATTGCTGTTAAAATACTTAATACTCCAGAAATTCTTATTCACTTCTAAGCTTCATGAATACTAATTTCAAAAGAAAGCATATATCTTTGCCTTCTATTCAGATTATCAAATGGTAAAATAAGGAATGAAAAACATGTAGTTTATCTGTGTGTGAATGATGTTGAAAGTCATAATCATCTCTTAGGTGTCTTACTAAGTGATATAAGAGCAGGAAGTTAATTGTCCAGTTTCCAGGATTATTAGTAAGAATTCTTTTTAATAGATTCTTTTATTACAAAATGCAGTGCATTTTCCTTTTGGTAATGAGGGTACTGTGATCCTTTTACTAAGTTGCTATTGTTGTCTGTATTGTTTATTCAATCTCAAGCACAGATTGGAAAAAGGGAAATTCTAACATGAATGCCAATTTAAATTGAGTGGATGTGCTAAAATACATTATTATTGTTGAAGTTATCCCTGGTCCGGTCTCCACTCATCTTGGTTTATTGTGTGTTTATCCTCTTTGTCCTAGCATTTGTCCCTTAACCACCTGTAAGTGTTTCCTTTTTTATGTAACTCCTTTTGCTACTTGAGTCCCTGGAACTTAGTGTTAGCTTAATAAATATACATTTGGTCATAATTTCTTCATGAAAACTTTGTGACAGTGACAAAATGTGATATTATATTGTAATTATTTTCCTATATAAATGCAGAAACTGAAGTGACATAAGACCCCATCCTACTGTCTATTTGTTGAAAGGAAAAAAATTCCACCATAGTGTATTTGGAGGTCTTAATAGCCAAGTCACTTCATATGTGCTACAGAATTATGAAATAATTCTTTATGGTTCATTCTTAGTAGTCTCTCATGGTTTTTCTTCTCCAACTGTCATGCCTCAATAATACTTTCATTCAAAATATTAGGGGTTGGAATTTTTCATTTGTCAGTCACTTTTGATAATAGATCTTTGTTTTGATGGTAAAAATTAAATATTATTACCTGTAAGGTGTTCTAGCTGGAAAGTAAGCTTGTATTCAACTAGTTAAAGGATCTCGTATGCCTGATAACATCATCAAGCCCTATCTAATGAATTTCAACAAAGACTAGGATGAATTTTTTGGCCCTGGCAAATACATTATTTTCTATGGACTTCTTTCTCTCATTGTTGGAAAATTGTTAATAGTTTTCTTTGCAAAATCCCAACTCTTATTAGTGCACCTGTGACAGATTTCTTACTCATAGGACATGGGTGTAGAATAGTAGAATGCAGTACATTTCTACTTGTAATATAACAGAACAGCTACAGGAGAATGTAGTGTGTTATATGAAACTTTATACTTGGTAAGTTTTTTAATTCTTAATGTAGATATGTTGTACTCATTTCTCATATAATGTGAACTTTTGTAGTAGTTTTCTGTTTTAAAGCATCTATTCTTGATGGATTTAAAAGGACTGTCTCTTAGATGGAACACCTTCGATGTCTTTTTTCCCCCCGTTTTACTGATATGCATACGTGCAAAATTTAAGGTTTACAATGGAGTTGAGCCTTTTATGCACATATGTATCTTGTCAAGGTGACAAGGGCTTTCCCACTCTCCTTTTGTCCCTCTCCCTACCCTACCCTGCCTCCTCCCCTACCCGACCCCTCTGTTTCACTTTGTTTTTCATTTTAAGTTCCATAGGAGTTGTGCTCTGGGACTCTCATATCAGAGAGATCACTCATGAAGAAATGCAAAAGGCCAATAGATACATGAAAAGATGTTCAACATCTCTAGCCATAAGAGAGATGCAAATCAAAACAACGCTAACATACCATCTCACTCCAGTGAGAATGGCCTATATCAACAAGTCAAACAGTAATCAGTACTGGTGTGGCTGCGGGGAGAAAGGAACCCTGGATGTCTATTGTATTTCTCATCTCCACTCAGTGCTGGTGCTCCTTTAACTCTCACATCGTCTCCTTTTGAACTATCTCCTACCTCTATACTGTGCTAACCCTGTATCTAGCACCTTCCTATTTCAGAGCTTACTGTTTATGTTTATCTTTATACCATTTCTCTTTAGATCCCTATCCTATTACTATCAATTATAAAATGTCTCATTTAAAATTTCTAAATCTTCACTTACAGATAAAAGATCGTCTTGTTTAGTGTCAGCCATGGTTAAGGACTTCTCAGTACAGTATGCTGTGTGCTGTCTAGTGGATAACTTCTTGGCTTTGAGAAGATAAATATATTGTCCCCAGGTTTTTTGTTTTACCTATCTTGAAATAATCTCACAATTTTTAAAAGTTTAATTACAGAGTTATCCGGGTTCTGCTTTTAACTGAGAGTGAGGGATTATCACTGGTTTCCCCTTGCCAGATATTGTGATTTCTTGATACATTGTATAAAATATATTATACACATATGTATCAATAATTCAGAAACTATGGCATAAATCTGTCACATGATCTGCCACAACAGATGAAACAAGTCATTTTATTTTTGTACTTAAGACTTAATTCATAAAATATTATTTAAGCTATTTTACCTAATACTCATATATCTCATAAATGAAAATTTCAGAGTATATATTTTGGTATAAATTAATATCAAAACTTCTGACAAACATGTTACTGGCACATATACAAATATTAAAATGAGATAACTGAATTAATTTAAAATTTTGCTCAAAAAATGTTCAGTACAAAATATTTTATTAAGGAAATTTGTTTCTTTTTATTTTTTTCTAATGAGAAACCTGAGGGGAAAAAATGGTGTAAAAGTATTTTTTTCCAGGCTTCTTGACTAAACAAATATAACATTTAAATGATTACTTGTCCCAAACTATTATTATGTTAAAGTTCATTATCTTTTTGAAACTTGCCACTGTATAAGGAATCCTAAACTCTAACTCAAATAAACAGAATTTTATTGGGAAGCAGAATTTATTTGTAGCAGTATAACCAAACCTAATGCATGATTCTTAAAAATATGATTGGAAAACAAAAAAAATATTATATTGATTCCATCTTAAAAGGTTTTGAGAAAAAACACTTGGTTATAACAACTTAATATTTTTGAAATTATTTTTTACATCTCTTATTCATGAAAACCCTGTAGCAGTTCTGTACAGAATATATTTTCTCTATTTAATGAGTGAGCAAATTGAAGCAGAATTTAACATAGATTAGGATTTTTAGTTTTGAAGTATTTTATTTCTTTTAAATTTGATAATAAATAGCAGGCAGCACTATTCATATCACAGAAGAAATCCTGGAAATGGTCCTGGAAAATCCTGTAAATATTATAGCCCCAAATTATTGAGAGAACTGCAGTACAAGTTAGCATTCTTCATCATCAAATACTGATTACTTCATTTTCAAATGAAATATACTTAGGAGGATAAACTCATCATTACAGGATTATTAAATCCAATAAGGGAGATACACACACACACACACACACACACACACACAGATATATACACTTAGTAAACACCTGAATGTTTATACAAGTTCTCACCCACAGGAAGTGTTTTCAGTGTATGCATTCCTCACAATTCTATATGTCTGAGGCATCTGAGGCTTCTTTGTGAGAAGGACAAATGAATATATCTGTAAAATGTTAGATAACTTGAAACCTTCAAGAAGGCACTATCAGTGTCTGGTGTCAACAGCTCCCATTAAGTCCTTTCTAAAAAACACCTTAGAAAAAGCTGATCTGAGGAAAGATTAGCTCTGTTGCTATGGCAATGTGAAGATGAGTTTCAGGAACCTATTGAGCTGCATTTTCTGTTTCCTTCTGCCTTTAAAGTGATATTTAAAGTCACTTTGGGACACAATTAGCAAATCTTTTATGAAGTACACTGCTCTCTTTTATTCCTATTTAATTCTCATGAAGACATTATGAATGGATATTGTTCTTACTTTACAAATGAGAAAACTCTACAGATACAATGGATTATCAAAAATATGGTGTTTGTTTACATTAAAAGTATTGCTGGAAAAGGTACACTGCTATTAATTTCAGTCAAGATATTCCAATTTGTTTTGAACACATGTCATTAAAAAGTATGCATCCATTTTTGGTATTAAACTTTTACTAATATCAATAGGAATGAGAAATGTGTTCAGCATAGTAGGTATTCATAATATAACTTATTAGTATGATGTATGGCTTCTTTGAATTATTTTTGTAGAAGTTATCTACTGATCAAATAATATATATGTGTATTTTATATAAATTATGAATCTATTTGTAGTTTTAACTTATTACGATCAGTAGATATTTTAACTATACAAGTGTATTCATAGATGCTAATGTACAAACTTAAAAATATTTTGAGGCTCAGATTTTTCGTAAGAAATTTTATGTATCTTTTGTGGCTATGCAGGGTAAACCTAGGGCCTTGTGCGTGCTAGGCAAGTGTATTTCCATCAACCTACATGCACATCACAATCTTACCTGTTTGTGCTTTGCATTAAATTTCTTTTATCAACCTTGTATTCATCTAACTTTCCATTATATTCCAGTTATTTGAGAAAATAACCTTCCAAAATAGAACATTTTGACTATTTGGGCAAAGAATTTCCATTTGTTCTTTTGCACCAGAGTTAGCTTTTAAACCATGTTTTTAACTATATTTACAATATTTATTTGCTCCTTTTTGAAAGCTATACCGAATAATCTCTCATAACAAGGACAGTTTGATTTTTTTAAATGTCGTATTTTCTGTCATGCATTTTAAAAATAAAGCCCAGCTATTTATAGTAACATTTAGTTTTCCACAAATTACACTCGATAGTCTAAAATTTACTTCCTTCACCTGGAAATTTCTTTGTGAATGTTAGTAGCTAGTAAAAAATTGATTATCAAATAAAATCAGGATCTTAAAGATTTTTTCATCAAAAAGGGATGGTAAAATATTCAATTACCTATTTGAGTAGCTTTTTCACTCACCCTAGCACATAAAACCATAAAATAACTATGCAAATTTTTTTCTTGGGAAAAGCCATATATGTTATAGCTGAATATCTATGGCTTTTACTTAGGGATCTACCTTATGTAATACTTTTTCTTCAGTATTTCTTTCTTTTCTATAATTCAATAAATAAATAAATAATCTTAAAGACAGATAAAATTTCTAGACCAATATTCCATGTGAATATCTTGCTAGTGAAGTCAGGAAGGGACAAGGGAGCATATGAGAGAAATAATTTTAACACAGTGTTAAATATCTCGACTTATTTAGCACACGATTTTCTACCCACAAGAAAAAAACTATTTTGAAAATCAACTAATGCATTCTGTAACATCAACAATAAGCTTCTGATTTTTCTTCAGGCCTTGGGTCATATTTATTTTCCAGCTACTGGGACACAATATTCAACATCCACACATTAAGAAAGGAAAGGCTGTTCTTACCTCACAGTTCCAGAAGGTCTTAGTCCATTGATAGGCAACTAGCAATGGGGGAAGCGCATGGGAGAGGCCTAGCTGGAGGAATGTTTTACACCCCATGGCAGTCAGAAGCAGTGTGACCAAGGAAGGGTGGAGCTACATATGTATTGTTTCAGGTCGCGCCTTTTGTATACACCACTAACAAGCAGGCCCACCTCTTAACTGCAGGTGGAATCTATAGATATTCTACAACATCCAAATTCATGAGGCTTTTGGATAACATTCCAGATCCAGACCATACACCATGAATCTTGACAATGTTTTTAAGCAAACCATGATCCTTAGAAAGATTTTAGATGCTGTATAATACCTATGATCTCTTTCTCATAAAAACTTTGCTCAAGAGACTCAAGAAATGAACAGCAAGAGACAAATTCAAGTGTCCTTGGGCTAACAATACAAGATTTGTCTTAGTCATTGTTTTATCAAAAGTTAAATTACATTTTGACATTTGTTTTGAGATAGAGTCTCACTCTGTAGTTCAAGCTGATCCTGAGCTCATAATGCAGCCTGGCCTGGCCTTGAACTCATGGCAATCCTACAGCAGCCTCTTGAGTACTGGGATTACAGGCATGTGTCACCATGCCCAGCTTGTATGTTGTACCGGGAGATTGAACTTGGTTGCCTCACGCTTCTAGGCAAGAATTCCTATCACTCAGCTATGCCCCCAATCCCCGTGTGATCACATCAAAAATGAGTATGCTTAGAGTTAAGTTAAAGTAAGTATGATTAAATGTTTATAATTCCAAGTCATTATAAACATAGAAATCATAATTGACTTGGAAGGTGGATTTATAGAAAATTATATCCTTCCTACTAATTTTCAACCAGCTAAAATATAAACGATTCCAAATAATACTGATCTAGTAGATTTTTTTAAAAAATGTACTTACATGAATCACCAATTTATCATCAGCATAATTTTAAAATCAATAAATATACTTTAGCAAAATTAACTGCTTTCCATGTTTTATATATGTACCTAGTGTCTTTCCTAATGATGAATTTTACTGGAAAAAGATTAAAATAAACATGTAATCATTGGTTTTATTCAGTGGTTGAGAAATATAGCTTAGACATTCTCAGTTAACTCTATGAGTGTTTGAAAGATGATGTTCTGTTTTATTTCCTTACAAGTATTCACAGAAGTAATTATACTGATTATATTTTTTACTTTTTTAGATGTTCTGTTTTGTAACTGTTCTGTTTCTTTTATTCCTATACATATTCTTTTGAAACAAAGATAAGATCCTTCCCATTAACTGGTATCTACTCCTTTGTGGTCAAAACTTTTCAGTGGAAAGGATAGGTACATCCAGAATTGGCATGTGAAGTGGGATGACATCTTCTCCTTAACAAGGAAACAGCCAGGACTCACAGATAGACCTAGATCTCAATCACGTTCAGGAGTGGAGGTCACCAGCTGTTTTTGAAGCATTGAGAGGTATCTTTCTTTTACATGGGCAACATGGACAACAGCCTATCCTATTTTCTTAACATTTATTCTCATAAAAAGAAAATCAGAGAAGATAACCACTAAATCTTAATAGCATTCTCTTGGTATCTTATACATTTCCCCTTTCAGAAATGTTTACCTTGGAGGAAGAAAAAATCCCCTGAGGATTCCCCTGAAATATTAGTCTGTTTTCTTTTATAAAACTGGAATGCCAAGCACATTGTAAATCCTTTGAATCTCAAAAGTATTTCAATGTGAGCCTTCTATCCTCAGGCATTTAAATTTTGAATTATACCTGGGAGCACTTGAAGAGTTCTCTTATTATTTTCACAAATGTGCCTTCTGTTTGTCATTGAGAAGGACACTGAGACAGCTAGGGTGGGCAACAAGGAAGTGTGAACAATATAGAAGGGGAGTAAATGGCATTAAATAATTCTTTGACAAACAGAGAAAGTAAAACAAAAGTGAGAAAGAGGACATCTTGATTTTCTGCATGTTTTACAAAGATAAGTACTTCGAGGGGATGTCCAATTCTGTGTAGCTTCCGGGTTTCAATACAGAGTCCTTCGCCTTTACAGTTGACATACCTCTTTTTGAGGTTAATATGGGATAGAAACTATGGATTTGTCTTTAATGAAGTTGAAATATTTTATATATTAAGAAGGGAATGTAGATGATGTTTATTTTGACAATTTTCTATTTCTTTCTGAAAACATCTATTAGTTTAGCTTAGCAAACGTGAAGGAACTTACAAATTCTCACTAATATCACAGAAATTTATGTAGATAATAGTCTTTTAAAAACATCCACTCAGTGAAAGCTTTGGATAAATATAGGAATCTTTCAGTTACAAAACTCTTTTTCCCCCTAAGACATTACAAGATATAGGCACATGTAGACAGTGGCACATTGATATAATTATTCATGTATCATAATATAAGACATAATACCTAAACTTCCACTTTGTAAATATAAGACAAGGTATAAGTTGGGATGGCATGAATTTTCTAGACAAGTTCTTGATAAATTAAATGGTATAATTGTTTCTTCGCTTATTAAATAACACCATGTACTAGATATATCCACCTAAGTCAGTGCCATAATTTTGAGAATCAAAAAAGACAAAGAACACATTTTGTTATAGAATTTTGATATTTGTAAAATATGAAAAGAATAGAATGTTGGAGTCTGATAATGCTTGCTTCAAGTGTCTACTTTCCTATTTGTCATATTTTGCCCCTGCTAGTCCATCCCTCTCACTTTCATTTTCTGTATATCATATCGGCATAATTGTACTTGCATTTCATGGAGCAGTCTTAAAGATTAAATTAAAAAGTGTGTAAAATTTGTAAGTAGTGCTTAACAGACATTCTATACGTGTTCTCTTTTCTTACACTGGCAGGTACTTCTTTTAACTTAGACCTTGACAAAATAAAAACTGTGTTTAAAAATGTCTTACCTCTTTCAGGAAAAATCATAGATTTTACATTCTTCCTGTCATTGGAAATCAAACTTTTCTAGTTCATGGAAGATGTGCATGAAAGTAATGAAGGTTAAAATTAACAGCCTTTGCTATTTTCAAATACTAAGGATGTTGGTGGGCATGTTCTTTAAAGAACATCTCATAAGAATGTGTTATTGTACTTATTTTTACATTTTCTTGGAATCTATGATGGATATCATATCACAATGGTGCTTATTCATGAAGCAAACCTGTTTACAACTAATACTGCATTAGCAGTACAGAAAGTACAAATCCATTGTACTAAACTTTTCTAAATGTCAAAGTAATATAGGGCATTGAACCCCCAAGTAGAAATTCAATTTATTTCAGTCATGATATCACCTTAAATTCAAGTGTTAGATAAATGCTAAACAATGCCAAATAGATTTGGCTGAGATTAGAAGCCAGCCCTATCTGCAGAGTTTCATTTCTTAGAAGTGCCACAGGGCCCAACATTTGTTAAAGTTAGGGAGGTTTCGATCTCACACTGCTTTTAGAGTTTAAAAAAAAGTCAATCTTTACCTTTTTCTTTTGAGACATTCATTTTATTGTGTTTCTATGTACCTGAAGTGTGTGAATGAATAAGATTCTCTAATAGATTTGATAGAAGCATGGCTAAATGGTACAATCAGTTCTGTATGAGACAGAATCAAAGGAAGCTTTCTTCAATAGCTATTAATTGGAAAATAATTTTCCCTAGGTCAATGGAAACAAGTTACTCATCAGTCTGCTGCCTTTTTAGGTCTTTTCATTAAAATGCCTTGTAATTTGATAACAAGTAGCCACTCATTTTTAATATAGCTTTCTCCTTAACAGTCATAGTTACTCTATGATTATACTTTTTTCAACTTAGAAATTTGAGAAAAATACACACCTTGTTTAAAAATGTCTTAATATCTCCAGGGAGGATTATATGCTTGCCCATTCTACCTATCACTGAATATGCAAAGATTGAGAAATTTTCATGATATAAAAGGAATGATTAAAATATGATGTGTTTAAATTTAAAAAATAATTACACTAAAAGACACATTGTCATTAATCCTATTAAAATACTGTAACCTGCCCTTCCTGACAAAGCCGTTCCTCCTCACAGCACATGAAATCCATAACACTCAAACATATGAGGCTTTGGGGACACTACAGATCCAAACCACAACAATCACTAATGAAACAGTATAATAAATATTGGAGAGATGGGAAATGCTGTGGGATCATTTAAGATGGTTTTCAAGTACTCTGGGTGAAAAGAATTAAGACCTACTGAAAAGTGGCTTCTGCTAGCCATTTGAACTGCTTCATCTGAGAAATGCCTGTTCATTTTGGTTACCCAGGAACTGTAAACTGGTGCAACCACTATGGAAAGCAGTATGGAGATTCTTCAAAAGCCTGAAAATAAATATATTCCATTCAATCCAGTCACATTTCTTCTGGCTATCTTCCCAAAAGATTTAAAAGCAATGTATGAAATAGACACATATATATCCATGTTAACAGCACAACTAACAATAGCTAAATTGTGGAAGACCCCAAGAAGTCCATCCACAGACCAATAGATACAAAAAAATGTGTTACATGTGCTCAATGGCATACTACTCTTTCTTCAAAACAGATAGATTTGAGGATTTTATAGGTCCTTGGTTTGCAGGTTGAGACCAGCATGCTCAGTAAAGTAAGTCAAACTCAGAAGGTTAAACATCATGTGGTTTCTCTAATAAGAGAAATCCAAAGTAGACATTTTGTAGAACCAAATAGGTGTGATACTGGGAGTCAGGGAGAATATGAGAGAGTGAAGGAAGGCCAAAAACAGAGAGAGGAGGGGGTTGTAGTGATGCCATAATATATGTGTACTTAAAATACTCAAGCTCAGTGTAACCACTGTGAGTGACAATGGAAAAAATGTGTTTTTTTCATACTGTGTCCCTTTTAAAAATGTGACTTTTTCATACTGTGCCCCTTTGAAGTTGTAATATATAACTTTGAAGTAATAGTAATTGAAATCTAGTTTCAAAATTAAATTGTGTTAAAATTACTGGCAGCTGATGTTCAAACTTGTTTCTATGATAGCAATTCTTGCAATGAACCAGATCAAACATTTTTATTTAAATTCATGGAAGATTGAGATGCACTGTGACTTAAAAAAATAGATCCTGTGAATAAGTTAAGATTCTGTATTCTGTAAATCAAAATGTACAGTGATAATTGATTAGGAGGAAATATTTCGCACACTAAACGCGTCTACATTACTATGATCACCAACAGGAAGATGGGTGGTGTAGATCACCTTGAAATTGAACTTTTAACCCTGGAAAGCCCATGATATATGTTTATCTGTTTGAACAAGTTATAGCTTTCATAGAAGCCCAGTCTCCCAACCCCATTGAAAACTGACACAAATACAAAAAGGAAAATGAACAAATTAATTGAAATGAAGTGAAACAAAGAGAATATACTTTCATGAACTATACTTTCGAATCTTCATTATTTTCTATTTTCTTGGTTCTGTATGTAACTGATCTTATTAATGGCAAAAAAAAAAAAAGAGCATGGGAACTTATGAAGCCACTGAAGTCCTGTCATTAAGATGGTGCAGTGTCCATTACGTTGTGTTATGTTGTTTAATTCTCTTCTGTCTCCCAAATGTGTATTGTTTATCTACAGCCATAGCAGTTTTGAGGTCAGGTATATTTTCGCCAAAATGTCTGGAATTCATACTGAAAAAAAGTTTAAAAAATGATCCTTTTTATGGAATATCGTTCATTTGTTCTGTTGAGCTAATGTGCCCCTTTGTCAGCCTCATACTGGTGATTGCAAGACGAAAAAAAAATGGTCGATGCCTCTTTCTATATTTATTGTTAATAAAAATAGGATAGAATTCATGTGAAAAATTGAAACAAATGTGCCACCTCATAAATCATCCAACCAGCTTCTAGTTTCATTCAGATTTTTTTTCCCTATTGTGTATACAAGTATTTGTGTGTGTGAGGAAATTTCTCTCTCCTCCATAATAATCTGGCCTAATTATTTTTATCTATAACTATTTTTCCATTATTTTAAGCAGTAGTTCATTTGTGTCATATAATTATATATGTGAATGAATGTAAGGAATCAGAATTTTTCTTTGTGTCTATCCATTACGTTGGGATAGAATAACATTTCATATTATTGTGATCCAAACACATCAAGTAATTCTCATAACTGATAAAATTATTCTCCACAAAATATTTTAGAAAATCATTCAAATTAAATGTTGTTTAGTGTTACCAGACAACAGCGGCCAATCCCTTAAACCTCACCCATCCTAAAGGCAATACTGCTCTTTAAAGCAGTTCTGCTTACAATGATGCTACATTGCGGTACTGTGAAAGTCAGAGTTTTCTTGTCCTAAACATTTAGAATATAGTTTTATATGAAACTAGAAATGGCAAAAATATCCTATTATATATATATATATATATATATATATATATATATATATACACATACATGCACACATAAACATATCATACATAATGGTTACAATGAGCTTGGGTATTTTGTGCACATATATGTCATGTCAACATTACAATCTGCTTCCCTTCCCATTTCAGCCCTCCTGCACCTTCCTCACCCCTCATAACTTCCACTATCACACCCCATTTGGTTTTATAAGATGCCTGTGTTCTTGGTTTCACATATTAGAGAAACCACCCAATATTTTGTGTTTAGCTCACTGCACTATGCATGGTGGTTTCAAGTTGCGGCCGTTTACCTATAAAAGCTTCATATCTGTCTGTCTTTATGAAAGTGTAGTACTCCATTGTGTATATACTCCACATTTTTTTGTATCCTTTGATCTGTTGATGGATATCTCGGTGTCTTCCACAACAAAAATGTCGTATTAAATCTGATTATTAAACGCATTAATTTCCAAGTTGAATGTAACTATTAAATATCACAGACACATAATAAAAATAATAATTATGAAAAATGCAAAATACAATATTTTGATGAGTTCCAAAGGTGTAAAAATTCTTATCACATGGCATTTTATGAGGCAAAGTAGAATATGCTTTTTTAAAAAGTAATCTTGCAATATACTTTGTGTCCATTGAGGACCCAAGAGTAGAAGTTAAACTCTCATGATACCTATTTATTTTTCTTCATAACTCATAATGTTTGCTCATGTTACTGTTGAATATTTTAGATATATTTAATTACCTTAATTGCACATTGTGATAGCTAATAGTGACATATCTATCTATCTATATGTAAAAACATATGGGTGAAGTATATACAATACATATAATTGAATATGTTCTGTATATTGGGCATAATGTAGGGCTTGTAGATCTCATGTTTTATGAAGATTGAAAATTTTAAAAATTGCACACTAAAAATCACATTCGAATTTTCTTGCATCCTGTAGATATGGAAACTCTGAAATATGTTTATTCATACATTAAATCCATATAACTGTAGTTAACTTCATGTATTCCTCATATTGTAAATAAGACAAGTTCGGTCATACATTATTCACATAATATCTCGCTCCATGTAGCATGTCTTTCTGATCTCTAAAAAGATGCTCAGTACAGACCAAGCAAAGGTGCTAAACTGTAAATGTTTGAACACTTTTGTCCTTCCTCAGTTCTAGCTATTGTTATCTTGTTTCAGCAGGAAGGTCAAGTCAGGCAGAATGGGACTTCTGGAGAGAATGCAAAACAGACCAGCTACTACTAGAGAAGCATGCATAATTACTAGTGTTGAGAAATTACCCCTTTCCTTTGTGCTGCTCTGGTCCTTATCTCGTGTTGTATTAATAGGTCTGCTTATTCTGCAGTCATTAATTGGGCATCACCATAAATCCACTACCGTGTCAGTCACTTGGGAGCATGAAAGTTTAAAAAACAGTTTCTTTTTGTAAGGAACTTGCACCCTTGGGAAAGGAGATGGAACTAGCATGCTAAATGAACAAATGACAAGTCAATAAGTGATTATTTTGTATTGCATCGTACCCAGATTTACTGAAGATTGACCGTGGGTTGAAACTTACATTTACATTAAAAAGTGAGTCTTACATGATTATAATAGAAGGGTAGAATTTTAATACTCTTTTATTCTGATTCCTTATGCAATCTCTTCTATATCATCATATGGGCCAGAAAAGCACTACTGTACTGTTTTCTCAGGTCCTTTCTGATATTCTAATTTACATATGTATTATTATAAATATGACTTAGACACGTTAAGATATCAGGATTTTTAAAAACAACAATTTTTCTAGATGTTTTGTTAAATATTTGGTGTTCATTTAACTAACATGTAAATATTTGCAATATGAAATCAAAAAATTTTGAATGAAAACAGCAAAAATTCATAGTAGTCACTCTCAGAGGCAATAGAGTAAAACAGTATTTGGGAACTACTATTGTGAAGACTGGACAGTTTAGTTAAGAGTTGCTTTATAGGCACTTATTTGGAATATTCTGTAGAATATACTAGATACAGAGAGCCATAAGAGCCAGTGATTTTCAGGAAAAAAAATCACATTTCTGAAAGATGGCTTATTGTCAAAGTTCAATATTCTCCAAGTGGCAGTTTGATGGCATTTAATAACCTGAAGCACCTTTTAATTTTCATTAGCCTCTACATAGAAGTTAGCATGATAGTTTAATTTTAGATTAAAATAGATTTTCTTAGTTGCAGCTAATTTGCCACTTATTATTTTTCTAAAGGAAAATGCATAGATAGTTTTCTTAGCTTTTGCTTTCTAAATCAAAGCATTGTTTTAATATGTATTTAGTGGTACAAAATAATGGCCATCAGCTTAATAAACTGATGCATGTAGATACTGCATCTTGATCATTTTTACTTCCCTTTCCATCTTCCATTCCCACCCATCACACCCCCTTTCTCTCTGCACAGAGTTTATTGTCTTACTTTCTTCCATCTCTCTTTTAATTTTTAAAAAACAATTTGGTTTTCTTATATTAGAGAAATTGTGCACACTTTAACCTTCTGTGTCTGATTCACTTTGCTAAATATAGTGGTCTCAAGGTGTATCCATTTTCCTACAAATGATTCAAATTTACATTTCTTTGTGGCAGAGTAGTGCTCCATTATGTACTGATGGACTAATACCTGTTTTTCTCTTACTACATTTAATAGTTTCTCTTTGTGTTGGATTTTTGAGGTTTTGAATATGATGTGAGGTTTTTGTCTGATCAAGGAAATTTGGTGCTCTGAATGCTTTTTGTATCCGAATATTAACTTTTCTCCTAGATTCAGGAAATTTTATGTCATAATTTCAGTGAAAAAATTCTTTATACTGTTAGTGCTGTCCTCTGCTCTTTCACTCACACCCAATTCTGAGATTGATTCCTTTGTGTGATCCAGCAGCGACTGTATCCAGCAATCTTGCTGTTTTTTACACAGGCACAACCATTTTTTTTCAAAAACATCATGAATTTGTCTCATAAGTGTAGAGAGCATGATAAACCACATGGAGACAATAATATTCCACTTGAATCATCTGTCACCTTTTAATATTAATATCCTTAATGAGAAGTGTTAGAATATAACTTCTGAAACATCTTCTAACTTCCTGAAATGTGTATTTCAAAAATAAACTTAATGGGTAGACTCTGTCTTTATTCTGGAAGCTATTTCTAGGAAAACTTAACTTTTGGGGTTGTATGCTTTTTTTCCTCATAATTTTTTATGCTAATTCCAGTTTGTTCTTGTTGTCTCCTTTCTCTCCAGTAATGATATTTGCTGCAGAATCATAGCAAGATCATCCACATACAGGCATTCCTTCATTTGATAACTAATCTTACTGATTTACAAATCCAAACTTAATTGAGGTAATGGGTCAGTACATTATGTTTTTCAGTTTTTTTCTGATAACATGACTGCTAATTTCTTTAAATGATAGCGCAGATGCCATGTAATCTGTTGTATATATAGGACCATTGTAACAATCAAGCATAATTCCAATATACATAAATTTTGGTAAGCATGTTTAAAATAACAAGTAAAAATTTCTTTGTAAAACTATGGAAAAATAGTTAAGTATTTGGTAGGCTGCTGGAAATTAATACTACTTACTTTCTTTCAAATATTGGTTTATAGTTTTTGATTACACGTAATCAGTGACATGACCAAAAATGTTTTCATTGTGGTAACCTAAGTTTTAGTATGGTAAAAACATATAAACTCAGTGACACTAAGTATATTCACATTGTTGTGTCACAGTCACTAAAGGTATGAAATAATTCGCAAAGTAAATTGCTAGCTTTAAGCTGAGGCCCTGCTAATTTTCTCTGTATTTTTCCACTATTTATATATGTGGTGATGAGATGAGCTTCCAAATATGCATTTTGTAGTACCTGGAACATCTTTGAGAATGAGAATATTTTGCTTTTGCTGTGCCTTTTAATGAATTTAATATACCCCACAAGATCACATTTTTGATAGAATAACACGCAGGTGTATTATGTAGCCTGTGTGTGGCAAAGGGAAAGCTATGGAAATAGGTTGCTGCTAAATGTTCTTGGGCAGCCAACACGTCAGATAGTCTTCCTAAATTCCTAGGAAAAACCTGGGAATGCTCACTCTTATGCTAATGTCACAATTTTGATGTATTTTTTGCCACTCTTCTTCTGCGACTGATGGTCACTCTCAGACTCACATTGAGATTTATTGGCCCTTTCACTTCCAATTTAAAAATTCTAGACTTGTGGAAGCTCACTTCTGGAACGCTCTAAAAAAATTCACTCAGAATATCTAGTACTGCTACATAAAAATACTCAACTAAGTAATTTTTAGCGTTAAATAACTAATAGAAGGTATGTGTATTGGTATATGAGGGCATTTTACTCAGATTTTCTGAAAAAGAAAATAATCTTTTAAGTGACATCATAAAAAATTGATAATTTTCTTAGTGACTAATTATAAAAACCTGGAACATTTCCAACTTAAAATATAACTGGTGACATAGAAAACCAATGATGATGCAATGTAATATTCAAATATAGAAAAATAATATCCAAGATGTTAACATTAAACTTACATCCTAATTAAAAAAGTAATTAGTTCAGTAATTCCAAACTGAGTTCTATGGAGTAAAGGTATATGTCTTTAGAGATAGTAAAAGCTGCTCCATTCTATCATTCCTGAATAAATTCATAAGTATTACAAATGAAAGTCTTTGAACAGTCTGCAGTAAGGAAACCTGAAGCTACGTGCAGTATTGGAACACACTTCTCAACTCCAGGTTTATTAGCTGTTTGGTGTTAGATAATTTATTTAGGTTTTGTGCTTCAGTTTTCTCATCTGAAAAATGAAAATAGGAAAATAGTAATGATATTCTTCTGTTAAAACAGCCCTAAATTTTAAATGAGTTCAAATATGCCAAAAGCTTTTAAGATTGGGTGGTATATGGTAAGTGTGTCATAAAGTTTGCTGTTGCTTTTATGAGCTTTGTGTTGCCTTATTCGCATGTTGCATGTTGAACTTTCTTTTCTTCTTCCCACCTCTTTTGCAAGACAGATTCTGTTTTAACATTTAGTGGAACAAATACTTAAATGGAATAGTTTGGGGGGTATATTGATAAACTACTGGTTTGATATGTTGTTCCTTTTGTTTATGATATTTTATCAATAGATGGAATGGATATTTGAAGAGATTTTTAGACTTTCAAATTTTTAAATGCCTACCTTACAATTTACAAGAGCCTTCAAGAAAATAAACAGTGGCTTAGGGTTTGATCAAAAGAGGATCCACCTTTCTCCTGAATTCTGTTAGTTGGACTCTCTCAAATGCTATGCTGTATGCCCTGGCAAACATTCCTTTGATTTCTCATCTCTGGCTTTATTCTGAACCAAAATTTCACTGCCTTATTGTATGTCCACTCTTCTGTTGATCTTGTAGATCAGATTGAACTTTAACAAAGATTCATTGTATCCCCTCTCAATACTCACACGAAATTCAACTAATTTTGCAAAATATCCTTGCCAGTACAGCACATTACTTATGCCCACACCATTTGATGGCTTAGCTGATATCTGCTAGCTCATGTTATGGGAACCTCCCACAATTGTATTTTGGTGATCTTTCCCTGATAACCACAGAACTGAGCTAACTAATTTTTAATGTTATGTCTATTCTCGAATGGTGATCCTAAGAACCATTGCAATATTGTTCTATAACTACTTACCTTTCCACTCTTTCATTCTTTTACTTTTAAATCCTCATGAAATTCCTCTTACGGTCAGAAAATTTTAAAGTCCAAATAGGTTACTAAATAGAGTTTCGAGAATCAGCATCCCCTGAAAGTGAAAATGAAGAGAACCTCTTCTTTAAAAGATGTGCATCTTCCCACTCAATTTGTACAGAATTTTCAAACTATTTCCACTAGATTCAGTGTATGGTATCACATTAACATTTCACACCATTTAATATTTAATTATTCATGTTTTAGTGCATCGTGTTTCATCCATAGTAGCTTTGAGCGCAAATAACCAACAATCTATCACACAGTATTTGAAGAGTAAACTAAAGTGGCATATCTAAAGTACAATGCGTTGAGTGTTGTCATGGCTTAGATCTGGGATGTCCCCCAAAAGCCTCATGTATTTGGATGTAGTAGGATATCCATGGAACCATGTGCTGTTGAGAGGTGGGATCTGGATGGAGGTGGTAGAATACTGGGACTTGATCCAGAAGAGGTGGATTATTGGGGCTTATACCTGTTTGGGCACAGCACTGAGACTTGGCCTACATGAATGGAATGGAACAAGTGGTGTATTACGGGAACAGGAACTGGAAAGATATCCTCTAGTTTCACCCTTCCTCCCTCTCTTGGCTTCCTGTTTTCCATGTCATAAACAACTCTTCCTTTCGCTATGTCTCTGTCATATGCTTCCATCATTGCCAGCTACCCATGAATGGGCCAAGACCTTTTAAAAGTGTGAGCTAAAATAAATCTAAATCTAAATAAATCTAATAAATCCAAATCTCCCTTAAGCCATGAATGTTGAGTAATCTGTCCCAACAATGAAAAAATAACTAATATGGTGAATATTATTAATTAGAAGTCATCCACTATTAGTTTAATTAAATTTTAAATTGAAGCCATATTGCATTGAGCTGACTCATGGTTTTATTTGGTTGTAAAGGTCAAAATTTGCCCACTCATATTAATAATATTTCTTTAGTTAATTTATTCAAGTTTGACAGAAAAGCTTCAAATATAATGTGAAATGATGGGTAAGAGCTAGAAAGCTAAAAGTCTTACTTTTTTGTTCAGATCAGTATTAAAAACTCAGACTCATTAATTATTTGTGATTTTTATTATGAGCAATAGACTGTGTTCTCTCCTATTCCAGTTTAAGAATTATAGAATGCATAAAGTCTTGTTCAATAGTGAGAAAGAAGTACAAGAGAAAATCTGTTTTAGAGCATTCCTAGATAATAAAGAGAACAGTGCAAAGCAAATATAGGTAAAAGCATGGTTTCATAAAGGACCTTAAGGAAAAACTCATCAAATTCCTTCATATTTCATATGGACAAGTTGAGAAATAGAAAAAAAATTAAAACATGTAATTTCTCCTTTATTCCCCTCTGACAGAGATTCATTTTGAGTTTTGAATAAGTTAAAATCAAGATTACACTTGTGAGGACTAGTGATCACACCCATAAAAAGGCAGGCGACATGATTTGTCCTCCTAACAGGACTACTAAGGAGCTGTTATCCTAGCCGCACTCCCTACTTTTCTTCTGTGGAACTCAGTGTTTCCTGTGCATAAAGCTGCGGAGCATGGGAAGAGATCGTTTACATATGCAAATACAATTTCACTCTTAATAACTTTTCTCCACAATTTCAGCCTGGAGTAGCACCTTATATATTCAATAACAAACACATAATTACAATATATGGGATTTTCCATATTGTTTCATTGAATTTTATATCAAGAAGAGTATGTGGGAAATACATAATGAAAAGTAGATAATCTTTTCAGCAACATATTGAGAAAGCTGAATACCTAGAAGATGAGAATTGGACACTTATTGTCACCAAGCAAAAGAATCAGCTCAAAATGAATTAAAGATATAGACATTAGACCTGACAGCATAAAAAAAAAATTCTAAAAGAAAACAAAGAATAAACGTTATTGACTCTGACCTTGGAAATAATTTCAAAGACAGGAAATAAAAGCAAAATAGAAAAGTGGAATCACATGAATTTTAAAAGTTTTGTAAAAACAAAAATAGAATCAAAAGAAAGAAAAAGAAACCAATTGAATGTGATAAAATATTTTGAGACCATACAGCCAATCCATATTTTATATCCGCCGTGTACAAGGAAGTTTTACAGCTCAACAGCAAAAACAAGGCCCTCTGGAGAACCTTGTTGTAAATAAGCAAACGACCTATTTAGACTTATCTCAAAAGAAGATATACAGACAGGTAAATTTGAGTCATTTGTAGGAAAATGGATACACCTCCAGACCCTTATAACAGCAAAGTACGTCAGACATAGAAGGTTAAATGTTACAATGACTTCTCTGATATAAAAAGCTCGAAGTATGAATAAGTAAGAATGAAATAAAAGAGTGAGTAGAAAACAAGGTGATAGGTTTTGTAAGGAAAAGAAAAAAATGGGGGGTGGGATGGGGAAAGGAAAGTTAGATGATTAAGGTACAATATGTATCAGCATCCATACCCCAAATTTAACACTGTGTATCACAAGTAGTGCGAATAATTTTGGGAACAAAACGAGACATACAAATGACCAACAGGTACTTAAAAATATTCAAATTACTAGCTATGAAGAAAAAGAAAGATCAAAATTGTAATGAGACATCATGTCACTCCTACCTATTAGGATTATCTATTATTCTTTTGAAAAATGAAGCAAGGTTGTAGAAAATGAGAAAATGTTGCACATGGTGGAAATGACAAAGGGTACAGTCATTGTAAAAAAAACTGCATATAGATTCTTTTAAAAATTAAAAATGGAGCTATTGCATGAGCCAGCAACTCCATTTAGTACCTATTGAAGAATTCAAAATCAAGATCTAGAGTAGACATCTTTTTAATTACAGAAACAGAACATCTTGGTTACTTTTTCATTGCCGTGACTCAATACCTGACACCCACAAACTTAGGAAAGGAAAGGCTTATTTTAGCTCAGAGTCTCGAAGGTCACTGTGCATTCAGGGGTGGCCGGTAACAATCAAAGTACATGGCAGAGAGAGAGGTGGAGGCAGCTTCCCCAAACAAACAGGAAGACAAGTTGAGGCTAGTTGAGACTAGTCCCCATCCTCCAGGAAGGCAGGTGCAGCTTATGTAACCTTTCATGTCTCCGCCCAGTAATTAGTCCCTCCTGCATCCAGGTGTGGTCACTACACACTGTTAATCCTAACTTAACTGCAGTCCCCCCTCCACACCAGACCCCAATCCACCAACATCAAGTGGTTCCATCAAAATACATGAGACTTTTGGGGGACACTCCAGATCCTAACCACAACACAGAATAAAACTAAATGTCTATCAAATTATCAACGGATAAAAATGTGAAATTTACTACAATATTATTTTCCTTTAAAAAGAAAATGTTACCATTTGCAAAAGCATGGATGAATCTGAATGACATTATGCTAAGTGAAATAAACCACACAGAGAAGGAAAAATATTACAAGATACAGCTAAATCTAAATTAGCCAAAGTCATAGAAGCAGAGTTACAATACAGGTTTCCCTAAACCAAGAAGAGTATTCTGGAGTGTCCCCCAAAAGTCTCACATATCTTAATGTTATGAATTGTCTATGGAACCATGTGATGTTGGTGGATTGGGGTCTAGTCTGGAGGGGTGGATTACAGTTAAGACTAAAGGAGTGTGAATTAGGATTAATGGTGTGTAGTGGCCACACCTGGATGCAGGAGGGACTGGTTACTGGGCAGAGACCTGAAAGGATACATAAGCTGCACCTGCCTTCCTGGAGGATTGTGGGACTAGTCTCAACTAGCCTCAGTTTGTCTTCCCGTTTGTTCGGGGAAGCTGCCTCCACCTCTCTCTCTGCCATGAACTTTGATTGTTGCCGGCCACCCCTGAATGGACTGTGACCTTCGAGACTGTGAGCTAAAATAAACCTTTCCTTTCCTAAGTTTGTGGGTGTCGGGTATTGAGTCACAGCAACGAAAAAGTAACTAAGACAAGGAGGAAACAGGAGCCTATTAGTCAAAAGGTAACAAGTTCTGTTACACAAAACTTTGCATAGTTAAAATTTTGCTCAGAGAGTAAATCTGATGTTAAGTCTTCTTGTCATACACAAAAATAACAATTGAAGTAGGTGAGAAGATTCTTTTTGGGTGATAGATTTATTATATGCTTTTATTATAATGATTTTCTTTGTGCATCCTCATTCCAACTTTATTATTGTATATTTGTAGCTTTTTGATTGGCAACCATACCTAAATAAAGTTTTATTAAATAAATGAGTAGCAAATAGATTAATTTAACATGTATTTAAAGGAAAAAAGGAATATTGAAAATGATTAAGATATGCTAAGTATATACTCCAATTCCCAAAGTTGCTTGTGATTATTATGAATTGCAAACATGTACTAATAAAATTGGTAATCTTGGGGAAAAGTAACTGTAAAAAAGAATGTATATAGTACCACAAGCACCATGTATTATGACTATATCACTAATTAGAGTGACTAGGACTTGATTCAGTAATAAAACTAGGTGAGCAAGAATAAAATTACTAAAGTTATAGAAGTAAATGCTAAAATATCGCTAAATACAAAACATGAACTTTCTTCTAATGACACCAAATCCCTAACTTTCCAAATGTATCAATATTTCAATCATTGAAATATATGTAAATTGAATACAATGTGTTATTTTCACCTTCTGTGACCAAAACCAATTTTTATATTTCAAAAATATATATACATATATTTATCTACAATTATAGCATGACCACTTTTAAAGACGTTTTCACTTTCTTCAGACTTACCACTTTTTAACTGTCTTACAGAAGGTGTGGGCTAGAACTCTGAACTTGGAATCAAGTGTGAAAAGACGCAGCAAGACAGCTAATAACACATTACTTATGGGTCAGAGGATTTCATCCTTTAGAGCTTTGCTTGACTCGTGTTTAGAACTTAAAAAAATTGTCTTAATTCTCATAAAGAAACTTTCAATTTTGCTGCGCAAATTCTTTGAAAGAGTATTCACTCTGAGATTAACTTTATTCATGTGCAAAAAAGAGTTCAAGTGTCTCTCAGATTTCTTTGTATATTATTAGAATTACTAGGATTATTAGAATTCTTTAGAATCTAAATATTACTTTCTGAGTTTGGTCAGTGACATTTTCTTAAAAATCATACCAATAATGTTTTATTTAAATAATTCATAAATATTGGACATTACCATGTTTTTCTCTGAAATAAACTATATGTTAACTCTTGTTAATTCTCTGAATTTTGTTATCTTATAGTATATTTTATGTGCAATATTTGTTTTAAGATGTAGTCTCTCTCTCTCTCTCTCTCTCTCTCTCTCTCTCTCTCTCTCTCTCTCTCTCTCTCTCGGCAGTCCTCCTGCCTCACTGCCTCAGCTTTCCACTGTTGGCATTACCATGCCCAGCTTATGCAGGGCTACAGAATCAAACTCAGGGTCTTGCTTTGGCTAGGCAAGTGCCTTAACCTCTAAACTATGCCCCCTGCCCATGAAACAAGTTTCTTTTAAATCCTTTCTTTGTCATGATTTAGAGATGATCTAATGTGGTAAAAAGTTTTCATCATTATAAGCGTTCTTGCATGGCGAAGAGTACAGAGAGGCTCTCAGAGGCTGTGGCAGGAGGATCACAATTTTGAGCCCACACAGGGCACTTAGTGATCTTATGAGACATTTTCTCAAAGATGAAACTAGAGAAGTTAGGGTGGTAAGATAAAACAACCTGTCAACCATGCACGGAATTCACCTCATCTTACACTTTTGGTGGATATTCACTCTGTCTCTCAAAATCTAAGTTAGTATTCTAATGACATTAGGCTTATTTTCAGAATAAACAGACATTCATTTCAATTTTCTTGACTTGCACTTGCAAAGTAGAATAGATTTCATTAAATTCTGAAGTACTGCTTTAAAACTGGAAATATTTTCTCACCTTTTGACCTATGGCACTATCACACTACTAGAAGTTAGGGATTTGGGCAATATCTAATAATTAAGTTGAATGCAATAGACGTTTTGAGGGTATTTGTGGAATGTGGCTTAGTCCCATGTTTTGGGGATGTGCTATCTTATGTACATCTGTGGTACTGCCTAATATTAACTCCTTATGAAAAATAATTTCAAATTTACATGCTCACTTTTTGTCTGGATGTTTCTTTTCCCCACTTTGTTATAGCATATGAAATTTTCTTTAAATAAACATCTCACATTGATGTGAAACCTGTTGTCACACCAGAGGGACTGAATGTAGAGACATGGCCCATTTTTCATTCTTTGGCCCCTCAGTGCATAAGGGTGAGGAGAGGGAAAGGCTTGGTTCTCCCTCAGGTCCTTTCTTGTTATTGCTCCTCTTCTAAGCTGACCGCCCCATCCTTTCGCAAATGTGCCAATAAAGGATTCATACTGGAAAGGAGCTCTTTCCACGTTTCATAATTTTCCTCAGATAATATTGTTTTGGGCCAAAATTGGCACACAGATCTGCTCTAAACAACAGTGCAGTCCAGTGTTCTTGGCATACACTAGAATAAATGAATATAAATCTTGGAATTTTTCAGTTTTCACTTTACTATCTTTGTTTTCTTTTGTAGTTTGAATTGCAGATCAGACCCACATTCAATCTTTTTTTTTTTTTTGATTTTCAAAATATCCATCATTACATGAAGGAATCTTAAGAGTTAAAAACTAGTTTGTTAAAACCATTCACAAATTCAACTTTGGTTTAATTTTGGATTATACTTTATAACAAAATGCAGCTTAATAAATGTCTCCAAATTTCAATTGTATCAAGAAATTGTTCCAGTTTTAAAAGGGATTGTTCTGTTTTAGGTCTAACAGCTGCAGCCATGGCCGAGGCAATGAAGCTGCAGAAGATGAAGCTGATGGCTCTGAACACTCTGCAGGGAAACGGAAGCCAAAATGGGACTGAATCCGAGCACGAAGACCTTAATTCTAACGCAGGTCAGTGTGTTCGGGAGTTGTCAAAGACGACTCTGACTATCGACTGTGGGAGAGGCAAGTGGGGAAAGGTGAAAGAATAAGATGTATAATCTGAGTATAAACAGTTACTCCAGTAAGATGCTTAAGGCTATATGAAATCTATAAGGCTATTGATTATTTTTTTTAATTGTAATATCTTTGTTTGTATTTTTCTCTACTGATTCTTATATACTGAACCTAGAAAGCCATTGGATCTGAATCTTATTTTGGAAACATTCAGTTACCTCCATTGCTTTGTCCCAGTGGGGTTAAATTAGAATTCATGCAATGCTAGCTTCTGTGCTGTCTGCTCACGGTGGGCCAATTCCAGCTGCAGCACAGGCTTCGTATCCTCTCCTTCTCTAGTTGACCGCTGAGAAGCATGGGTGAGAATCTAGGCTGTGGTCTCTTCAACCTGAGAGACACCTACTTAGCTAACTGGAGGTACCGGCTGTCTCCAGGTGTTATAATCAAGGCTAAAAGAAAAGAGGTAGAACAGAGCTGAAAAAGAAGGGAAGAAGGAAGAGAAAGTAAAGATGCCAGTGAAGTGCAGTATTCCCTCCCACTGTATTGCCTTTTAAAATTCAACTTTACACTGTGCTAATTTATTGTACCTTGGCCTTAAACATAAGATCATTTCAATCTCTTCTGAACATAGGTGGAATTATAGCTATCAATTTACATGGATGGATAATTAAGATTTAATTTTAGTGGAGAATAATAAGAGGAAACAGTAGTGTTCTTAAGAGCAGCAAGATTCCATGCAAAGTTTGCACTTAATTTCAGTATAATATGATAAGTTGATTGACAGCAGCCTTAGATTTCTTCTAGCCTCCTAGAAGTTCCAAAGTAGGGTGATCTTATTTGGAAGGAAGTAGGAGAAAGAGAGAGAGAACTCAGTGTGAAACCTCCTTATATGAAGTTCCAGGGTTCATAATAAGTTACAGAATGAAAATTACTCCCGAATCAGTGCTCCCAATGCTACTTTCTGTTCATATATCCTAGGTGTAATATTTTATTTTTGTTTACAATGTCTGAAAATAGCCCATAGATGAATCTCTTAAAAGTATAAGAAGAATAACAAGAGTAATTATGAATTACATGTAATTCATTTAATTCTTAGGAAAATCCTGAGGAAGAGAACTTCTCAAGCCCCTAGATTAGATATCAGAGCACGTGGGCATATAGTGGTTCAGCTTTGCTCATAGTCATCATGTGGTTAAATTGCATGCTTGTATTTCAATCTTATGTTTGCTTAAGTCCAAAGTGTTTACTCTATATGCATGAGACCTCTTCTTTAACGTTATATTGTAATACGATGTTAACCTGATCAAACTGCTAGAATAAAAATTATTCAAGTTAAGATACAGTGAGAACTTATGTAGGGGATTCAGGTTGGGCTGAAGCCCATCTAGCACTAGTCCAAGACAACCCAGTAGAAGCACACCTCACTGCTAGCTCACGCTGGACAGCGTTCGAGAGGCACAGCTCCCGCCAGGCCACCTTGTCCAGTGAGGAACTGCTGGTTGGCAAGTCCCATCCTCCTTCCTCTCCTCCCTCCTTCCCCCTGGACAACCCAGCTAGTTAAGGCCTTGCTGATTGGCCCGAGGTAACTTCCGCATTATCCTAGTCTATTTAAGCCCCTGTACTTCCTAAATAATGTGAGACTGCTGCGTTCACTGAAATGGGCTCTCAGACTGTGTTACTTTGTCATCCGACTCCTACTCAGCTGTTCTGGGGGTCCTCGAAGGAAAGAGACACCTGCAATAACTTATTACCAGTTTTCTAGTTGTCATTTTAAGTCCTTCTGACTTTCAAATCTTCAAGTGTTTCAATGACCAATATCTGAAAGGAAACATTTTGGAATTTAGTTTTGTTCTAAAGGAATGATTTGAATCAATAAAAATTAATGAATATTTATGTAGTAATTTCTGTCATTTGTGCCCACTATAATTTTTTGAAAAGGGCTTGCTGCAAAATTTCTAGGATTACCCTTTATAAAAAGACATCAAAATATTTTGAAATATACTGGCGTCTCTATTTCCAGCCTGATAAGTCATGAATAGTTTTCATGACAAAATATTAACTGTCCTAAATTTCAGATATATTTCACTGTAATAAAAGAAACTATTAACTTTCCACTTGAATATAATGTTATATGTGGTGCCATAGAGACATAATAGTAATAATCACAGTCTTTGACCATTTGGCGATTGCAATATAACTATTGTTACCTTGGCGTAATGAAAAATAGATTAAAATCTATGTAATAGTATCATTACCTCTGTGTAGATTTACGTGAAATCCCTGAAGTTTTGAGGTGGGTTTGGAGAGATGATCCCTGCAGTATTGGATGAAAAGAAAGAAATCTTCACAAGATATCATTGTATTTTGTTTTTAAGACAGACTCTCCTTCTGTAGCCAGGCTGGCCTTGGACTCACAGCAGTCTCTCCACAGTCCCCTTTCTGCAGCCTCCCGAGTGCTGGCATTGCAGACATTCTCCACCACATCTGGCTAAATTTTGTTGATGCTGGGGGATCAAATTCAGGGCCTGAGGATGTTGGACAAGTACTTTAAACACTGAAATATATAACATATCATTGTGAATGGAAATTTATTTTAAGAATTTTAGATCAGTTTAGACATTTTTGGTAAGCTGCGTCACTAGTATGTCTTTCATTTTCATTGTGTGTCATAACTCAGGATTTAAACTCTGGTCAAAGACTAAGCTTACGTTTTTTGACTTTGTTCTATGTTAGTTCCTTTCAAGAGAGGAAAGAAGTAAGTACTCGTGAAAAGTCTGCCAACAGTCAAGAATATTTGTGGTTTGAATGCTAGCTATGGGCACGGTCTTACTGAATGTATATAGTTAGAACTGAGAACTGTGATTTCTAACCCATAGAAAGGCTAGGTCTGAAAGCACCTCTAAGACTTTTTGCAAGGTGTATACCAGATCTTCTCAGGCATAGGGAAATCAGTCATTTAAGTAATAACATTTATTCAAATGGGTTGTGAGTTGTCATATGAGGACAACATATGAAATGTTTCTATCATTTGTGTTGGGACATTAAAGTGACCATTAGTTTATGATCTAACACAGTTGTTTTGTATTTCAATATGTGGAATTCTATTAGTATATTCAAAACTACTAACAAATTATAGATATATCATAAGGGGGATATGTTAAATAATGCGGCTACTCTTTGTAAGACACTCCACAAAAAGTATTTCTTGAATAAGGTTATCCACATTTCATAAATTTATTAAGCTTCCATAGTGTGAAGCTTTTTAACAATGAAAAGGTATAATAAAAGAAGAAGACAAATTTCACGAATTTCAAATTCTTATGACCTAAGAGGAGGGGTTAAAAACCTTAATTGATATATAAATGAAATGGAATGGGATGTGGTTAAGCATAGTAAGAGGAGCAAGTTGTTATTAAAATGTAAAGGAGGTGTTTCGTCTAAGAAAATCTGGAAAGGATTCAGATTATGATGTTGCATTTAAAATGATTCTAGAAGGACATTAAAATTAAACGTGGAAAATGCATGACTTTAGATGTTTTTTAAACAGACAAGACAATTCCCTTGGAAACTTTTTTAAAGCAAACGGGTGTACTGAATGAATAAAACAAAAGAGAAAAGAAAGGCTTATGACCAAAATTTTAAGAGGAGACCCAAGTGGGTTATCCTCGAGAGAAGGAAGAGAGAGAAAAGAAAAGCTGTTGGCCAAGAAGCTAAGCCTTGAATTAATGTTCAGAGCCCTCAGGTTATGTTACAGAGTTGGGATATGGTTTGAGGAAATATTTAATGATTGGAAAGTTTTGATTTATTGTATTCTTAGGTTAACTCTTCTGTTCTTGTTATTCACCACCTGATTAACAAAAAGATTACTGTAAAAATTAAAATTTATGCTCTAAGTGACTTGAGATAATTATGTCTATACTCCTCATGATAGTGATGCTTGTAAGAATTGGCATGCCTTCATGTACCTTGATAGTGAAAGAACAGGCGCTGGTTGTTAGTCCCTTGATCTTTCAGTTCCAGCATTATCTCGCCAATGTTTGAACTGATTTCTAAGATACACAGTAGAATTTTTTTTGATATTGATTCTCAATAAGCCTAGAGATGCATCCGATAAATATTCCCCTAAATTTGACAGAACCAAAGTTCTGTTTACAAGGTGGGTACCAGACCTTAAGTCAGCCATACCTTGATCTGAAGATTCAATCTGGCCATTACTGTTTTGATTATATTTAAGATAGGTTTTCTTGCTGTTGATACCTTTTATTCAATTAAATGAAGTATAGGAAACAAAAAGTTACTTGAAAATTTCAAACTGTGTCAAATTCTTTAGGCCATAAATATCACATTAGATTAATAAATATTCCAAATGGGTAAATATAATTTACAATTTTCGTATCATTCCCCTCTTGTAAAGTATTTCTTTTTTATGAGGCACAATCATAAATAGACGTGAATAATATCTCTTCACTTATTGCAGTCATATGGATATTTTACCTGAAATTCTTTTGGTTCTTAAAAGCCACTTTCCCTATGATGATAACAAGAAAACTTAAGGAGGCTGTAGAGGTAGTGTTTGTTGTTGTAATTTCGGGGGGCGCACTGTGATTTAACAGCCATATTGTTGTAGGATTGTTATTTAATTTTATCATTGTCATTAGTTGCCAAATTCCTAGAAAGCAATGTATGCCATCTATTAAGACAATTAAAAATTGATTAATTTTTGTCAGTGTTAATATATCTATTTTGTCATTTTTAAAGGATTATATTTAATTTTCTCTGCATATTTTTTATAAATTTATATTCTACCTCACAATTACCATGGAATGTTACCAGTTAATTTAGGGAATCCTGGCTATTAGTTGTTTGTGATTAGCTTTTTCAAAATATTATCAAAATCATGACTTCCATGTTAGAATTCCACAAGAAAATATGCAAATATGTAACATTTTCCTGGAGGATATGAAATTGAGTATTCCACTATATTCTAAACAAAACAAATAAACAACCCAGGTTAGTCACAAAGCTTGTATTCCATGACTAAAGAAAATTTCTACATCTGTTAACAACTGAAATAAATACAACACTCTGCTAAAAATAAAGGAAGAGTGTATTTAGTTGAGATGTTTAAATGTGGGTGAAAGGAAATTTTCCATCCAGAAGTTCTTTTTTGAAAAATTTCCTTTATTTTACTTATATGTATATATGTAACATGTTTACATTGAACTTGAGTATTTTGTCCACATGTACATCATGCAAAAATTCCAACCCTTCCCCTCTCTCTTTCTGGCCCTCCGTCATCCCCCCTCCACTCGTTCTCATTAACTTCCCCATTTAGTTCTATGAAATGACAGTATTATGAACTTCTCATATTAGGGAGACCATGCAATCAATATTTAACCTTCTGTGTCTAACTCACTTCACTGAGCATGGAGTGTTGAAAGCATCACAACTCTCGGAAAGATTCCATGAAGAGGAATCACTAGATAAAAGTGCATATATATTTTTAGCCTTTTGAAGAATTTTCATATTGGCTTCCATAGTGGTTGTCTGAGCTTACATTCCCACCAGCAGTGTAAGAGGGTTCCTTTTCTCCATAGCCTCACCAGCACCGATTGCTGTTCAAGTTTTTGATATACATCATTCTCTCTGGGGTAAGATGGTGTCTTAGTGATGTTTTGATTTGCATTTCTGTAAAGTCTAAGGATGTTGAACATCTTTTCATGTACTTACTGGCCACTTGGACTTCTTCGTCTGAGAAGTGCCTATTCAGTTCTGTTGCCCATTTTAATCGGGTCATTGAATTTGAGGGCTATGTTTGTCTTCGTGTCCTTGTATATTCTAGTTATTAGTCTCTCGTCTGGGGTATAGGTGGTCATTTGTTTCCCATTCTGTCATTTCTCTCTTTACTCTGTTGATAATTTCCTTTGCTGTGAAGAAACTTTTTTAATTGAATCATTGAATCTGGGGGCCATTTCTTTTGCCTTGGGTGTCTTATTAACAAAGTCCTTGCCTACACTTATATCTTTTAGATTTTTGCTGACTTTGTCTTCCAGAAGGTTCAGTGTTTCAGTTTTAATATCTAGACCTTTGATCCACTTTGATTTGATTTTGATGCACAATGAGAAGTGTGTCTATAGATTCATTCTTTTGTGTGTGGATACCCAATTTTCGGAAGTTCTTACATGGCCTCTTGTTTCATTTAATTTGCTGCTTTTTCACGACTCTGTAATAGTTCCAACAGTACATGAGAAAATTTAATTAATGGCATTAGGCTGAAACAGAATTTAAAAAGCATAAATGTTAGAATATTCCTGTCGGGGTTTTTTTTTTTTTTTTTTTTTTTGAAGATACGCCTATAGATTCTTTGGAGTTTTTGCTTAGTAGCTTCTGTAATGGCTACACCATGACTCTGCATCCAGATATTAGCATGAATGACAACCTGTTCATGTTTCATTTAGTTCCAAATGAGAAATTCTGTCTTTTATTGTTTTAGGGGGTTAGTTCATGTACTATTGCTCTTGGAATTTTATAAATTATCACTAAAGGTTATGGCTGTAGTGAGATTGGGGGAAATAGATGCCTCAAAGATTATGACTGTAGCTATCAAATGAGAAATATATACTACAGCAGTCCTTTTGTTTCGAATTGTAACAAAGTTGTTAAGATTTACCATTTACTTGTTGAAATACACAGAATATTTAAAAACGATGTTGCTTATTTCAAGAAGAACTGCACAGTGACTTCCTCTGGAGAATCTAAGATAACCACATAAATCTTTATCCTTTGACTCCCTCCTTGTTCTGACATGTATGTTGGCTTAGCTTTGGTGGAGCATATGTTTAGCTCTTTACCTTTTTGAAAATATAGTTTCTAGTGCAAATAAACAAAGTATGTAGGGCTGATTAACTTTCAGAGTTGAATCAGAAAATCCCAACATTGTGTTTTTTCTTTATCGTATCCAACCACCTCATTAGATTTGGTTAGAGATGTTTCTGTGAATCAAGGGAGTTATGTTTTTTTGTTGTTTTTGTTAGATCCTAATTCCAAAATCCCTTTCAGAAAGTTTCCTCATAAATCTGTGAAGGTTTACTATTCTATCTTTCTTTTATGTCTATGGCCACTTGAAAAGGAATGTAAGACCAGAGAACTTACTATATTTTCCAAAACCCTTTTCAGAATAAAGCCTTATTCCAATATCAAGCAATTCTCACTACTAGGGACTTGTTTATTATATATTAACACCTCAGTAGTCAATTGAGGACTCTGTGTTTTAGCAACATTATTATAGTCAGTGTGTATGAAAAAATATCTTAGAGCTAACCCTAAGTACATTCTTTCCTTTAGAATGAATAATTCAAAATATGGTCTGTATTTACAAATATTACCTCCAAATCTATAATACTCTAGTCTTTCATCCTAACCCTCTATCTTTCTCCTTCCCCAACTAGGCTATTAGTCCACAAGATATAACTTCTAATGAATATCTAATCTATACTGAATCTTCTGTTTCAGTTTTTGCAGGTTATACTTTCTGAAGGGCTCTGGGTTAGTGTATATTTATGATGAATACCTACCTCCATTATAGTTTTGTTCTGTGATTTTGAAGAAGACTCCAACTCTCTTTGTAGCTTAAATACAATGAAAGGGTTTGGGGTAGTCTTATTGGTTTTGAGTTATAATCTTCACTCTTGAGCATCATTGGTCTGTCCCCAGCTCCCCCACTCGCATTGTCCTCAGTAACCCATATTCTCTCTTGCTACTTCCCTACTGGTCATTGCGTTTGGTGTTTTCACCTCAATTTCTGAATCCATTTTCAGAAGATTTATGTTGGTGTCACTTGGTCAAATTGTGCCTATGTTCAGGGACTTTACAGAAATGCCTTGTCTATCCTTGGGAGCTGAAAGATCCTTTTCTATTATTGCCTCAGTTTACATTTATCTATAAGTGACCACTCTGTTGATGCGCCTTTTATTTTCTTCTTATAACTCTTTCCAGCTAGGCGACCTGCCTCTATTTCAGTTTATCAATGAACCACTTACTTTATTCTCAAAAACTTTAATAAAGTCAAAATAAATTACATCTGTTTATTCCTCTCTATCTTGTAGACTGTCTATCTGTCACAAAAAGGGAGATTAGATTTACCTGACAATAGTTGATCTTTAAGAAAACATGCTGTGTGTAACGTAGTATACTGGTGTCTTCCGGGTATTTAGAGATTGACTTGTAGTATCTTCTGAGACACACATGTATTCCTTACAGAGTAAATCTAAGTAGATAAAAATGTACCAGAAAGAGCATATATATGTGATAGTTATTAAACTGGAGTAATAAATATAGAATTTTAATTTTCTTCTCTAAAATTGCCAAGAAAATTATTGTAAATGTTGTAATATTTATGTTAGTTGGGAGATTTTATTCATAGATGGAATTTGCAATAAGTAACCATTAGCATATTTTATCATTTCAAAAACATTTATTCATGATATAATTGGAACTTGACAAAAATTTGGTAGTAATTTGCTTGTTAGAGTGCCAGGTTTCAATGATTGTTTTAAAGAATGTACAGATTTCAATATTTACTTCTTTAGAATTCATACAAATCAAAAATTTAAATGATGGTCACTGGGCACTGTCATATTTTTCCAATATTGCTTATGAAAGGCACTTTAATAAGTGTAAAATTTTATATGAGTTTGGGCACAGTGTTCATTCTCATTTAATAGATTCTATTTTATAGAACATATACTAGTGTAAGGGAGTTAGAAGCAATTGCTCTTTTTAAATAAACCCTAAGTATCTGTGGGTCTAAGCCAGTTGCATTCATCAATACTGCAACCAGGGTCATGGCTGCATACACAGTGAACCCAGAACCTACAATGAATCTAAACCCAATATATGTTGGTATCCTTATTGGAAGGTTTGAATATTCTCTAACATCCAAAATGAGTTTTCACAAGCTTAATTGAATTACACAACTTACCATATTCTAATTCCATAATTTTATTTGATTTCATACCTTTTGGGACTCATGCCTAATTTTCCATGAATTTTCCACCCCTTGAAACGACTAACCTACTAAGCGCATTGTACTGTATTAATGGATTTGTGTCATATAAATGGAATCACACTTACTGTGTTATCCTTTGTGCATAACTTCTTTCACTAGACCTAATGTTTTCAAAGTTTATCCATGCCTTAGCCAATATTCAAATTTCATTCTCTCTCATGCTTGAATTTGCTTATCCCTTTACCTGTTGATGGACATTTGAGTTTTCTGCTTTTTGACTACTGTAAATAATGCTTTTAGAAACAGCCACTTGCAAATATTTTTAGAGGACCAGTGTACAGTTATTTCTCTTGAGGATGTACGTAAGAGTAAAATTGCTAAATCAAATGATAACTTTGTGTTTAACACTTTGAACTCATACCCGTTTCTCAAAGTGGCTGTACTATTTCATGTATATATGAAGTGACTTTTGTGGATTTTACATTCACAGTTTTTTTCAAACATTGAATTTAGTTTCATAATGCATTTCCCGGATACTATATATTTTAAGGTCTTTGTTGTTGCTCAAATCTCACGACATTACATCATTGTAGTTTCTCTATAAAGATTAAGTTAGTCATGCTAAGTAGCAGAAACTCTAGCATGCCAAAGTATGTCAGAAATATCATGTGAATTTCTTTACCACAATAAAATTACTATAAAAACTAAATAAAATTAAGGAAGTAAAAATTTGCTGTTTTTATTATGTGGGAAGAGAGGAATCAATCTCTGACTTTTCTAAAACTTGAACAATGTCAATATGGAGCTGGAAAACAAATCATACCACAAAAGGTTCATCATACCAGCATTATGATCAAAATCAATACTATTGTAGATACAATCCTCTAGAATTAGCTTAGCATTTTAAGCCTAAACTGATCACATTTGAAAATAGATTGTTTGCAGAAAAAACAATTCAAAGGTAATAACAGATAAAGTCATGTCTATTTGATTCCAAGGGCTGAAAAATGGGAGCTGTGCAAGGTTTTCCTGTGGAAATAGTGTGAATAATGCTCAATGAAATGAACTAAACACAAAAGACCGAAGATAAACAGTGTCCTTCTTATGAAATGCACAAAATAATGACATAAAAAGGCCCCAACATGAATGGCAGGGTAGAAAGGGAGGCAAACGTCAGTTAGGAAAGGGGTGAACCTCCAAAAATGGATGGAAACACATGCTCACTAATTCCTTAAACCCCATGGTTCTAATGTGTTATAGAATTTGGAATACATGTATTTGAAAAATGTTAAATTTTATGTAATATGAATTTTTAACACAATAATTTTTTAAGGAGAGAAAAGAAAAATCAAACCCCAAAGAAATTGTCAATAGGTAAAGTGTATTAAGGTACACTACTCATCGGTCTTCGTAAATCTTCAAGAGTTATATATTCTTAGAATTTTGTCCTTTCCTGGATCACTATGGAGAATTAATTCTGAATCTTAAACTTTAACAAAGTTAAAATAAAAGTCCTTCCAAGGGAATTACCACAGAAAAAATTATGCACACAATATTTACATTTATATATCACACACACATATATGTATATATCAAATCAGTCTATAAATACTAATGATAAAAGGATTATGGTTATATCTATGATAAATATTTGTCAAATATGCTTTCAATAAATTTGATCATAAATTCTATCAATAATTATACAGTGAAATATAATTTGAAAGAAAAAGCAAAACCCAGATATATGAAATGACACATTAGTAGCTTTCTAGGAATAAAAAAAAATACTATAGGTGCAGAAACTTTTAGACACTACTTTTTGTGGTTTAGATATGGAGTGTCCCCCAAAAGCCTCACGTACCTATAGGTACTATATACTGTTGGGAAGTGAGGCCTGGCTGGAGGTGGCGGATTCTTAGGGCTGGACCTGGACAGGTGTGTGCTGGCTCTGACCTTCCTGCCTGACTTGACTCTGCTCTGTCACACCGTGAAGAGCTCTGTTTCTTGCTCTGAGCACACTATGTGGCTCCACCATTTTTCCAGTTGCCTGCCCATAAACAAACTGTGACCTCCTTCTGAAACTGTGAGCTGAAACAAATTTTTTCTCCCTTAAGTTGTGAATGTCAGGTATACTGTCTCAGCAATGAGAAAGTAACTGAGATACTAGACAACTGTTTCTCAGGTTAAGAACTCAAAATAGAAACTTTAAAAATAATAACCAATTATGTTTTATTTATTTTTTAAACTGCAATGTATCAACAGAGAAACTTAATTCATGAACTCACTGTAAGGAATACTTTTTGTCACTCCTGTTTGAAAGTTTGGGTTTTGAATTTATGGAAAAAACATGATTTGATACATATTTCCAAATAAAATGTTTTCTGTAGTGGAATTAAAAACAATAATCAAGTTATATGAACACTTCCTCAGAGTTGGCCTTATCTGTAAGAAAGATGATTTCATGGACGCTGGCTAATTACAGTGTTACTGCCATTCCCAACTTTCCTAGCATATATATAATGCGAAGTATTAAGTGAGTTTCAAAACTTCCCCGGGTATTATAAGATTTTCTACCCATTTTTAGTTTTGATTTTTTTTCTTTTTAGACAGAGTCCTATTTAGTCGCTACATTGCCCAGGTTGGGGTGAAACTTGTGAATCTCCTGCCTCAGCCTCTCGGAGAGCTGTAATTATAGACCTGTGCCACCTGGCCGAGATATAATTTTCATTTTATCAGTTGTATACATCGTACTGAGAATAAAATTTTGAGACCTGGAGGTGGTGAGAGGAGGGTGTTCTCTAGGCAAAGTCTAGGAAATAGAGACTGTATCCAACCAGAGGGAAGGAGAACTGAAGGTTAGGGGCTTAAGCACAAACTTTGCCTGTTTTAAATCTACCTCATTCCTTTCTGAAGTAATAACACTTTCTAAGGAATTGTATTTTTAAATTTTATTAAACCTGTGAAAATTACCTCAGTTTCTCTTGGTAAAAATTGAAGATTGTCAGTTTGCAAAGATTACTCTCCAGGTACAATTTGATACCTTTTCTCAGACCAGGTCACTTTTAGTTTCTGAATTCGTTGCCAGGTCTTCCTTACTGGTTCAATTAATGCTTCCAAATACCTCCTCTTGACTGTCACTAGTATTTATATTTTTATTTTGTAAATACATGAATTCCAAATTATGTAACAGATTAGAGATATGGGGCTTGGGGACTCGGAGAGTGTCGATACCCAGCTCCTTGTCAGAGGGTCACCCCTTTCCTCGCCAACTATCGCCTATGTCATTCATGCTGGTGGCTTTTTATGTCACTAGTTTGTGCATTTCGTAAGGACACCCATCTATAGTCCGTCTTTTATCTTCACTGGTATGCAGATATTCAAAATGTCTAGAAAACTCCTGGACTTTTTATGTATTTAAATAATGTATAATCAATAAGCAAAAGTTATCCTGATGCTCAAGGTTTGCATATTATGGGGAAATAGCATTTAGGAAAAATACATAACTTATTATAGAGTGCAGATCTTTTTCCTTTTAAACATTCTTGCTCTTAATCTGCTTCACCTGACAGAGATACAATCACTAGAGCATCACTATATTATACTGGAGACATTACCTGTTCCCCCCAAAAACCTGAGCAAAGAATAAATTATTTGGTTTCTTGTGTAGATAATAAAGTTAATATAGGTGCTTTAATAAATGTGTTTTTGCTTTCCAAGTGAGATATCAATAGTGCTAAATATTTTATAGCCCCATGACAGTATCCTTTTTATTTATCATTTACAATGATTGACACAGCCAGAACCATTGTTTGTTTCATTTTGGTAGACGGATATGAACCGGTACCGTACTGTGGTCTGAACTTAAATTTCCCTCCTACCTGGGCTAATTATATTCATTGTCCATTCAAAATTCATGTTCATTTTACTATCTTTGCAAATTGGTTCTTTTTGTTTGGATATTTTAAATTTTTGCTTATTTTGTGGGACTAATTCAATGTAAACATAATAATTGCACATATCTCTTCCAATTTGTGACTTTTTAAAATGTGTGTTGTAACATCGCATGCTAAACACAAGTTTTATTTTAATGTAGTAAATTTTGCCTATTGTTTTTTCTTTTTTTCTTTTTCCCCATTTTATTGATATGTATAAGTGTAAAATTTAAGCTTTACAATGAAGTTTAGCATTTTGTGCATCTATGTATCTTGTCAAGGTGACAAGGACTTTCCCATTCTCCTTTTGTCCCTCCCGCTACCTACCCCTCTCTTCCTCCCCCCCGCCCCACAGCCCCTGGTCCACTTTCTTTTTCATTTTAAGTTCCATGAGATAGTTGTGATCTGGGTTTCTCATATCAGAGAGACCATTTGATGTTTCACTTACTGCTTCTGATTGTGGGGAGAAAGGAACCCTCCTGCACTGCTGGTGGGAATATAAATTCATACAACCACTTTGGAAAGCAGTATGGAGATCTCTCAAAAGACTAGAAATAAATATCCCCTTCGATCCAGCGACACCCCTCCTGGGTATATATCCAAAAGGGGCCAGAACAACACATAACAGAGATACAGGTATACCCATGTTCATAGCAGCACAACTAACAATAGCTAAAATATGGAAGTCACCAATTGTTTTTTTCTTAATGATGTTTCCTTTCTGTTTAAGAACTCTCTCCCTGTACTAAGATTATGAGATAGACTGTATTCTTTAATTTGTTAAATTTAAGAATTATTTAAAAGGCATTTTTATGGATGACAAATGCTTGAAACAGTGAGGTAAATCCTACTTAGTCATGATATACTTCTTAATAGACTACTAAAGTCATTGCGGTAATATTCTGTTAGATTCTGTGCACCTAGTTCTACACTAAGAATTAACCGACATGTGTTGTCTTTGTCCTTTTGTCCATTTTGTTTCCAAAGTATTTATTGTAAACAGTTGTGGGCAGTTTACGTCTTTGTGCATTCTCTTAAATAGTTTTTACAGTTTGGCAAAATTATCCTGCCAGACGACCTTAACAATGTTGTGTGAGTGTGTGTGTGTGCGAGAGAGAGAGAGAGAGAGAGAGAGAGAGAAAGAGAGAGAGAGAGAGAGAGAGAGAGAGAGTTTACTGAGGAGGACTGGACTTAAGATCTTGCACATGGCTAGGCAAACACTCCACCATTAAGCTACATCTACAGATCTTAAAATTTTGTTTTAGAATCTGGCCAGTTGCCCAGGGTAGCTTTGAATTTTGATTCTCCTATATCAGTTTCCCAAGTTTCTGGGTTTCAGATATGTACTACCATATCAGGGTGACCATCGATTTTTACCATCAATTCTATTATGTTGTATATTGAGTTATGATTGTTTAGTAATTAATATTTTCACAAATTATACAGTTTATTATTATCTTAAATGTTTGAATAAAAATATTCATGATGTCATAGGGTTTCTTATTGTTAAGATCTCTTCTGAGCCTTGTATACTTAGTTTTCCTCTTAATAATAGTTATTTGTGATTTCTTTTCTCATCAGCCTTGCTGGGGGAATATTTACATTATCAGACTTTTCCAATATTCATTAATTTCCATTGTGATTTCCTTTTAACCATTGAGGTTTTTTATCCTTTTTTCCATTTTTATATGTATAGATGCAATACACAATGTTTACATTGATCTTGAGTATTTTGTACATATACATATTGTGGCAAAATTACAAATCCTTCTCTTCACCCTTTTCAAACCTCCCACACCCTCCACCTCCACTCCAATTCTCATTATTCCTCTCAATCAGTTCTATAAAATAATTGTGATCTTAGTTTCTCATATTAGAGAAACCATTAGATATTTAACCTTCTCTTTCTGACCCACATCTCCCAGCATGATGGTCTCAAGTTGCCTCCATTTACCTACAAAAGCCTCCAACTTATCGATCTTTATAGATGAGTAGTATTCCATTGTGTATAAATACCACAATTTATGTATCCATTGGTCTGTTGATGGGAATTTGGATATCTTCCACATTTTAGCTACTGTAAGTTGTGCTGCTATGAACACAGGTATACACGTACTCTATTATATGTTTTTTTACCTCTTTTTGGAAAATTCCCAGGAGAGGTATCCCTGGATCGAAGGGGATATTTATTTCCAGTCTATAGAGAAATTTCCACATTCCTTTCCACAGTGGTTGTACGAATTTACATTTCCACCAGCAGTGCAGGAGGGTTCCTTTTCCCCCACAGCCTTGACAGCACTGATTGCTATTTGTGTTCTTGATATATGTCAATATCTCTGGAGTCAGATGTTATCTTAGTGATGTTTTGATTTGCATTTCTCTAAGGGCTAAAAATGTTGAACATCTTTTCATGTATTTTATTGGCCATTTGAACTTCTTCATGTGAGAACTGTCTATTCATTTCCTTTGTCCATTTTTCAACTGTATCTTTGTTTTAAAGAGGCTTACTCTTCTTCAGTTCCCTGTATATTCTGTGTTATGAGGTTATGTGCTTCCTATCTCAGGTATTGGTGGTGAATATTTTTTCCAGTTTTGTAGGCTTTCCTTTTACATGGTTGATACTTTCCTTTGCCATGCATAAACTTTTTAATTTGACATAATCCCATTTGTTAATTCTGGGGGCTATTTGTTTTGCTTTTGATGTTTCATTAAGAAAACCCTTTCTTACACTGGTATCTTTTAGATATTTGCCTGATTTGTCTACCAGGAGGTTCAATGTTTTAGTTGTAATGTCTAACTCTTTGATCTACTTTGATTTAGTTTTGGTGCACAGTGACAGGTGTGTGTCTAGTTTCATTTTAATATATGCAGATATTCAGTATTTCCAGCACCATTTGTTGAAGAGGTGATCATTTTTCGAGTGTATTCTTTTGGCTCCTTTATGAATGGTCAGGTAGCTGAGAATATTTGAATTTGTTTCTGTCTCCTCAGTTCTGTTCCACTGGTCTACCTGTCTGTTTTTGTACCAGTATCATATACTTTTTATACTGTTGCTTTTTCCCCATTTTATTGATATGTATAAGTGCAAAATTTAAGGTTTACAATGAAGTTGAGCATTTTGGACACCTAGGTATCTTATTGCTTTGTAGTGGAACTTGATGTCTGGAATTATAATGCCTCCTGTCTTAGTCTTGTTACTCAGAATTGCTTTGGTTATTCTAGGTCTCTTTGGGTGCCATATCAATTTCAGGATTGTTTTTATCAAGTTCTTTTTAAAAATTGTTGGTATGTTGATAGGAATTGCATTGAATCTGTATATCAGTTTTGGCAGTATACTCATTCTAACTATACTAATTCTGCGTATACAGGAGCAGGAGATGTCTTTCCCTTTTCTGATGTCTTCTACAAATTCTTTCTTCGTTGTAATATAATTTTCTTTAAACAGATTATTTGCTTCTTTGGTTAGATTTATTCCTAGATATTTAATATTTTTTGCTGGACTATTGAGAATAGAATTGTTCTTCTGAGCTCTTTCTCAGTAAATTTGTTGTTGATGTAGAGAAAAGCTATTTATTTTTAGTATTGATTTTGTAGCCTTCAATTCAGCTAAATTTGTTTATTATTTCTAATAGTTTCAAAATAGATTTTTGGGGTTTTCTATGGAGATAATCATATCATCTTCAAAAAAGTATAGTTTGACATCCCCCTTTCCAATACATATTCCTTTTATTTCACTTTCTTTGCCTGATTGCTCTGGCAAGTGTTTCAAGGATTATTTTGAAAAAGAGCAGTGAGAGTGGACAGTCTGTTGTGTTCCTGATTAAAGACACAATGCTTTAAATTTCTCCCCATTTATTGTTATATTTGCAGTAGTTTTGGCATATGTGGCTTCTATCAGTTTGTGGTAAGGCTCTTCTATCCCTATTTTTCTCAGAGTTTTTGTCATGAAAGGGTGTTGAATTTTATCAAGGCTATTTCTGCATCAATGGAGATGGTCATGTGGGTTTGTTTTTGCTTTTGTTGATGTGATGTATTACACTGATTGATTTACATATGTTGAACCAGCCTTGCATCTCAGGAATGAAGCCATGGTGTATGATCTTTCTAATTACTAGCTGAATTCTATTTGACAGAATTTTATTGAGAATTTTTGATCTATATTCACGAAGCAGATTGGTCCATGATTTTCCTTCTTGGGTAAGTCTTTGTCTCATTTTGTGACTAGGGTGATGCTAGCCTCCAAAATTGAGTTTGGTAGTGTTTCTTCGCTTTCGGATTCATGGAACTTTTTGAGAAGTATTGGAGTTTGTTCTTTCCTGAAGTATTGAAACAATTCTGCTGTGAATCTGTCTGGTTTTGGACCTTTCTTTGTAGGTAGAGACTTTATTACTGCTTTAATATCTGTGTGTGTAATGGTGCTATTCAAGGTTTTTATGTCTTTTTTGTTCAATTTTGGTATTCTGTATGTTTCTAGAAAGTAATCTATTTCTTCCCAATTCTCTAACTTGTTACATTATAGGTGTTCAAAATAATTTCTCTTAATATTCTGAATTTCTGCAGAGCCTGTTGTAATTTTACCCTTTTCATTTCCAAGTGCATTATTCTGTGCTTTTTCTTTTCTTCTTCAGGAGAGTTTAGCTAGAAGTTTGTCTGTCTTGTTTAATCTTTCAAACGACCAGCCCTTTGCCTTATCAACCTTTTTATTGTCTTTTAAATTTCAATTTAATTAGTTTCAGATCTGATCTTTATAATTTCTTTTCTTCTACTGATTTTTGGCTTAGATTGTTCTTGTTTCTGCAGGGCCTTAAGGTGCATCATTAACGTGTTTATTTGTGACTGTTCTGTTCTTTTAATGTGTGCATTTATGGATATGAATTTCTATTTACTGCTTTCATTGTGTCCCATGATGCTAATATTATGTACTTTCTTCATCATTTAACTCTATGAAATTTTTTATTTCTTCTCGGATTTCTTCCGTGATCCATTGTTTGGTCCGTAGTAAGTTATTTAGTGTCCACCTATTTGTGTATTTTCTGCTTTCTTTTGCTGTTAATTTCTAGTTTTATTCCACTGTGATCTGAATGTATATGAGAAATTAGTTTAATTCCTTTATATTTCTTTAAGCATGACTTTTGGCTTATAAGATGGTGTATTTTAGGAAATGTTCCATGTGCTGCTGAGAAGAAAGTGTACTCTTTTGATGTTGAGACAAACACTCTGTAGACATCTGTTAAGTCCAAGTTTTCTATAGTGTCATTTAATTGTTGTATTTCTTTTGGGATTTTCTTCCTAGTTGACCTATCTGTCTGTGATAGTGGAGTATTAAAGTCTGGTACTATAATTGTATTTGGGCCTTTGTGTCTTTTCAGATCTAATAACTTTCGGTTTACATAATTGGGTGTTCCTGAGTTGGGAGCATATATATTGATGTTTTTGAATTCTTCCTGTTCTATTATTCCCTTAACCAGTACATAGTGACCATCTTTGTCTCTCCTAATCTTTTTTTTTAAGTATGATGAGTCTGAGAATAGTGTAAATACTCCTTCTTGTTTCCTAGATCCTGTTGCTTGAAATATTGAATTCCATCCTTTTCAGTCAATGGTTTTCCTTATGGCTATGGTGTGTCTCTTGTAAGCACAAATTGTGGGTTTTTGTTTTTTTGATCCAGGCAGCCAGTCTGTGACTTTTGGTAGTTGAGTTAAGGCCATTCACATTCAGAGTTATTATCAACGTGTATTTGGTATATCCTGCCATCCGTATAATTTTTCAGCATTATTTACTTGACTTACTCTCTTGACAGCTCATTCTTCTCTTTCTGTTGTTTCCTTTTCTCTAGGGTCTTTGCTGTTTTTAGTCTCCATTTCTCTTTCTAAGGTTTCATTTATTTTTTTCTGCAATGTTGGCTTAGTGGTTCCAAATTTCTTCAGCCTTTCTTTACCATGAGAAGTTTTAATTTCTCCCTCTAACTTAAAAGTTAATTTTGCTAAATATAGCTGTTTGTGCTGGCATTTATGTTCTCTTAGCACTTGGATGATATTGCTTCATGATCTCCTGACTTTTAGGGTTTGGGTTGACAAATCTGCAGTTATCGTGATGGGCTTGTTTTTATAAGTCGCCTGCTGCTTTTCTCTTACAGCTTTTAAATTTTTCTCTTTGTGTTGGTTCTCCAGGATTTTAATTATGATATGTCATGGGGATTTTTTTTTCCTGGGCAAAGTTGTTTGGAGTTCTATGTGCCTGAAGTAGTTCAATGTTCATTTCTATTTTTAGATTTGGGAAATTTTCTTCCATAATTTAATTGAATACTTCCTTTAAGCCTTTTGCTCTGTCTTCATTTTGCTCCTCCACTCCCTTAATTCTGAGGTTGTTTCTTTTTGAATCATCCATCAGTAATTATAACCCTTCTCTTTCTTGTTTTTTGTTCATTTGTTTGTTTGTTTCACATTGTTCAGTGCCTGTATATTCCAGATTATTCACTTTATCTTTCAGGTCAGATAGTCTATTCTCAAAGTGTTCAAGCTGATATTTTTTTTCCAGTGAGATTTTCACTTCTTGAAGCTCAGTTTTCATTGGTTTTATATTTTGGCTGTATTTGACCCTGATTTCTTGAACTACCTTCATTATCTTTTTGTTTCTTCTTTAAATTCCTCAAACTTATTGTCAATGTTTTTTTTTATACTCTTTGTAGGTCTGTTTTGAGCTCTTTTTACATCTCTTTTATGTCCTTGGTGAACTTCTGGGTGCCGAAATTATCATCTTTCTTGGATTTACTATTAGTTGGATGTGCTATTTCAAGATCCCTGGTATCAGCTCTTGAAGTGTTAGGGGTTTTTGACAATGACACAGAACCTCATTTCCCCATGGTTCTCTTGTAGGCAGCTGAAGCTCAGGTATGGTTGATGGACTCTGTTTTCCAGAGGTAGGTTTGTTGAATTTGTCTGAAGTGTTATTTGGATTTCATTCCAGTTTTAGAATTTAGAATGGTTATAAATTTGTTTGGCTGTTAATTAATAAGGCATTCTCAATGCCTAGGCTTTTGCTGAGACCTCAATATTCTGTACACTTTGGTGGAGAAGAAACAGTGTACAGAACTATAAATGGTCTTTAGCAGGAAAAGTTCTTAGCGTATCTTGAGTATTTATGTCTTTAGCAATCTTAACAATTCACAATACTATATCCAATATTAACAATTCATTGGCAAATTCTAGTAGCTAGGTTAACAGTATAACCACTCTACACTATTAATAGGTGCAGTATACCCTTACTATATATCTAACTTAAGTTTTATTGACTTATTAAACTGTACTATTCATAAAAGCAATATAACCCAGACAGTAGGGAGCTTTAGATATACTGTGGGAAGTAGAAAAATATTCCTATGATAGTGAGGGATCTGTCAGTATTCCTTTCCTGTCAGAGAGCAACAGATAGAGAAGAGCTCTCAAGACAGATTCACATGAGTCAGGGAGAGCTCCGAGTGAAGGGGTGAGCGTCTATGGAGATATTTATGATACAGTTCTTAGGTAATCAAGAGGAGGAAAGGCTCATAAACTATCAAATAAAGAGACAAAAGGAGTTGGGAAGAAAGGGAAGGAAGTGGGACATGGACAAGACAGGAAGAAAAAACTAACAAAGAAAGAGTATAAAAAGTAGAGAGGAAAAATTGAGGAAACTTGGTCAATTTTAAGAGAAGTGGGAACCTAAACCAAAGAAAGACACAGAAGGAAATGCAAGAACAGAACAGCAATTACTATTACTACATCACCACCCATCACATGATCATCACCAGAACTCAACAGAACATAAATCAAAACACAGACTATCAAACAAAACAAATCCAAAAATTAGTCATCCCCCTGTATTAGTTGGATGTAGAAACCCTTAGGTGCTAGGTCTCACATTTTGGTGAGTTCTACTCAGCTACTGATCCCGGGGGCTTTCTCTTTGTCCTTGGGTTATTTCCTGCTGGACCTGGTGGCCTTTAGATGGGTGGGTAGGCCCAATAGGATTTCTGGCTGAGATCCTGCACAGTACCCAATACATCTTGGCTTGGTGCAGCAATCTGGGTGGGTCTGGCACACTGCAATATAGACCTAGGCTTGGGATGGATTCCAGGTGGGTTTCTAGAGGCACATTAGTTCTGTAGCTTTGAAAAGGTACAGGGAGTGTCTGGTGGCATGGCATGGGAAGCACCTATGCCTGTGATGACTTCTTGGTGGGTAAGCTGAGGTGCACAAGCTCCTAAGTATTTTTTTTTAATTTTACTTTTTTTTAACATAGAATCTCGCTCTGTAGTCCTGGGTGGTCCTGATCACTCTGTGTATTCCAGGCTGACCTCATTCTCAAGGCAATCCTCTTACCTCAGCCTCCTGAGCCCTGAGATTACAAGTGTGCACCTCCATGCCCAGTTTGTGTCATGCTAGGGAATCAAGTCCAGGGTCTTGTACTTGCTTAGCATGCACACTAACCCCGGAGCTGTGCCCCCAGTCTTTAGTGGTATAACTTTAACAAGTTCAAATTATTTTAATTTAGATTCTTTGAAGAGTGTTAATGTGATGTGTTGGGGTGGTCTTTGAGAAATCAAGGAAATAGGGGAAAGTATCTTTTTGTAAGTTTTCACTGTGGTGCTTTTCTGTGACTCTACCTGCCTGGAATTTTCTCATAAATGCAAACATCCTCCACAGTATGATCGAAAAACCACAAATACATCACTCAGAGAAATATTTAAGGAACAATCAGGAGGGGGAAATCCATTGATTTAATGGAATGCTATTAAGGCAAATCACCATCATGAATAACATGGGGCAGAATTGATATTTTTGCACTGAAACATTGAAAGAAAAGACCATGCATTATTTAGAAAACCTAGAAATCTGTCAGCTGTGTGATTGCCCAGTTAGCAGAATTAGGAGTAAGCTGTGCAAGTTGAAAAGAAATGCAAAGGCACAGCTCCATATTGTAACCTTTCGTCTTCTACACCCACTATGAGGACTTTGTCATTATGTGGGTAGCATTTTTGTGTTTTTGTTCTTAAATTTTCAAGTGCATCAAAAAGGAAAAGAGATGGGTCTTTCATTGAAAAAATCTAATTGTTTAGGCTGTTATTTTAGTGCTTAAGATTGCTAAAGATGACAGGAGCAAAGAAAGTTTTTTTTTTAAATATGTTTATATACTGTGCAGGTTTCCCATCAGATTTTGAGATTGCCAAAGTATTAGATTTATACATATTTCCAATTAGCAATGTATTTTCTTAACCAGATTTTACTTCAGCAATCACAAGGAACACTTGGTTTTAGCGATTTAAACACATTAATATGCCGTTTATAAATGTAAGATGCTATAATGTGTACTGATAAAATATTTATGTATTGTGGTGTATATTATCTATTATGCAGATATGTCTTTGAAAATAATTCTGTTGAAAACACAAAGGTAGCTTCTCTAGTAACATCTTGCCATAATATCATTCTTAACCCCCCCAGGCCTTTATGTTGCTGCTGTGTGGCCACTGCTCTTACATTATCATAGAAGAAGTAAAAGAGATACAAACACATAAAGTGCATTCCAGAAGATAAAAAAATTTAACAAAATAAAATTATAAGTAGATGAAACATAGACTAATGAGCCTAGCAGGCTTTCTACTTTACTGATATATCGCGACTTTTCTTGGTGCAATGTCCATTGTAAGTGTTTAGGTGACTCTAAGCCCCCAAACAGTGCAAATTTGTTATTCCATGTTGTGTGCAGTTTTATAGCTAATAAAGGAGAACGTGTATTTTCAGGCAGTCAGAAGAAATGGTATAGAATTGAAAAATAAATACTTTAGTGTTCTCTGTAGTTTGGAAAAGTCTGTCCTGATGAGTTGCAGAAGTTGAATTGCTAATGAGGTCAGCATAAATCAAAACTACATCTGACATTTTTTATTTAGGAAACTGCAGGCCTTCTGATGTGATTTTTCACTGGAATTAATGAATAGGAACAATTAATAAAACACAAAATAAACTAGGCATGGTGGTGCATGCCTGTAATCCCAGCACTAGGGAGGCTAAGGCAGGAGAACTGCTGTGACTTCAAGGACGTCCTGTGCTCCATAGTGAGTTCAGGACCAGCCAGGGCTACAGAGGGAGAGCGTGTCTCAAAAAAATAAAATAAAACCACGTATTCCCTGGTTTTAGGTCTCCCTAACTCCAGTGGAGGCAGATGTCCATACTTGACTTTAGCATATCGATGTTTAAACTTTCCTAAGTTTGCTGTGATTTTGTATTGTTAGGAGGATTTCATTTGGAGGAACATCAAATTATACTTTTTGTTCTCAGAAAACTCATGATTATCTTCCAATTTTAATGATCAAAAACACAATAAGTGAAACATTCTCAGAGCTAAATCAGTATTTTTTAGCTTACCTTTGGAATGGTCTTCTTTTATTTATCTTTTCTTCTTGATGTTTTCCAGTTCAATTTTTCTATGAGTTTACCAACTAGTCAAATTAATAAATTACCAAAAGCATTACATTTCAAATACTGCAGTAATGTTTCTAGAGGGCTGTGTGTGTGTGTGTGTGTGTGTGTGTGTGTGTGTGTGAGTGAGTGTGTGTGTGCGTGCGTGTGTGCACGCACATGCACAAAAAAGGAAAAAGGTGAATGAGCTCACACGTGCTTGGTTCAAACACAAGTTATGTGTGTGAACATCTCTAGTCATACACCAGGTTTGATGTCTCTCTGAGCAAAATCTTTCCCTGTTTGAATTCTATCATGATCTATAAAAGACCTTTATGAAAATGCATTTGGCATATAATTCACTTTATGAAATACTGGAGTGTGGATTAGTAGATTCCATTAAATCAGACCTTCAAACAAAGAATAAGAATGGTGGTTGCCAAAATATCAGATTGACTTGAGAATGAGGAAAATAAATGAGTAGCTTTGAAATTAAGTAAGAAAAGTTCATAGGAAGTAACCTAGTAGTAGGTATGAGGAGAGCTAGTTTCTAGAACTGTGTGAGCTGTTAGTCAGTTGTCTTTCTACACCTGAGCCCCTAGTTTTTGATATGTTCTAAATAGCATGTTGGTTAGATTGTGTTAAGAGAACTTTCATGTGTGGCAAGTTTCCCTTTGCGAATAGAGTAAGTGTTTATAACTGTCGCTGTAATTGAATAAGGAAGAAACAGGTACGGGTGGCTGTTTGGTTGAGAAATTGTCTATAAATAGTCAGAAAATTAATACTTCAGATACAATTTATCATCAATTTCCTATTTCTACTAGGATACTTGTTCATGAATATTAAAATACTTCCTCCTTATGCATATTAAGAAACCCTGAATTGGTGTGTAGTGATTCTCCATAGTACTTTGTAAAGAAGGTGGCCCTAAATCTAAACCTCTTCCCCTCACAATAAACTGTAAAACCAATAGTAGAACTTACTGCACTTGAAACTCAAATGAAAAGCTTTCTCCCCCTTTTGCCTGTAGGGCCAGATGAGTTATTTTATTTTCCTTCAGTTTGGAGTAGTGTTGATCAATGTGAGTTATATGGTTTAAAATAATATGAATATCAAAGCCTTAAAACTGTTTATATTATCTGAGACACTTTCTTTAGCAAAGGTTGTAACTAAATAAAGCCCAAAAGACTGTATCTCAGGCATTCAGTAATGCTGTCAGGTATGGTATTCCCCAATGCCTTAATGTTAATGGAAAATATATGTATTCACTGAAAAAACACACTTCTTAGTTTGTATTTCAGCCCTCTAAGGATATTTCATGATCTACTTACTTGATTTATTAAGTTTGTAACTTTTCTTACATTCTAAAAACTATAACTGTGTTTTAATAGCACAAAATAGTGTTGTCTCATTGAATCAGATTACAACTAGTGAGTAATCTATTTTCATATCTAAGCCTTGCTATAGAAAATTGGCTTTGAAGTTTAAGGAGGAAGTCCTTTAGAGAACAAGGAAAAACCTCAGGGCACCTAAACTTTCAATTTTTTGTCTTATTTGCTCTAAGAAGTAACTAAAACTAGTGACAAAACACAAGTAGCAGTACCGAAACCTTTAGAATAAAGCACATGTCTATAACTTTGCAGATCTTCTGCAAGTTTATAATCTTTGAGTACAGAGATCTAAATCTTCAAAGCTTCAAAACCAGAGGTGCATCATGAACTAATCTTCATTTTTACCCTATCTTCTTGCAGCAACACTAATGGAAATGTATTTTGTTTAATGACTCTGAAATCCTGTTTGTAATTAGATGTGGGAATTGGTCTTACTTTGTAACAGATGATACTGGAATAATAATATGAGAGATGCTACATTGAGACCACTATCCTCCTAAATCTATATCATTTTTCATTTTATTGACAGGAGATGTTCAAGGAACAAAGAAATTGATTTTAAAAAGGTGGAAAATAAAATCTAGTGAAAATTCCATTTCAAATATTTTAATGCTACTTTTGTATATTGCAGTGGGGAAAGGAAAGAACATGAACTTTGCTTTTACTGTTTTAAGAAATAAGGATTTTATAGTTGTTTCTTTGTTCTTGGTAATGATCTTTTAATATTATTGCAAAGAATTGATATAGAAGTTCAAGTGACATAGATCATATTACCGAATCATGTATTAGACACAGTATGTTGATACACAATAATTATTACTGTCCTTTAGAGAGGTGCTTAAATTCAAAAATTTGTTGAAGTGGAAAAGGTGAATGTAATAGCTGTTGGGTACATATTCTTCATAATCATCAATGATATTGTTACACACCACTTTGTTCACTAAAAATGTAGCAATGTTGTTGATTTTTAGGTTTTTTCCATTTAATGTGAATGAACTCCACGAACTGAAGGAAGTGTGTTACAAGAAAACATCTACTTTATGAAATAGTTTCATCTCCCCTTCACACATATGCTATTGCCCGTGAGAGTAATAGTAATATTTCATGTAATAATGCATCCTTAGTGGAGATTCTGATAATATATAATTAGGACTGTATGATGAATTTATGTGTTAATCCATTCCTTTTAATGTAAGTCTCATGTTGGGCATATCTCAGCAGATACATTAATTGGCAAAAGGAAAGAAATAATTATTTGTTGGTCATTTACTAGACAAATTTATTTAGCAATTGAGTTTACAAAGCAACTTCATATGTATGAGTTTTCTTTGATTATTGCTGACATCTTACAAGGTAGGTAGAGCAAGTATTGTCATGACCCATCATTGGAAAAAGAAGAAACCAAGGCCCAAAGGGGCTCAGAGATTGGGTAATGCTCCTTTTCTTGTTTTTAAAATCAATTTTCTTTTGCGAATATATTCCTTTTTACTATAAGGTCAAATAAAGTGATCCGTTTTGCTCAAATGTGAAAATCATCTGTAGAATTTATGGCTGCCTCATTATGAAATACTCTAACACTCCTGTACTTAATACAATCATTGTCCAGTATTTCCATTTGCATTTGTTAGTCTAGAATAATGCTTTACCTGAAGGTACCGTGTAAATATATAAAAATAAATATGTTATGTCAACATCAAAAGTGTCATAAAGGTAAAACTTTGGATAATTTTATTTTATATATAAATCTCATCTCTTCTCTGATTCTCTTTCTTGTTCTTGGCTAAAGCTGAAATGTATCATTGGTACATTTTTGCATGTGCATTCAGATACCGTTTATTATTTTTCTATAAAAATTCACTTTTAATAAACATTTGCTCCCACCTAGCTACAATATCTCATTTGACAACTTTGAAAGTTACACGTCAGTGTACTGTACTAGCCACTCTGCTTGGGAAGTATGCAGCGATTAGAATTTCAGAAAATATAAATGTCCAAATGTTCTCCCAGGGATGAAGGCTATGAAAGCCCCACTAGCAAGTGTTCCCTGTCTGGAATTGATTTTTATCATTCTGTACAGGTGGTTTTCCGTCTTTATATCTCAACAACCAGAACAACAAACTAGAATTATGTTTGATAGGAATTGTGGCTCAAGTACACTCATTAAGATGTTGAGCTTCTTAAAGACAAGTAACATCATTGTGAATAGAAAAAAATCTTAGGATTTTAATGTTTAGATTTTATGGCTTGAGAATGACTTATTGCATGAAATAAAAATCAGTTACCCTGCTGCTTTTTGTCAAACTTGAAAGTGATTACAAGTACAGAATTTATGCTTTGTGAAGAAATGACTGGAATTTAAACATAGTTTTGTATTTTCTGCTCAATGTGAATGTATTACGTACCTCTGGTCAGCATTTACTTGACAAAGAGGTCTTGTCCTGAATTTTCATGTAGACATCTTAAAATTAAATAATTTGACTCTTAGCTAAAACACACTGCCTGATTTTCCCTTACAGTCTTCAGAATATTTGAAAGAAATATGTAACATATGTAGATTGTAAACATAATATGAATATTAATAAATCCACTCTACAAGTCAATAACTAAAATGTTACCAAAACCCTATACTTACCTACATGGTATTTATTCTCTTTCTATCAGTCTTTATCTCCATAATGGGTAAACACACTCCAGAATTTTGCATTAAAATCCTACATACATTTTTACACTATTTATTTTTAAGAAAATATTTATTTAAAAGTTCACCTCATCTAACCATAGTATTTCAGATGTTGAAGACAATTTAGAGATCACCCAGATCAAGTGTATAATTGTAAATCAAAGGAGACCAACCCAAAGGTGGTGGAATTAGGTTTCCTACCATTTTACTGAAGATTTAATCATCAGGTCAGAGGTTGAACAATTACCAATATCTTCTGTGTCTACTATCCATTCAGTGGTATTTACAACTTATTAATCGATATTAAAGTGCTAAAAAATTACTGGAGTATCTGGGAGGCAGAGCTTCGAGAAGATCATTGAAAAGTTGCGTCTAGCATGGTCAATTTAGTGACTTAGAGAGACCCTATCTTAAAATTAAAAATTTAAATGGGACAGAAGATGTAACTTAGTGTGAAGCCCCTGATCAATCGCGTATACCAGCAGTAAGTCAATGAGTCAATAAGTTAATAAAAGAAAAATGAAATGCTTTGCAATGAAACTTTGTGCTGTAATTTCAAATTACAGACCTTTGTAACTTAAAATGCAGAAAATATATAAATATTTTTCCATTTTCCCATTTTATTACTATGCATTTTTGATACACAATGGTTACATTAAACTCTGAAAATGTTGTGCACATATACATCCCATCAGCTTCACATTCTCACCTCCCACTACCTCACCCTCCCGCTCCCATCCTGTCTCTAACATCTCACCCATTTGACTCTATTTATACTCTTTTATTTATATTCTGGGTTTCTCAGAGAGACCATAAGATAATTAATCTTCTCAGGCAGATTCACTTCACTAAGCATGATCATCTCAAGTTGTATCTATTTATCTGCAAATTACTTGAATTTATTGGTCTTTATGGTAGATTAGTAATCCATTGTGTACATATACCACACTTTCAATTGCTTTATTGATGGATATTTTGGCACTTTCCATGATCTACCTGTTATTAGTTGTGATGCTATAAATGTGTATATATATGTTCCTCTGTTTTATAGTGCTTTTAATTCTTTTGGACAAATACCAAGGAGAGGTATTGCTGGCTCAATGGAATATGCATTTTCAGTTTTTTGAGGAATCTCCATGCTGTTTTCCATAATGGCTGAACAGTTTGCATTCCCACCAGCAGTGTAAAAATAGTCCTTTTTCCTTCCACCCTGGGCAGCATCTGTTGCTTTTGAGTTCTTGATTGAAGCAACTATCACTTGGGTAAGATGGTATCTCAGAGTTGTTTGAATTTGAATTTCTCTAATGGCTAAAAGATGTTGAACATTTCTTCAAATATTTGCTGATCATTTGTACCTACTCATCTGAGAACTGTCTATATTCATTTCTATTGCCCAATTTTAGCCAGGTCTTCAATTCTGAGTGCTCTATTATTCTTCAGTTTTCTACATACTCTCGTTGTTAGCCCACGTTCAAGGTGTAGGTGGTAAACATTTTTCCCCATTCTGTCAAATCTCTCTTCAATCTGTTGGCTGTTTCCTTCGCCATGCAGAAGCTTTTAAACTTTGTACAATCCCATTTGTTGATTCAGGCGTTGATTTCTTTGTCATAAGGTGTCCTATTGAGAAAGTCTTTGCCAAAGCCTATATCTTCAAGAGTTTTACCTATTTTGTCTTCTAGGAGATTCAATGTTTCCATTTTAATATGTAGGTCTTTGATCCACTTTGATTTGACTCTAGTACGTGATGATAATTGTGGGTCTAAATTCATTCTTCTTCATGTGGATAACCAGTTTTCCCAGCATTATTTACTGAAGAGGTACCCTTTCTCCAGGGTATGTTTGGACCCTTTGTCAAACAATAGAGAGCTGAGAGTACTTGTCCCTGCCTTCTCAGTTCTGTCCTATTGGCCAGCCTGCTTTTGTGCTAATACCATACGGTTTTAGTTATTGCTGTTTATAATATAACTTCAGGTTTGAAATCACGATGACCCTTTTTTTTTTTTTGTCTTGTTTTTCAGGATTTCTTTGGCTATTCAGGATCTCTGGATTCCATGGGAATTTTGTTTTCATGTTCTGTGAAAAATGTTGGCATTTTGTTAGGAATTATATTGAATCCATACATCAGTTTTGGCAATCTGGCCATTTTGACCATATTAGTTCTGCCTGTTCAGGAACAGGGGGTGTCTTTCCATTTTTTCAATGTTCTCATGTTCTCTTCAATTTTCACACACACACACACACACACACACACACACACACACACACACACACTAGATTATAGAGGTCTTTTACTTCGTTGATTAGTTTTATTCCCAGATATTTTTCCCATTTTTATTGATAGGTATAAGTGAAAATTTTAAAGTTTACATTGATCTTGAGCATTTTGTGCACATACATATCTTGGCAAGGCAACAAGACCTTCCCCTTTCTCCTTTTGACCCTTCCTCTAATCCCCCGACCATTCTCATTATTTTCCACTTTAAGATCCATGAGATAGTTGTGATCTGCGACTCTCATATCAGAGGAACCATTTGATATTTCACCTTCTGATTCTGACTCACTTCACTAAGCATGATGTTCTCAAATTTCTCCATTTGCCTGCAAAAGCTTCCAACCTATCTGACTTTGTAGGGATTATTATTCTCAGGCCTTTCTGTGAGTTGTTAGTGTACAGAAATTTTATGGATTATTTTGTACTAATTTATTTTGGATTCTGCAACTTAGCTGAAATTGTTACTATTTCTAAGATTCTTCTGGAGGAGTTTTTAGGGTCTTCTCTGCAGAGAATCATGTCATCTGCAAATAAAGATAGCTTAGCTTTTTCCTTTCCACTGTGCCATCCCATCACTTCACTCTTGCCTGATCATTCTGGCTATCGTTTTGCATACTAAATTACACAGGAGCGGTGAGAGTGGAGAGCCTTGTTATCTTCATGACTTAAAGGGAAATGCCTACAATATTTCCACATTAGTACAATATTAGCAATATCTGTAGCATAAATGGCTTATATCAGGTTGAGGTAAGGTGCTTTTATACCTTTTTTTCTTCATAGTTTTTATAATGAATGAATGTTTGCTGTTGTCAAAGGCTTTTGCTCTGTCCCTTGACATGATAGTGTGTTTTTCATTGTTGCTTTTTTATGAGGTGTAGTACATTAATTGATTTACATATAGTTAACCATCCTTGCATCCCTAGAATGAAACCAACTTGATCATAGTGAATAATTTTAGTAATTTGTAGAATTCTGTGCACCAATATCTTATTGAGCATCTTTACATCTATGATTATTAAGGAAATTGGCTTATGCTTTTCTTTACTTGTTTGGTTTTGGTATCAGGATAATGCTAGGCTCCAGCGTTTGGATGTATCGCTTCTCTTTCGATTTCATAGCACAGTTTAAGAAGTACTGGTGATACATCTTCTCTGAAGTGCTGATCAAATACTGCATTTAAACCGCCTGGTCCTGGACATTCCTTTGTAGATGGGGACGTCCTTACTGCCTCAATTTCTGAATTTGTTATTGGTGTAATCAGGGTTTTCCCTATCTTTTTGGTTTAACCTTGGTATCTTGTATGTGTCTAGGAATTTATCCGTTTCTTCAAAACACACCAGTTTATTGGAATATGTTTTCAAAATACTTCCTTATAATTTTCTGGATTTCAGCACTATTGTCGTTTTACCTTCTTCATTTCCAATTGCATGAGTATGCATTTTTCTTTCTTTCTTTTAGTTAGTTTAGCTAAAGGTTTATTAGCCATATTTATTCTTTTGAAGAACCAAGTCTTTGATTCATTGATATTTCATATAATTTCTTTTAGTTTCAATTTCATTAATTTCTGCTCTGCTCTGTATAATTTCTTTCCTTCTGGTGTTGATAATTTTGGATTTGCATTGGTCTTGTTTCTCTCGAACCTTGAAGTGCATCATTAAATTGTTTATTTGGGATTGCTCTGTCTTTTTAGTGTATCTATTTGTATCTATGAATTTTCCTCTTAGTACTGCTTTCATTGTGTCTTGAGTCCCACAGGATTTTTTATGAGGTGCTTCCATTGTTTGTTCAGTAATGCATTATTTAGTGTCCATGTATTTATATAGTTTCAGTAGTTTTTTTTGATATTAGTTTGTAGTTCTGATATTAGTTTGTAGTAGCCAAGGAATTATTTCAATTTCCTTGCATTTATTTAATTATGCTTCATGACCCATGTTATGGTCTATTTTTAAAAAGTCAAATGCCCTGATGACAAATAAAAAGGTGTATTCTTTTGATGTTGGATGGAAAATTCTATAAATATCAGCTGAGTCCATTTGTTCCACAGCATGGCTTAACTCTAATATTTTGTTAATTTTTTCTCTAGTTGACCTGTCTATAATAGTAAGGTATTAAATTCATTACTATGATTATATTGGGTTTTATTTGTATTTTCATGTCCAGTAGTTTTTTGATTTTGTTTTTTGGTTTTTGGTTTTTGGATTTTGGTTTTTGGTTTTTGTCTTGTGTTTGTTTTCAAGACAGGATTTCACTCTAGCCCAGGCTGTTTCTGAACTTACTATGTAGCCTAGGCTAATCCTGTACTCAAGGCAATCCTCCTGCCTCATCCTCCCAATTGCTGGGATTACAGGCACCTACCATCATATCCTGCTTATATGGTACTGGGGAATCAAACTCAGGGCCTTGCATTTGCAAAGCAAGTGATTTAACTGCTGTGCTATTCCTCCAGCTGTCCAATAATTTTAACACAATTGAGTGCCTCTTTGTTGGGTGTGGTTATATTGATAATTGTGACTTCTTGTTGCATTGTTCCCTTAACCAGTATATAATGTTCATCTTTGTTTCTTCTGATCTCTTTGGCTTCAAATCTGCTGTTTGTTGAGAATAGTGTAGTTACTCCTGCTTGTTTTTAAGGGTCTAGTTGTATTAAGTATTTATGTCCATCCTTTTATTTTTTCCTCTGTGTTTATGGTTAAATCTCACCTCTTGCAGGCAACAAATTGTTGGGTTTTGTTTTTTGATCCTATCTGTACCAGCCTGTGTCTTATCAATAGGAGAATTGAGATGATTAACAATGAGTATTATTATTGTGTTATATTTGCTCTAACTTGTCATGATTATGATGCGTTAGTGTTATTTGTTCTACATTATTGTTAGAATATTCTTCTCTTTTTATTGTTTCCTTTTCTCTGGGATCTCTGTGCTGTTAGGCTCTCTCTCACTCGGTCTAAGACTCCTTTAAGTTTTTCTGCAGCACTGGTCTAGTGGTAATAAATTTATTTATATTTTCTTTATCATGGAAAACTTTAACTCCTTACTCCATTTTGAAAGATAAATTCATTGTGTGTAACAACCTTGGCGGGCTCTTCCTTTTTGTAACCTCTTGGGTGATCTTGTTCCATGACCTCCTGGACTTCAAGATGTGTGTTGAGAAATCTGCAGTTATTTCGATGAGCTTGTCTTTGCAGGTTACTTTCTGTTTCTCTCTTGCAGCCTTTAGTATTCTTTCTGTATGTTGAGTGTCTAGGGTTTTGGTTTTAATGTGACATGATGAGGCTCTTTTCTGGTCAAGATTATTTGCTTTTTACATGCCTACAGTAACTCAATGTCAATTTATTTTCCAATACTTGGGAAATTTTCAGTTTTCTTTTGTTGAAGATATTCCTCATACCTTTTGTGCTGTCCTCCATTTACTTTTGCACTCATCATTTTACATGCATAATTCTGAGATTATTTCTCTTTAAGTAGTCCATCAACTGTTGTATCCCACTTGCTGATTTTTTAGTTTTTTTTTTTTTCAATTATCACTGACTGTATGGTTCAATTTGTCAAATTCATTTTCAAGATTCAATAATCTGTTGTCATAAGGCTCAAATAAATTTTCTATTTTTTTCACGTGATTTTTTTATATCCTAAAATTCTGTTTGCAATCCTTTTAGTCTTTCTACTTCTTCCCTGAGTTGTTCTTTCTCTTCTTGCATTGTTTTGTGTATTTTTTGTTTGTATCTTCTTTCTAATCACTAACGTGTTTTAATCTCTGAAGAGTATTGTTTGTTTGATTGACTTTCTTTTCTATAGGTTCTGCTATTTCAGAGCCCATGATATAAGTTTTTAAGGAGTCAGAAATTTTTTTGCTGGTGATTAATTGTCTCATTTTCCCATGGTTCTATGGCCGTGGGTTATAGATTAGGCAGTGTTGATGAACTCTGTCTGTACTGTGGAGAATTTTTCAGTTAGATTGTCTTTCCCTCGAACTTCCTTGAGTTTGTTTAGATTTTAATATTTATGTCAGCTTTTAGGTTACTACGTTATTAATTTTGGAATCTTCTGCATGACCAAACTTCTACTGGTTACTAATCTCCTGCACTTTTCGGTGGAGGAGAGATAGATCATAGAAATGTATGAGATCTAAGGAAAAGTGAATTATTGACATACATTAAAAATCAAGATCAATGCCTCTGCCAGTATCCACAACATGAGCAAAGATCTCACAATAATGTAATAATCTGATTAAAAAATTATTAGTAAAACCTAATAACCAGTTTAATTTTAGAAGTACTCTGCAATTAACATTAAAAGGCACAATCGATACCATTAAGATATCTATATAATATTAACTTATAGAAGAATTTCACTAATTTCAGTACTATATCACTGTCAATAATAAAATCGTTCTTTATGTTGTTTTCCTAGACTAAAGCAAACCACAAGTTTTTAGCCCCTGGTCGGCTCCAATTGCTATACCCTCTTTAACAGTAGGATGGTATCAATAATAATGGCTACATTTAATACATACTAGCTATCGAATACCATAAGAAATCACCATCTCATACAATCATTCCACTTTTATCATTAGAAATGTGATCTGTACTACTAACGGAGGTATTCATACAGATTGTTTAGTAATATACTGGAAGAGTTTGTTAAAATTGCCACAAAACTATTATTGATAATGTGGAAAAATGATCTTAATCACCTTTGTCTAACTGAATAGTTTAAAGTTATTGTTTTCCAACATGCTAAGCCATATGGTTGTGAGTTGTCTATACTTAACAATACTTACTATTACTAAGAATGGAAGGTCAGATAGAGTGTGGACTGAGACTGAGATTAGCTTTGGAAGTATGACAGAAAACAGGAGAGCATATATAGCATAGAGAAAACCAAGGCCGAAGTAGAACCCTGATCTGTGTAAAGTAGCTACACTTACGCAACAGAGACAGAAATAAGAGGGAAAACAGGAAAACAAATTAGAGTGAAATAGAAAGACCATGTCTCCAGAATCTATAGAGAGGCTTTCCAAAGGGCATAGAGAGCAAGTCAGAGAGAGAGAATGGCAGAAACTAAGAAATGATGAAAACAGAAAGAAAAGGGGAAAAAGAAGAAACTTATAAACCAATACCTTAAAAAGTACAGCTTCAGTATATGTACAAGCAACTGTTGAACTGAGACCAAAGCCTAATTTTTTTCTGTGTTATTTGAATAAGAAGTCTCTATATCCAAGACTTTCAATTTTGTGGACCAAGAGGGAAGGTTAGACCAGTTGCTTCTCTTACGTGTCTCAGTCTGCACAGATGTTCACTCCCAAGTGTCTCTTGGAGCTACTATGAGGTTGGAGTGAGCATAAATCCCACTTCACTACACTGGCAGCAGGCATGATGGTCCTGCCTCCAAAGGTGCTTGCATTCCCCTCCCCCTGGGCAGCCCCAGCGGCAGGTGATCTGGCTCTTCTTACGAGGATGAGTTCTCTGCTTTGAAAGACTTGTTCTCATCATGCTCAATTCTTTAGCACAGTGTTTTCCCCCCATTCCTTCTCTGCTGCAGGTAGCCTTCCATGAATTCCCCAAAGTAAGACTTGTGGGGAGTCTATTTCCTGGGAGAGCTTAGACTAAGCTTCCAAATCCAAATCCTGTCTCTGGTCCTGCCTGAAAGGCCATCTGGCTGCAGCTCCTGAACTGCGCTTTCAGTCCATTTGGTTCACAGTCCTTAAGCTCCGAGGGTTGTGAGCTATTGGGCCTTCTCTCTTTCTATAACCTGATAGACTTTTGCACGCTTTTCCTGAGGGCCATGTTTTGTCTGTCACACATAGCCCAGGGTTTTCTGGCACCTTCTGTGCCACAGTCCTGGCTGAAGCTTTCTCTAGGCACTCACCACTTACAATCCACGGACTGGCTGGATACAAATGCCTGTGGCAGCCCCAGTCTGCGTGGTATGGCCCAAGGCCCTTTCCTTGTCTGAGAAGTCGCTCTTATCTGGGTGATCGTATTTTTGTTTCTGGTCTTCTGGCCACCTTTCAGATCCAGTTCTTCCTCTCTTTTCCTAAGCTAAGTCATAAAGGAATTTTTTCCAAAATAATATCTATAAATTATAGCACATTATGCTGTTGATTCTACAATTGTGTTCTACAAAACAATAATCTGAGGTTTATTTTTGATGATTTACTAAAATCACACTTTATACTTTGGCTACTAGTTTATTTAAGTGGAATTATGGGTAAACAGATAGTGATTTAGGCAGGTACTCTACCACTGATCTATATCCCTAGCTCATCTCAAAGTCTTTTTTTAGTCGCTATCAACTGTGGCTACCCTAATTAGAGTTCTTTATATTCCTACTGAGAAAATTAAGTGAATTCTAAATCCTTGGTAAATTGACTCAGATTTTGACTCATAGTTTGCCTGCAGTTCAATCTCATCAGTTTGTATTGATGGAGGGCTTGAACTTGAAATGTAGAAGAGTACTGACTACCAGAACATGTGTGATGTTCAAAATTTTCTGTGCTATCTATCCTTCATTGTAGCCAATGGGCACATGTGGCTGTATAGCATTTGGTACACGGTTAGTGTAACTGAATAATTGAATCTTAATTTAATTTTAAATTTAAATAGCTACACATATCCTGTGGCTACCACATTGAACAGCCTAGATAATAACTGTTAAAATTTTAATTTGGTAATTTTCACAATATAAGGATATAACCATAAAGAGTTCTTCTACTAAGCATGTTTTCCTAGGTTGACAAGCAATTGTTACTAACACTGTTTTGGAATAAATAAATTGTAGGCTTTTTTGTGTGAGTAAAGCGAATAAAAATTGAAAAGTATTTTTCTTGTTGTCACACCAATTTTCATACAGTGGGCAAAGATATTTATCATGCCACAATTTATTAGTTCCATTATATATTCTAAATTTATTAATATAGTTCTATTATTTACTGATAAGGAGTAACAACTGAAAGGCTCACTAATATTTTTATTACATGCAAAATACAATGACTTTTCACATTGCAAAATTGGCAAAAACTGCCAATAGGATATTGAACTTCAAAGTATTTTAATTTTTATGATTGCATCCTTAGCTAGATATCCAGCATAAACAGTGTGTGCTTAGAAAAAGAAAACTTAGATTTAAACTGGTTCCTGGCTAAATCCAATAGTGGATAACTGTTTATTGATTTGCCATATTCATGTATGAAGGATACTGACGATGAAAATAACCTTATTGTGAATATGTAAACTTTATTTTTGAAAATACTAGTATTTCCAATTTCTAAACATGCCTTGGAGTTTTATAAAGCTAACTCGGGCTTTTTCTTTCAAATGTTAAAAGGAATTCTGTTTACAGAATGTTCTAAAATTAAAAGACACTTCTTTCCATTGACTCTGAAAGGGTTCTTTTGCCTTCTAACTATGAAAAATGAAAGCATTGCCAATCTGGCTCAACCGCTGGACCATAATGAAGGTAAAATAGGCTCTGAATCCTCAGCGTATGCGGGTTGTAAACAGCAGCCTGACACCAACTGAAAGCAAGGGATTGGGATGACTGGGAGAATTATTCCTCAAGTGCAGCAGGTGCAGTAGCGTAGGTAGGTACGGACATTAGAAGACCATGAAAACACAACTTTACCAAATAACTTAGTTAGAGAAGAGAAAAGTGAAATCTTCAGTTTTCCAAAGTACAAGAGCTTAGGGAAGTGTGTGTTTATCATTATGGTTGATTTGCACATACCTCAGTGAGGAAAAGGCCAGGGGAGCTAGGACGAGAGCACAGCTGTATGGGCAGCTCCACTAATTGCCTCTCCCTCCTCAGCCTCATTTATCTTCATTTCTTCCCAATTATACCAAATTATCAATAGTCTCTGTTGCATCAGAGTCTTAATCCCCTTTATTCAGGCAGCATTAGATAGCAGCAGATGAATTCTTGGAGGGAGTCAGGGTAAACAGCCATGAAATGCCACTTCTGGCAGATGGCATTGTTCACAGAATACGTGACAAAACATTTGAAAATTTTAACTGGGCATTGGTATGAGGATGCATGCTGTTAATATTTTTTAAAAGATAATGAAGGAGAGACATTGCAAGAACAAAACCTATATTTTGAAGGAAAATACAAAGGTTCAAGTGTTCACTTCAGTTTGAAAGATTAATATGTTTTTAGGTGGTGTATTCTCACTGAGAAATGTAGCCATGAAATCTTTTTAAGCCGCGAAGTTTTAGGAAAATTAATAGTCTATTTCTATTTGAAACAAGCTATATATATTCTATAATCAATAAAAAGCCATTTTTATTTGCAATGAGATACCAGACTGTGTGATATTTATTGAGTCTAATGTCAAATTAGATGCTTGGAACAGCAAAAAGAAAGCGTTAGTGAAAAAGAAAGTTTGTAAATATTCACAAGTATTAAAATATTTACTCAAGACAGAAAAAGAATCCATTTTGTATTATATATAAAAATGTCAAGAAAAGTTTAAATGATTTCTTAAATTCTACTACCTCTTTTATGAGCATATCATAGATACAGTAAAGTGACTAATTCAAATAAGTTAATAAAGGCAAAATATTCCCTTTTCTCAAAACACAAACATATTAAATTGTGTTGTTGCTACTTTGATTAATATCTCTTCTCTAAATCTTATGAAATTTTAAAATTGCATATTGAAAACTAACTGAATTATTCCAAAATTTTATAAATATTACAACTGATACTGAGAAACCAAAAGTTTTTAATCATTACTGAGGTTTGTCAGGCCATTAGTGAATGATGTATAATTGTATTTTAGATACATCTGCCTAAAATAGTTATAAAAGCCTGAAGAGAAAGTATTGATATATTAAGTGCTTTTATGCTATGTTTGGTTTTTTCTTTAAGTCTACTAAAAGAGCAATCTTGAATCATAATAAATTGTTAAAATTTTTAAAATATTTCATGTATGGTGTATTGAATGGCCATTTAAAGAACAAGTTAGCAGTGCTTTTCTTTGATCACTAGAAAATTTTATGCATAAGAATTTATCATATTTTCCTTTAGAAAAATTTAGTTCATTTTTCAATCACAAATTTATTTTAATTTCTGAATCAATATTTAGTTTTTTTGCTTGAAAAATCTAGACATTTTGTTGACTTCATACGAGCTCACAGAACCATGCCTCCCATAAGTGTGCATCCTCTTGTAGCCTGACTCCATGTTATCGTGGTTGACGTAATTTTCTTCAGTCTATGTCTTTATTATATTGTAAGCATATACTACTAAAATACTGCAACTATAGAAAAGATCCTTGTTTTAGGAAAATCAGTCTTACTTCTAATGGCTTTTTAGTGTACTATCTAAAAAATAATTCCAACTAGTTAAAGATCGGGTTGAAAATTGAGATTAAGGAAAAAGCTACTTGAAGGGCTGTCTCTACGTCTGGCTTTTTATTATATTGTGAATTGCAAATATTTTCATTACCACAAGTGCATCACTTCTAGCTTTTTTTCTGATGATTAAACAACATTAGACAATCATATTGCATGTAGTAATGCTGTCTTTTCATTTAAATTACTCTTTTCAGTGATTGACTTCTAAGAAATGCCATTATATTTCCACTCATTTTTCTCTTCAAACTTAAGTTTATTCACTTTTTTTTCGGATACTTTGCAGTGTTACCTTCATTTTCAAGAGAAAAACACTGTCATCAAGGACCAGCCTGGGCAATAGAACAAGACACTGAAAAAAAAAAAAACAGAGGGGGGGGGGGGGGACACACTAAACACTATCCATAGTTGGTTCTATATCGTGTATAACACCTTCTATCACATAGATTGTTGTGTAGATTAGATAGTTTCTAGCATGTACAAAATGCTCAACATTGTTTGAACACTTTTCTAAAAATTTTCAGTGAATGTGATTACCACATGTAAGTCTTATATATTATATTTTTCTAAGTTGCAGACCATAGCTGATATATTGTAGTTTTAATCAACCAACATAGTGGTAGTCCACTTATGAGCACCTTAGATACTATCAGCAGCAACTCATAAGTCCTAATTTAATATAGGTGGAAGATTTGTTTTGTACATTGGTAAGGAACTAAAAACTCAGATCTAGTAAATATTTCTTCTCAAATCTTTAATTTTTAAATTGGTATTGATACTTTAATTCTGGATAATTCTATAATTGCCCTCTTGCCTTTTACTACATTCTTCTTTTTCCTGTTCATAAAAAAAAATCACTTGTTCTCTTTCTCTTCCTTTTTCTATCTAGAAAGGATTTGGGTGCATACACTGTAATGCCTGAACTTAACAAACTATAGTGATACACACATAATGATTTTTCAGTTTATAGCAGACTGCATATACTACAGTAGTTTCCTTAGATTGTTGTCTTAGGGTTTTGTTTTTTTGTTTTGTTTTGTTTTTTTGTTTTTTTGTTTTTTTTTTTTTTTTTTTTTTTTTTTTTTTTTTTTTTTTTTTTTTTTTTTTTTTTTTTGCTGGAATGCAATAATGGACTCTCAAATTAGGCAGGAAAGGTTTATTTTAGCTCACAGTTCAGAGGGCTCAGTCCATTTTAAGCTGGCAATGGCAGTGCGGTGGAAGACTCCGTAGTCTGGCAGAGAACAGCTACTCACAAAATTGCAAGAGTCAGGACAGGGAGAACCCAGGGGACATCGTCAGTGATCCACCACACCCTCAATAATCTCAACAATCTGACCCTCCCAACCGTACCCAACCATCCTAACAGCATATAAAATTCTTGGATAATCTCCAACGTCCAGATACACAAGACTTTTATGGGACATTCCGGATCCAAATCATGACAATTATAGCACGCAGTGGCATTACAGCCCTCATAGTTTGTGCAAGCACTCTTTATTATATTTGTACAGATAGAAATTTCTAAACGCATTTCTCAGGAAAAAAATGCTGGTTGTTATCCGATGCATGATCATATGTTTCTTTACCTTTACATTCTTTATTTTTTAAATTTATTTCTCTCAAAATTATTCTATTTATTAGTATGTGTGAACAATACACAATAATTACATCCAACTTTAGGAACTGGTGAAAACACATATTGCATCTTCATTGTTTTTACTCCCCTTCCCCCTTTTTCACCCTCATGAGCCCCCCTTCTTCTCTCCACAAATTCTATTTCCCTGTTTCCTACTATTACACTTTCTCTCTCTCTCTCTCTCTCTCTCTCTCTCTCTCTCTCTCTCTCTCTCTCTCTCTCTCTCTCCCTCCCTCCCTCCTTCCCTCTCTCTCTCTCTCCTTTGGTAGGAGGATGGAACAGACTATCACTGACTACATTAGCCCAAGCTGAGGCTGGCCTTGAAGTCAGTGCTGGAATTACAGGCATAAGCCACAATGACAGGCTAATTTTGTGGTACTGGGGATCAAACTTAGGGCCTTGAGAATGCTAGGCAAGCACTCTAATGATTCATCTGTGCCTGCAGCCTCTTATTTTGTTCTTTCACTTATTTATACTCTGAGTCTCTGTTTTCTATTTTTCTTTCGCTTGTTTTCTCTTTCTTTCTCTCTCTCTTTCTTTCTTTCTTTCTCATCAAAGCTGTGAAAGATCTATGCAAAGAAAACTGCAAACTCATAGAGAAAGAGATTGAAGAGGACTTTAGAAAATAGAAAGATATCCCATGTTCCTGGATAGAAAGAACTAATATTGTCAAAATGGCCATACTCCCAAAGCTACCATACAGATTCAATGCAATACCAATCAAAATATCAAATATATTCTTCACAACTGGAAAAAATCCTCAAAGTTGATAAGCAACCAGAAAAGATGAAAAATCTCTACAGAAATTCTGAATAACAAGGGCGAAGCTGGACAAATCACAATCTCAGACTTCAAAAAATACTACAAATCACAAAGCAAAAGTGATTAAATCTGTATGGTACTGGTATAAAAACAGACAAGAGGGCCAGTGGAACATAACTGAATATACTGAAACAAACCAAAACATTCATAGTCAACTGAACTTTGACGAAGGGGCCAAAACAATCCGCTGGAGAAAAGACAGTATCTTCTACAAATGGTGCTGGGAAAACTGGATCTCCACATGCAGAAGAATGATATCATACCTGTATCTATCACCAAACACTAAATTCAAATGAAAATGGATCAAAGAACTGGATATCAAAACAAACACTGAACCCAACAAGACATAGAGGCAGGAAAGGATTTTTTTTTAACAGATCGCCATCTGCACAAGAAATCTCAGCAAGGATCAACAGATGGGGCTACATTAAATTGAAAAGCTTTTACCCAGCAAGACAAAAATCAGTAAAGTGAAGAGACAGCCCACGGAGTGGGAAAACATACTCACCAGTAACACTTCAGGCAAAGGATTAATATCTAACATATACAAGAAACTGAAAGACATAAAACCCCTAAAATAAATAATCCCATCAAGAAGTGGAGCCGGAATGAAAAATAAAAAACTGCTCAGAAAAGGTGCAAATGGCCAACAAGCATATGAAAATGTATTCTTAATCTTTGAACATCAGAGAAATGGAAATAAAAACAATGGTGAGGTTTTTCTCACTCCAGTGAGAGTGGCCTACATCCAGAACTCAAAAAACATCAATTGTTGGTGAGAGTATGGAAAAAAAGGGAACTGTACTCCACTGCTTGTGGGAATGTAACCTGGTACAACCATTATAGAAAGCAATCTGGAGGTTCCTCACAAAGCAGAGAATAGAAATTCCATTTGATCCAGCTACCGCTCTACTGGGAATATTCCCAAAGGAAATAAAGTCAACATACTAAAAAGACACATGCATATATATGTTTATAGCAGCACAACTCAAAATAGCCAAATCCTGGAAACAACCTACCTGCCCATGTATAGAAGAATGATTAAAGAAGATGTGGTACCTTTACACAATGGAATACTATGCAGCCATAAAGGAAGACATATACGAAATGTTTGAATGAAAACGGGGCCACTTAGAGTCAATAATGCTCAGTGAAATGGACCAAGCATAAAAGACAGACTATAGACAGGCATCTCTCATATGAAATGTACAAAAATAATAACATAAAATGTGCACAACGTGAATGACAGGGTAGAAAGAGAGGCAATGGTCAGCTAGGAAAAGGGTGATTCTCTGAAAAGGGAGTGGATAAAAATGCTCACTGATTCCTCAAACCCCATGATTCTAATGTGTTACAGAATTTGGAATTCATCTATCTACAAAAAAATTGTTAAATTTTATGTCATGTGAACCTTTTACCACAATAAAATTTAAAAATAAAAAATTATGCATATATCATTGTTATGTGATATCTTTAACTAGTAAACTTTGCCTTATGTTTCAGTTCACCGCATTTCACCCATGTTTTTAGCTTTCTGTGAAACTTGGACCTGAAGATACTGGCTTTATTTGGTACAATGGTGAATTTTTTTTTTCCTGCTGAAATTTTCTTTCCTCTTTGTCTTGTTTACACAGTGCTGGCCTGCCTTCCCTCCTATCTTTGGTTAGTGTTGTGTTCATTATAGAGTCCCATGAAATGTACTGAAACGGTTAATCTTCAGTCCTTCTATGAACGTTCATTTCATTGCTTATTTCATCTTATTAAATGTGTATTCTTCCATAGTTTTTTTTCTTTGATGAAATTTTAGGAGGGATAGTCACTGTCAGCTAAGCCCAATCTACTCTGTACAGAATCTAAAAAGATCAATCTTCTTTTGCCTCCTGAGGAAAAGTCAAGTCTTCACATAGCTGTTTTATTTTGTTTCATCTCCTTAATACACCCAGTTATTATGATTATATAAACATAGATATTGTGTATATGATTGTATGCATGTGTATATATGCACACAATATGTTCATGTACACTTATGTGATAGTAAACGTCTGAGCAACCCACTATTTTCTACATCTTCTTGTATCTCTGAAACAGTTTACTTAGTTGATATGATACAGCTTTTAAAATCTTTTAGTATCTTTGCAATGATTTTACTGTATAATTCTCATTAGATTGTGACAAGCATAGTTTTTAAATGTACTGACTGGTGGCTAGATTTGGAATTGTTGCATTAATGGTAACATTAGAGATGCTTGGCAAGGCTGGGAAGTAACACATCTGCTGAGCCACTTTACATATTGTTGGAAGATGTGTAGTAAAGCCATATCTAGAGTTTTTTCGTTTTCTGTCTTTTATCATACTTATTATACAGCTTACTTTAAGAGAATATGTTTAAATTCATATGTCCATTTAAATAGGCGTGTTAACTACAAAACTAATGAAGTATTACTTTCCCCCTTTTTTATATATGTATATCTTATATTTGTTATAAATATGTTATATGTGAGTCAGGGGTGGGTGTGGGTGAGTGTGGGTGTGCAATACATAATGGTTACAGTGAAGTTGGGTATTTGTGCCCATTGTTATCGCATCAGCATTACAATTTCTTTCCCTACGTGCTTTTGACCCTCCTGTACCTTCCCAATCCCCTCTAACTCCCACTGTCACACCCATTTGGTTCTATAACATGCCTGGATTCTGGGTTTGTCATATTAGAGAAACCATGAAATATTTAACCTTTGTGTTTGGTTCACTTCACTGAGCATGACGTTCTCCAGTACTAAAGCTTCCAATCTGTCTGTCTGTATGGAAGTGCAGTACTCCACTGCATACATACTCCACATTTTTGTATACATTAATCTGTTGATGGGTATTTTCATATCTTCCACATTTACTTTTATAAATCATTTATGTAATGCATGACATCATTAATAATTACCATCATCTTGTAAAAATATTTTTTCTTTAAAAAACTTTGATACAATTAATAACTAAAACAACTTTGCCACTGATATTTTAAAATAATTTAAATGATAGTAGCTTACACTTATTTAATGTTTAACACAATCAATTATTGTGCTGTTTTTATGTTCTATATCATTTAATTATTACAATAATCATTGAATCCACAAATATTACTATGTATATTACATATTAGGAAACTGAGCCTTAAAGAGTTTCAGCATCTTTCTTAAGGCCCATGAACTGCAAGTGGAAGGACCAGAAACAAGACGATGTCTTCTACTACTCTTCCAGCTAAAGCATTACGATTTGGGCATGATGTGACCCATCTTTCTCTTCTTGCATCGATCTCTTTTAGTCACTTTATTAAATAGATTTTTCCCTGTTAACAGCTGTTAGTCAAATAAAGCCACTCTAACCTGACCATTTGAAGGCCAACAGATAGCTAGGCTGAAATCCTGAGAGGAAATCTTGCCATATGAATCACAATTAGTTCTTAGTTTTTTTTTATTTTAAAAGATCATATGAACCCATTCTAATTTGTTGACAAAAATAATTCTATTGCATAGACATTACTTCATAATTCCCTTAATTTTTTCTGATATTTGTAAGGATTATACTGACAGGCAGGTATTTATACTTGGAGGGATGATACAGTGCTTCCTGTTAATGAATGTTGCAAAATGTTTCTACAAGAAATAATATCTTCATTATTTCCTCACTCAAATCCTACACTTGCTTCATTATCCTCATTCTGAGGTGGTGTTGTTTTGTGTTGTCTACTTAAGACTACTTTAATAAAAACAGATAATTCAGCTTATTAGCTCATGCAATGGAGCATGCATAAAATACCTCACCCATAAGGTTGGAGTAAATGAGACACTGGGGACACCAATGGCCAGTTAGTTGTCCTACTGTGTTCTCTCCCTATTTCTTTATAATTAATTCCTCTCATACTTAATTGGTAAAGCCAGAGTCACTGACACCTTAAATTGTGAGTGATATGTAATGCTACACTTACATTTTGTTAAGATGTAAAATAAAAATTTCAGTTATGATCTCTGGTTCTATCTCTATTAGCCATTTTTTAATCTTCAGAGTTATATATAATTCAATTTAGAGACCTGAAATTTAAGGTGTATTTCATAATAGCAAATATCAGAGCTTATGAATTCTAGGAACTACCTCTTTAAAATGAATTGTTAACATGTATCTCACCAACAGATGTTCGGTATTTCAGAATATGACAAAAGGAAAAAGACAAACTATTGTATTAGATGATTATTTACTGCAGAAACTTGGTAATGTGTTTGCCATTAAGATAGACCACATGGTATTAAAGATGATAGAAGGAGTCAAGTTCAGATAAGAAAAAGCTGTTGCTGTTACTGGCTTGAACTCATGTTAGGTTTTTGGGGGTTTTTTGTTTTTTTTTTTTTACTACCCTTCAAATTGTACTACTTACAATAGAAAGAATTACATTTCAAGTTCAAAACAGTGCCTTGTAAATAACACATATACACACACACACACATCCTCTGTGCTAGCCCCAGCATAGAGTTTATTTGAAAGGGTATTTTAAAAAATAATTCTACTTAGGACCTACCATATAAAAACAAGATGAATACAATAAGTACGGTCTCTGCAGTTTGCAGGAGAGAGAGATAAGTTAATCCTTAAGAATTGAAAACTAATAGCAGGAAAAGCATCATTTTATTTCAATGTGTATAGGAAATTCCTTTTTGCCAAAGATTTTTGTTCAAATTTTGCAAACTACTTGTATTTTGCAAAAACAGCTAGTCAGCTGTTAGTTTTCTGTTGCTAGGACAAAATAGTTGACACCACGGTTTAAATAAAAGAGGTTTATTTTGGCCCATAATTTCAGGAGGTTCTATGTTTGGTCAGCTGGTTCCAATAAAGAAATAACATGGCAGGTGAGCATGGTGGAGGAAACCTGGTCGACTTTTGGAGTCTGGGAAGCAGGGAGAAGGGAAATATCCAACTGAAGAAGAGACCACAGAGCAGATACAGTGCCTAAGGTCATGCCACTACCATCCACCCAGACACACCAAAAGCTGCTTTAGTAAACTCCTAAGCACCTCCAAGCCAGTTTAGTTGACAGCCAAGTTTAACCATCCCCTAATTGTTTGCAAGAGTTTCTGTAACCCCGTCATTGTGCCCAGCAGGAGAGTATTGTGCCTTAATTACATGTGATTTAATTCCCTACGCTTCTAAACTAATCTTTGAAACTCAATAATGTGGTGTTCGTGTATTAGCCAATGTGCTCAAAGTGGTGTGCAGTGAATACTTACATCTTGCAACATTTTAATTTAGAAACAAATGTACTGGGACTTTGAGTTTTACATTTACTTAGTGAAATATGTGAGCTTAATTCTTAGAACGATGTATGAGTCAGGTGCAATTTACTTGATTGCACCTGTGCTGAATACTTAATATTTAATTGTTAAGTATACTTTTCATCAATGAATTCCCATTAACGGCAGAAGCAAATTCATTCACCAACACCTCTTGAAACTTTTGAACTTAAACTGAGATTCTTTAAGATTATAATGATAAAACTGTAGGATTGTTGATTGGTTTGGGGCTTTGTGTTTCATTTTTGTTATTGTTTTGCCTAGTGTGGTGACACCGATGAACTTACATAACACTTCCAGCACATGTTGGGCTGCTTAACCGTAGGAAAGGCTCCTAAGTATAAGTGAGAGAGCAGGATTCACATAAAGGCAGTGGGCTGGTGGGGGTTGCAAGAAAATCATTGCAAAGGCAATTCCAGAGATCTGTCCGTTCTCACAGGGAGAGAAGGGTTTGGATGAATGATACTGATTAGACTGAGAGATCTATGAGGGCAAGAGCTCTGCTTTTTTCTCATAATTTCTATTTTTATTGGTTTATTATATATATATATATATATATATATATATATATATATATATATATACATATATGTATGTATGAGTTCCAAATTCTATAACATATTAGAGACATAGGGTTTGGGGAATCAATGACTGTATGTTTCCCTTTTTCAGAGGTTCACTCCTTTCCTAGCTGACCATTTCCCCTCTTTTTGTACCCTGCTACTCATGTGTAGCCCTTTTATGCCATCATTTTTGTGAATGTACCTATGTAGAATGGAATACTGTAGAGCCATAAAGAAAGACAGATATGGAGCTTTTGAACAAAAATGGCTTATGTTTGTGATGCATGATGATGAAATTTAACTTAGAAAATCAATACATATTTCTATCAAATCTTAATTTTTTTACTTCCCTTTACCCTCCCCATCTTTCAGTGTCACCCCATCCCCAGATTTTCTTTCGATCTCCATGAAGTATAAATCGTTGTTTTCTATCATCTCTTTTATGTTTTTCTCTACATTCTTAGCACATGAGGGTAGAATCTAACACATATTGTGAACTCAAAAACTCCCAGTTGAAACAACTGAATTACATTTCCAACATATGTAGGGAATAAAGGAAAGAGATCACATTTTGAATTATAGTCAAGTTATTTTTAGATGTGTTCAGTTGAAGATGCTGTAGATACCTTTCTGTTTTAATAGCTTTACAAGAACTGAGTACTTTACCCTAGAACCAATATACTTTGATGAATGGAAGAAAATAGGTATCTGCACTTTTCAACGAGGTAGTCGTCAGCTGTGTGTGTTTTCTAACCACTTGAAATTTGATTAGTAGAACTGAGGAGTAGTAGTTTTAATTTTATTCTTTTACATTAATTAAAAATAGAATTTAAATTTGTTGTATTGGAGATTGCAGCCGCAGAGGCTCATCAGTAAGCTATTATTGCATACTTGATTATGCACGAAGCTCTTAGCTCATTGCCTTAAGATGTGGTTGTTCTGTATGGAATACTTCAAAGTAAAAGACAATATAATATGAAATAAATTGGACACAGAAAGTTAAATATTGTATGGTTTCTTTTACATAAGAAACCAAAAATGCAAATAATTTAAGAGCAAAATATAAGATAGATACCAGGAAACAGGGAAGTAGCCTTTGTGAAGATGGAAAGGAGCTTGGAGGGGCGATGGGTGTGTCAGAAAGGGAAGAGGAAGTAGAAATGATTAAGATTGCTGGACATGGCGATGCAGCCCTGTCATCCCAGCGTTCAGAAGAAGGGAGGCTGAGACAGGAGGATTGCTGTGAGTTTGAGGCCATTCTGAGCTCCACAGTGAGTTCAGGAACAGCCTGGGCTACAGAGTGAGACCTTGTCTGAAAAAATAAGTTAGATATGATGTGTGCATGCATCAGTTTCCCAGGAAGAATGTAATTACTCTGTATACAAACATATACGATAATAATAATATTACAGGAAAAAAGGAAAGGACAGATTGGTTAAAAAAAGCTTAATATCTTTAGGTGAATAGTTGTTATCAACTTTTTCTCCACATTATTTGAAATTCCAAATATAGTATATGCATTGCATTACTGAGCCGGAGCAATCTGGAAGGTTGCTAAGTGTCCCATATTTTCAATGCATGCAGCAACACCAAAGCATACATTGGTAAGGCTTCTCGATTATAAGACCTCTACATAGCACTATAGTTTTCTATTGATTTCTGATACATAACCCTGAACTCAAGTGAGTGCATGTGTTTGTGTAATCTGTCCCCCATAAACATATACCATACCAGATTGTGTTTTAGAAAAAGTTTCAATATTTCAATAATAATTTGAATTATACCTGAAATTTAAATGCTGTTTAAATTCATCAAACAATGCACATCCACCCAGAAATTTAGATAGAGTATTATATGACTGCAAGAAGAAGCTTAATTTAGGACAAACTCTACAAGAACTGCTGCCTTTTGGCTGCTTGCCCTTTGCCTTCCACATTAAGGAATCCTGAAGTTATGCTGAGTTTTTAAGCCATGCTTTCAAATAATCTGATATATTTTGTTATAGCTACAAAAGCTGTAAAGTAAAAACAGCTTGCTATAGACCTTTATCTTTTTCACATCCATATCAATTCTTTAAACTTGCTACCAATTGCATTATTCTCTTAATAGTAGGTTTTATGATTTTCAGTCTATACTAGCCTCTCTTAAAATTCTGTTCCTCTTAAACTTCAAAAGATATATCCATCTTGAGTTCAAAAAGAACTTTTTAAAATTCAAAATCCATGCAAATGGCTGATTTAAACCTAATTTTCTTAGAAATATAAACCTACAGAAATTGTAGTTAATGAATTTATAAGCAGGATCAATGACCACTATGTGTAGATGATGGTGGCTGGTTACTAAATTATCATACCCTTAATTGAAGTTGCAGTGAATGTCGTTTGCTTCCTTTACTAATTCTTAATGAAGCAAATTAAGAAAGCAAGGACCTGTATGCTGTTAATATGATATTCAGGAATGATATTATGTATTTGAATTATTCCTTCTGGATTTCATCATATCTGTCACGGCTAGCACAACAAGCAGCTAAGTGGGTCTGGATGAATGTCCACTCGGGTGGACCAGTGGAGCCGTCTCATGGTGGAACAACTTTATTTCTAACAGCAATGTCTTTATAGTCAAGGGCAAGCAAGAATGCATACTGAGAAAGGAATGTGTGGGGATTTCACAAAAATGATTGACATACAATAAGTATTTTTAAATCAAGTTACATCACAACTTCTATGATTTTACTAGAGTTTAAAGATTCTTATTTGTGCCCTCCACCCATTCAACTGACTCAAGAAGATTTAGTCAAACTATGTTTATGACCTCACTGTTTTTGCTGGTGGCCTTTCCATCCTGGCATAGTGATTAGTTGCGGTAACACAATCACCAGTGCCAGTGGCCTTTCCATCCAAGCACAGACGAACAATGGCCGCCATTCCATCTGATTACACAGGTCATACATAACTCCCTGTTCTGAATGAGTCAGGGCCTTATTTCTGATTTGAGTCAGAGAGCCTTAAGTAAAAAAGGAACTGTGAACCATCTGAGTTCCCACAATATTCACTTGAAATAATCTAGTGTTTCAATTTTTAGGTTTATGATATTCATTTTAAAATATTTAGCGTTGTTCTTCATGTAACTGACCATAATATGCATTCTTCTATTAGAAATTTGGAAAGAATAGGAATTGCCGCAATGGTAGTTAGATAATGTAAAGGAGAAGAGCCTTTACAAAGACCAATTTGGAGGTTTTTCAAAAAATAAAGTAGAACTACCATATGATTCAGGTTACCCACTCCTGGGTATATGTTGAAAGGAAATAAAACCCTCAGACCAAAGAGATACCTGAATCCCCAACTTTGTTTAATCATCATTCACAATAGTTAAGATATGGAGTCAGCCTAGGTGCCTGTCAACAGATGAATGGGTTAAAACATGCCATATATATAAACACAATGGATTATTATTCAGCCATAAAGACAAATGAAATCTTATTTTCAGCTAAATGGATGAATGTAGAGCAAAGCTCCTCAACCTTTCTGACTCCAGGGACTAGCTCTGTGGAAGACAATTTACCATGATGGAGGAGGTGGATGGTAGTGGGTTCAGAATGGTTGAAGGCATTGCATTTATTGTGAGCTTCCACAGGAATTAAATGCCATCACTGATTTGACAGGAATGTGGCACTCAGGTGGTAATGTAGGCAATGAGGAGTAGCTGTAAATACAGAGCAATGTTCACTGCCTGACTGATTCTCATCACCTGCTGTGCTGCTGGGTTCCCAGTAAGCTGCAGACTTGTGCTTGTTTGTGGTTTGGGGAATGGAAACCCAACCTTAAAAACATCAAATGAAGTGAAATAAGCTAGACACAGAAAGAAAAATATTACATGTTCTCTCACACATCCAGAAATAAAAGGTCAACCTGAAAGTAGAATATTGATTACTAAGTATTGAGAAGTGTAAGAAGTGAAGGATGTGTGAGAAATGACTGAATATGACCGGTACATGCTCCATGCATATAAGAAATATTACACTGAATCCAATCAATATATACAATTAATGTATGTTAAAAAACCATGAAAATATCATTTTGTTTCCTACCCATATGAGGTTCCAACTTGTTTCACAAGTTAATATTTTTAAGTTTAGGTACGTATAAAATGTTTCTGTCCCTGAAATTCCGTGTTTCTACTGTAAAGTCCCTGTAATTCACAAATCTCTTCCCTTTGCTCATTTACACCACAAAGAAAAAGCAGCAAAAGTAAACATCTTTGAGGAAACTCTATTTACAATGCAACTTAAGGTGAAAATTTAAATTGTAAAACTTGATTTTTAACTAAAGTAATGGAAATTTTCAGATGCCCCATCAAATTAATGTCACCCATAGTTCATCCCTCAAATATTCTTACATTGATTCTGAGAATATATGTCTACTAAGTAAAGATTGTAAAAATTGTAGTTCTCTCTAGCTTTTCTCTGATATGTTTGGGTTCAATTAATCTGAAACATTATTGACGTAGTAATAGTTAATCATCACACACTGTTTTTTGGTCACATACTGTTTGAGCTTTAATTTACTAAATGAATAGTTAGTATTCAAAAATGCAAGCCTTTTTTTCAGTTCCTATGGATTTGGTAAATTTGAAACATTATCTTCAAATACATAGGATTGTATTGTGTTAGGTTTATACTAATTTTCATGATGATTTAGTAAGGTTTTTGTATTATTCCAAACTTGCTCCCTACTCAGTTTCTTAGCCTGCCCCAATTAAAATTCTTTCCCATTTCTCTGCTCTTCACTGGAGGAGTTCCCTCATAAATTTAATATGGTCTGACTTGAAGAAAGGTACTTATTGTATGTCACAGGCTGATTTCTGATTCCCTAAATTTATAAATTGAAGCTCTAATGCTCAATTACTTGGGAATACATACCTCAAGGATTCTTTAAGAAGATGACAGAGTTAAAATGAGACACAGTTTTACTGGAATCATATTGAGAAGAAACTTTGGTAGGTAAAGAAATATCAAGAGTGGACTCAAACCAAGAAAGAGCATATGTAGACAAGAAAGAATATTGTAATCTGTACAGAAAACGTCATCCGGAAAAGCAAAGCCATCAAAACTTTGATCTCAGACTTTTAGCCTTTGTGAGGAAATGCTATTTTGATCTTAAGCCACCTATTTGTGGTACATCTTCATGGCAGTACCAGCAAGCAAATATGTGTAGAGATAGATAAATAGATGATAGATAGATAGATAGATAGATAGATAGATAGATAGATAGATAGAGCTGGAGATAGATAACATAGCTTTTCACCAAGTGGATGAAACTCTTGTCCTCTAAATTGAATTAACAGAAATATTTTATTTTCAAGGGTAGGGATACTGTTCCATCTTGACAAAGGCACAAGGGATAATGCAAATTTTTTGACAACTTGGTAACCAGACACTCTAGATTGAGTCAAAATTATATATATTTAAATTTGTGTGTACTTAAAACTGGTAAACGTTTTAGGTAAAAAAAAAAAAAAAGACAGATGGATGTCCATAATTTTAACACTAACTAATCCTAATATCAAGATAACCGCACACTTATCGGTCACTTGCTTTAAAAAATTGCCTTATATCTAGAGTCAGCAAAGATGGAAACAGCTGAAAATCACTTTTTTTTCCGGTCATCATTGGAAGAACAGCTGTCAGAGATGAGAGTTGCTGGGAAAGGTCACCAAAGCTATCATAAAGGCAGACACAAACCTCTTTGAAATTTTTATTAAAATTTTATATATATATATTTCTACTCAAGTTCATTTAGAACATATGATATACATATGATACCTAAAACATTAAACTAATGACTACTGTGCCATTTAATATTAAATGTGTACCAAAAGGTTTTCAGATTATAAAATAAGTATTGACATGGTATCAGCCCTAGGATTGTTGGACTGTTTTTGATCTGAAAATTCAATAACAATATCATATGATATAATTGACTGTCTTCTAAAATGTCCTTGTTAATAGTTTTACAAATTATACTTATGTAATAGTTAGGCAATCATATTTTGAAGAAACTGCTAAAATGATGAAGTGGTTGCAGTTTTTGCTCACCAATTGATCTTTCTAATTTTTACATTTTCTGGCATTAATCAGTTTTATTGGCCTGGTGCTATTATGAAGAATTCTTAATGTTTCAATGTGGTTAATTTCATAGTTTGTTATTTCCTATTCCCAATCTTCCCTCTTCATAGCAGCATGACAATGTCCTGTTGATTTTAATTAGAATTCTAGGTTTGTGAATGTGAAATCATATCAGTAAAACCAAACTATAAATTATCTCCCCGATTGAAGGCAGTGACTGTACAACATGAAATACCTTGATGAAAAGAGAGAACAATTGTAATCATGGGAGAGCTGCAAATGCTCAATGAACATACCAAGTATCAATATGACCAAGAGGGTGATTTCAGATCCATTAAAGCAGTCTATCAAATTCAGCCAAATTTTCTATTTTATAAACTTCTGTGCAGATGAACTGAGTGCTTGTATGGAGAGTTAACCAATTAGCAACTTACGTCCCCATTTTGGTTGGAAAAGTTTCATCCATATAAGATAGGGCAAAATACCCCTAAATCTTTCTGTACAAGGATGGCGAAATATGTGTTTCCTTGTCTTAAACCTAGTAGCACACTAGAAAAGACTCCCACTTTTAGATTAGACATTAACTTTGGCTACAGAAAAATAGGAAAAGCACCTGAGGGGGAAAGAAAATTACCAGAACTATAGAAAATTGGCTAATTGTACAGAGAAGCTTAAAAAATCTTATCAGAGATTCTAGCAAGCTATTTGCTTATATTAAGGGGAAATGTCAACTGGGCCTGGAAACATTTCCCTGAAAAGTCTACAATCCTGAAAACTGCTTGGGTAAGTGTAGTATTGAAGGGAGAAGCACAAAAATGTCTGGCTCTTTTTACCCAGAAACCTTGCTTCAGAAAATTAATTCTAGGGATAGAATTCACTAAGTACTTTTGTTACAATGTAATTTATAATGGTAACAAATTTGAACAGACTATACAACCTTAAATCATTAACATATAATGTAGTCATTACACTGTAATTATCATACTTAAGGCAACATGGAAGAATATTTGGGTTGCAAAAATGGGATCTTTATGGACAAAAGTGGAGTGGAAATTTGAAAAGGTAAAAACAACTACAAGGTTGAATATTGAGCACATTTTATTTTTACTTTTTTGAACTAGTAGTTACACATACAGAGTGTACAGGTGTCCCAGGTGTAGACTCCATACAAAACAGGGCAGGGTTTACGGTAGCAGTTGGGGCAGCCAACCAGGTGCAGCTGCGAATATCGTATTTCCAACTTAAGACTGAAGGCAGCAACACTCGCTGGTAAATAAATGAGGCACATCAAGCAAATATAAAGAGCTGCCAACAGAACCATTTTGTTTTCTAGAATCAGAGGATCTACTACTGCAATGATTGGAATTCAATACTTCTTTCATATGTTGAAGTGTTTTCCTTGACAGAACGCCTTGGCTGTCATTCTGTGGTTGCTTCCTATGGAGTTAAACGATGGTTCTGTCCCCACTGTATGCTGGTGCCAGGCAAAATAGCTATGCTACTGTGGAACGTGGTAATATTCTGCAGTTATGTGCATGTTCCTACATTTAGTATTGTAAATGATCAAAGTCAAGTACAATTTCAAATTGGAAGCTACGGTTTCATATTTTATCCAGATTATTTTGCACAAAATCCTGGTGGGTATGAAGAGACTAGCTTCCTTGACAGCTAAATCTGAAAATAAGTGAGAATACTGATCCTTATCTTGGTTTTTATCTTTTATCATGTTAATTTTGAATGAATGGCAGCATTTTTCTTTAAAATATAACATATGTATGTTAGAAGTTTGGAATGGAAGACAGTGGAGTCAATTAATGGCTGTCTATACCTAAGTGCTTCCAAACCTATTCTTTATGATTGAAGATTTGTCGAAACAGCTAGTAAGGGTAGAGGGCCTTCATCATTACTGAGAATATCTTCCTGGAGGTCACTTAACTCTCTAGACTATTGAAAACTTTAAAAATTGTCATAAGACGATTTACAAGTGCCCAATAATAATTTTCTAAGTAGTGCAATGGATTGAAAATATAAAAATAGAATTCAAAAGTCTTCTCTTGAAAACATCAAATTGCAATCTGGTCATATGAACGTTTTGTTTTGCTTTTTAGGTGGAAGTGAGTCCTCCTGGGATAAGGATCAGATGCAGTCTCCCCTAGCTGCTCCTGGGCCTCAACATGGCATTGCACATGCAGCCCTGGCTAGCCAGCCAGGCCTTGGGGGTGCTCCTACCCTCAACCCACTGCAACAGAGCCACATGCTGAACAATCGTACGTATACTATACTCCAAAACTGTATGCGTTGAGAAAATACTATCTAAGACTCACGGATCACACTAGGTTGGGAGGGCTTAGTCTATTTCTCTTCAATAAGTCTTAACAATTTGAAATATAAAGTGTGTATTAAAAGGCCTCCTTTGACTGTATGGCTTTCAATGAGTAGAAGTAGCTGGGGAGGCTCAGTAGAAGACTGAGGGTATTTGTGAAACTATGTAGCAGATTAGTTCAGAATGTTATCTAGAATCATGTGAACTTGATGTTTGAATTCCCCATTTTTAAAAATTCCACATCACTGACTTGGGAGAAGTCACATAAATTTCCAGGTTTGAGTTTATTCAACTACACCACACAAGCAAAAATAAACCCATGTAAGGATATTATGACCATTAAAAATGATAAGGGAAAAACATCAGTGAATTGCATACAGTAGGTACTATGTATAAGTATTATTATTATATATAATAATGTAACAACGGCTAATTTATACAAATTTGGGGTTAGATTGTATTTTTAGGGTCTTTAAATACTTAGAAATCTTTCTTCAACAAAAGCTGATCTTGGATATGTTACTTGGCTGAAATACTACTTTATGTTAATACAAAGTCTAAGAAAAAGTGTTTCATTACTCAATTCCTTGATACTTTCATTCCTCATTAAACCCTAGATTTAAGGCAAGAGAAATATTCTATAATATTTTAGTATGATCCCCTAAATCTCTCAAGATTTAATTAGGCTTCTTAGCAACTTAGAAAAAGCATGCCTCAAAACATATAATAATAATAATAATAATAATAATAATAATAATAATAATAATAATAAATGGTTGGGGATGTAGCTCAGTGTGAAGGTCCAGGGTTCAGTTACTAGTCCCACCCCCCCCCCATCAAAATACACAACTTCCTAGTGATCAGTCATTGCTCTCAATTTATCTTTAATAAGAAACACGCAGAATAATATAAAATAACCAGCTCTCCTTAGATCCCTCATAGTTTGGGGCCACTGCATATCATCATGACAAACATTAGAGAAAAGGCTAAGGCAAAAAATCATAGTTTATAAAGAGCAGAAACCACACCTGGGTCCTACTAAAAGCATTAAAAGGTAGTTGACTAATTCCAGGAGATTTATTATGGACTTAGCTTGACAGATAAGAACTCCCAAGGTCCCGGTTCTATTTGAACCCTATATTTTCATGGACTGTACTTCCAAGACCTTCACCAGGTTCTCAGAGTGCAGATCTGAGAATACTCCTTTTGTGCCTCTGAAAGAGGAAAACATTCCCATAGTGCTTTATTCTTCTTAATAAAGGTCTGCACTCAGACCAAATTGTTTTGCCCAAGGGTAAATTACTTGATTTTTAATACAGCCTATCTAATGTTGGAGAACAATTATACTAAAACCCTACTCCCTCTAACCTTCCATGTTGGGCAAGAGAAATGTCCAACCCCAGCCTCCTCAAGCCTTCCTTTCTCACCTAAGTTGAGGAGGAAGCTAAAGCGCACTTGTGAAAACCAAAAGTCAAGGAAGGATCAAGGCTCAGTAGGGGTCTGAAAACTAATGGTAGGGGTTTTTTTTGTTTGTTTTGTTTTGTTTTGTTTTTTTGACAGGGTCTCGCTCTGTAGTCCAGGCTGGTTCTAATGGTAGGTTTACACACTGCTTCTTCTCTTCATGTTCTACCATCACCGCAATAGGTTAATTGCATAATTTGAGTTTGTCGCAAGTGAAGGATGTGGAAGCCTCATATCCTATATAATATAAGTTTAAAGAGGACAAAAGTCATGTGTACAGAATCAAAAGTGCTACAGGAAAATTTGGCCTGTAATACTACGGTAAAGGTAGTGAAAACAGCCCAACTCTCATCAGGACTATTTACTTAGGTCCCTTAGGCTGCTATATCCTTTTTTATTTTAAACTAATTAAATTACAAGGCATAAAAACGGTTTAAAAAAACAGTCTTTCAAGAGTCAAAGTGAAAATCAGAACCGAATTCAGACACAGTAAGTATTTTAGCATTGTTGGACTGAGAATTTAAGCTAAATGATTAATATGTTAAGAGAAGGGGAAAATGAACATGCAACAACATAAGAGATTTAAACAGAACATTAGAAACTCTGAAAAAAAAACAATCAAAAAGAAATGGTAGAAATGAAAAGTACTACAATAAGCTGAAAGATGCCATGTATAGAATGCTGAAACTCAATCAAATGGAAAACTGAGGAAAAATAATGAAAAACCAAATAATGATACCAAAGAAATAAGTGACGGTTATGTTGGGCTTATATCCAAAATAGAAATATAAGAAGGAAAAGAAAAAATAGAAAAATATTTGAATCATCAGCAACATAATTTTCTAAAATCAATAATATGTAATTATAGATCAAAGTCAGAGAACACTAAGTAGAATGAAGACCAAAAAGTACAAATATGCATATCATATTCAAATCACAGAAAACCAAAGACAATAAGTGTTGAAAGAAGATAAAGAATTTTTTTTCTTTGCACACAAGATAAATGAGAATTACCTTAGATTTCTCTTCAGAAATCAGGTAATAAGACGATGGTAAAATGATATAATTAGTGTGTTGGAAGAAAAAATATTCAGTAATTTAAAATTCTGTATCCAGCATATTGCCCCTTAAAATAGAGGAATACAGGTTTTCTCATACAAGCAAAATTTGAGGGACTTTCAAGCTATGCTGGTAGTCGTGTGTGGCAGAAAACTTTACAAGGTCTTCAGAGCAAAAGAAAATAATATATTTTGGAAACTTTTCTCTCATTAAGAAAGAAGGAACATTAAAGAAGTAATCGTTATTTTTTCTTATTCCTTAATAATAGTCTGCCACAACAATGATAACTACAACAAATAGAGCGATTTTATCTTACAGACTAGTAAAATAAATTATATTAGTACTGTAAGTGATGGGGAGAGCATTTGAGAATACTCTTTCATAAGATACATATACTATTCATGAAGCGGTACAGTAACATTTGTAAATTGTTTTATCCTTGTAAATGTATACTGAAAATTCTAAGGCAATTAGTAAAACAATTAAAATTAAATATAGTTGATATGGAAATAGAAAATAGGTTCATATAAATACTTCATTAAAATGGGAGAAAACAAAAAAGATGAAAGAGAAAGAAATAGAAAATGGCTATTCGCATAGAATTTATCAAACTATATTAATAATCAGTTGAAATAATCTAAGTACATCAACTAAAAGACAGAGACCAGGTCCATTTGGTGTACCTTGGAGGTTAATGCCTGTTGCCTTTATTTAATGTGAACACACTTCCTACAAAGTAGTTAATTGAGTAAAGCAATAAAAGCAATCAACAATGACAGCAAAAACTCCAGAGAATGTCATAATGGGTAATACCAAAGGAAAACTCAAATATTGTTTAATTTAAAAAGCTTACTTTAAATATAATATACACATTGATCCAGAGTAATGAGATTGGGAAACCCTTATAATACTAAAAAAGTCAATAGAATGATGGAGTAGCAATATTAGTTTCAAGGAAGTCCTCCCCAAAGCAATGATAATAAAAGGATCAATTCTCCAAGTCAAGACACAAGAACCTTAAAGCATGTAATAGGGCACCAAAACATGTGAGATAAAACCTGACAGAACATAAGGAAAATAGATGAACCCGCTCTTATTGTTGGAGACGTCAGCCACTATCTTTTAAGTACAAGTAGTCTAGTAAATATAAAATCAGTAAGATCAAAGTTGAACTGGACAGAAAAAAAAAATCAGTTGAATCTAACGGATGCTGTAGAACAGTTTCCCAACAGGAGAATTTGCTTTCTTCTTAAATTCACATTCCGCATCATAAAATGCACCTTAAAATTTTGAAGGAATAGGGGGAGGGACAAAAGGAGAGTGGGAACGCCCTTGTCACCTTGACAAGATACATATGTGCATAAAAGGCTCAACTCCATTGTAAACCTTAAATTTTGCACGTATGCATATCAATAAAATGGGGAAATTTTTTTGAAGGAATAGGAATTGTAAAGGTATATTTTTAAGTCATAATAGAATTAAAGTAGAAGCCAATAAGAGAAAATGAAGGTAAATTCCAAAAATACTTGAATATTAAAGATACTTCTAAGCAACATAAAATTAAAAATGTGTCATAATGAATTTTAAAGTATTTAAAAATACATTAAAATAAAATATTTATGAGGTTTTAATCTGTAGTGAATGTAGTACTTATAGAAAAACTTGTTGCATTGAATTAAAGTATTATAAAGAAGAAATCAATAAAATCCAATTAGGAAACTCAAAGATAAGCAAATTAAATCTAAATTAAGCAGAAGAAAGAAAATAATAAGATTAATATGGAAATCAATATAATTATAAACAAGAACCAATAGAGAGAAATAACAAAAACAAAATGTGATTATTTGAGAAGATGGATGCCAAGAAAATTCCCAACAAAGCAAAGCAAAAGGGAGAAGATAGAGATTAGTAATATTAGGAGTGAAAGACAAGCAATAACTTCTAATTCTGTGCATATCAGCAAGATAATAGAGCCACATATGGTGTTGTAAACTTGTAATCCCACCTGCTTGGGAAGCTGTGGAAAGAGGATTGCAAGTTCAAGGCCAACCTGGGCATTTTAGTGAGATTTTGTCTCAAAATAAAATTTAAGAACGACTGGAAGTGATAGGCCCTGAGTGCAACTGTTCTCCACATGGCAAGGAATAAATAATAGAATAATCTTCTGAACAACTTTATGTCCACAAATCAGGCTGAATTTGCTTTAAAATTTTATGTGAAGAACAAGGTCATCTGAAAATACCTATGCACATTAAAAAATTAATACCATTATTAATATTCTTACAAGACAGGAAAAAACAAATACAAATGGTTTCACAAATAAATTCTATAAAACACTTAAGGAAATTTTGATACCAGTTATCTATGATCTCTTCCTGGTAACAGTTCAGTTGGAATATATCCTAACATTTTATAAGGACAGCATAAGATAACAAAACCAAAAACAACGTGAGAAAGGAAACCACAGACCAATATCTCTCAGGAATATAAAGCAAAAACCCTCAATAAAATATTAACAAATTCAATCCAACAATGTAAAGTAAGTACACTCCATGATGATGTGGGATACATACCAGCCGTGCAGGACTGGTTCAACATTGGAATCTCAAACAATGTAATCATTCACATAATCAGCTAAAGAAATTCATATCATCATAACAATACATGAAGAAAAAGAATAGGACAAACTATAACATTCATGATATGAGCTCTCAGAAAAATATCAATAACAGGGAATAGCCTCAACTTCATAAGGAAGGTCTCTGAAAGCCTATTGTTAATGTTCTCATTACTGGTGAAAAGTTAGATGATTTTCTTTAGGACAAGAAAAAGAAATAAGGAAGGAGCTATGAGACCTCTTCCCACTACTCTTATTCATCAGCATAGTGGAGGTCCTAGTTAGTAGAATATGATAGAAAAAGAAAAATTTTACAGATTGGGGAAGAAAAATCATTTGTTTTTTCAAAAATGACATGATTGCCCTGAGATCAATTCCCCACAACTACAAAAACTGGGTGTAGTGGCACATGCCTGTAATCCTAGCACTCAGGAGGCTGAGGCAGGAGGATTGCTGTGAGCCCAAGACTAGCCTGGGGAACATAATGAGTTCAGGAGCAGCCTGGGCTACAGAGAAACACCCTCTCTCAAAAAATGATAAGATTATTAATGTAAAATACCCTAAAGATTTCACAGAAATATTCTTCTAGAACCATATCAGAGCAAGATTGTGAAACCCAAAATTTTAAAAATTAATTTCCTGCGTATCAACAATGAAAATTGTAATATGAAGTTAGAATTCTAACTTTAGTTATATTAGCAATAAAAAATCAAAGTATTTTACAGAAAACTAAAACTATGTATTGTAAGCCATACTACAAGACTCTTGTAAAAAAAATCACAGTATATATAAAAGGGGAAATGCTGTATTTTCATGGATAGACTAAATATCTTTAAGATTTCAGTTCTCAATATGATTTATAGATTAAGTGCAATCCTAATGAAAATTGAACAATACTATTTTGTGAGCATTGAATACTGATTATAACCTTTATATTGAAACCAAGGACTCAAATAGCCAACCAAATTAAAGAACAAATTGACCAGACTGATTCATGTTGAGTCAAATCAGAAGAATACATCAAGTAACACCAAGATAGATCCATACAATGTGTTCGACTAATAGTTGATGAAGAAGCAGAGAGAGTACAGTGGAAAAATCAGAGATTTTGTGGAAAGCCACAATGGAACAACTCTAAATTAATATGGAAAAAATGAACCTGGATACAGATCTTATCTCCTTCTCAAAATTAACACAAATACTATCATTGACTGTCCTAGTTGCTTATTTGTATTTGTTGCTGGAACAAAATACCCATCATCCACAACTTACAGTAGGAAAGATTTATTTAACGGGTTTCACTATATCTCACATACTCAATTCATGGGCAGCCGGCAACACTGGAAGCACATGCTCAGTTCATTGCAAACAGAAGCAAAAGGCAAGTGGAAGTCTGTAACTGCAAGACTTGCGCTTCCCCAGGAAGATACTGCAACAATGTTTCTTCTTCCTTTCCAGTTGCGCCCCATTCCTTCCCTCACTTCCTGATCCACAAGTCAATAACAAACACCTGAGATCTCTGCCCTAGGCAATCCCCGATCTCAACAAATGGACACAGTCTTTCCAGGTCAAACTTTAAACAACTCACCTGTCTAGCAAGGCCCCTCCCTCAGTTCCAAATAAATGAGACTTTTGAGGGACGCTCAAGATCCAAACCATAGCGTTGACTTAAATGTAAGCTACAAAACTCTGAAATTATTGAATTATAATATCATTAAAATCTAGGTGGTTTGGGCCACGGCTATGTGTTACAGATATAATACCCACCTCAAAACTATTAAAAGAAAATTAATTAATAAGCTGAACCTCCTTAAATTTTAAACCTGCTTGGGGAAACATGCTATTAAGAGAATGATGAAGCATGATATGGTATGAATCTTTATAAGACACATATATGGTAAAGAACAACAACAATAAGAAGCAAACAACCTAATTAGAAATGGGGGAAAGATCTGAACAGACATCAAAGAAGACGTGCGGATGGCAAATAAGTACACGGAAACACATTTGACATTATTTGTCAGTAGTGAATTTTGAATTAGAACAACTAGGAGATGTCCCTAAAGACCTATTAGATAACAGAAATACAAAATTCAGTAAACAATTTCTGGCAAGTATGTGGAGCAACAGGAATTTTCAATTAATTGCTGGTGGAAAATTAAAACTGTTACTGCCTTTTTGGAAGACATTTGTGCTATTTATTCCAATCTAACCCTAATTTTCCTATTCATCCAAATGAAATTTTAAAAAATCTACACATTAAAATGTATCACAAATTTGCTCATAATTGTCTAAATTTAAAAGCATCCAAACATCCGAAATGTCTTGGAACAGGTGACAGTATATTCCCTCCATGGAACAGCATTTAGCAGCGAAGACAAATGAACTATCAAACCTTGAAAAGACTTGGATAAACCTTAAATAGAATTTCTGAATGGAAACAAAAAAAAAAAGCTAGTCAGAGCAGAGGCTAAATAGTGTATGATTCCAATAACATGACACCGAGGAAAAGGCACATCTATAGAGATGGTAAAACCATCAGTAGGTTTCAAAGGTTAGAAGGAAGAGAAGTTTTAATATTTACAGGGCAAGGGATTTTTAATGCAGTGAAACAATTCTCTATTATATTAATGGATGTATAATATACATTTATGAAAACCCATGTATGTGTACAACACAATTAGTAGACATGAATGTAATCTATTAACTGCAGTTAATAATAATGTCTCCACTTTTTTCTCACTTGTATCAATAGACCACACTAATATGGCAACTTAGGAAGGAGGCAATTGTGTGTGTGTTGGCATAGTAGAGGTCCCGTGTACAGTAATTTATGTTCATTTTTTCGGTAAATTTAACACTAGTCTAAGGATTCCTTTTCAGTATTAATAAGAATGTGAGTATTAATCATTGGCAAATAATGAATAAATTAGTCTGAAAGAGAGATTTCAGATAAAGGCATTGACATGCGGGGATACTAAGGTAAATTGAAAGTGTAGAGTACTACAAATAATCCTATGGAGCTAAACTACAAAATTCATAATGGAACATAATGAAATATAAAAACTAGAAAAATAATTTTAGGTTAAACCTAAGAGCTTGTACTCTCTTCTAGAGAACGTAAGTAGTCAGCGCAAGTCTTTAAATGGAAGCGGAAGGGCAAATATAAAGACTCTCTGATATGAGAAACCCAGATCACAACTCCTATGGAACTTAAGACGAAAGACAAAGGGAAAGGGGGGGGAGGGGAAGGGAGGAGGGAAGGTGGCTTGCAGGAGGAAGGACAAAAAGGAGAGCGGGAAAGCCCTTGTCACCTTGACAAGATACATATGTGCGCAAAATTCTCAACTCCATTGTAAACCTTGAATTTTGCACGTGTACATATCAATAAAATGTGGGGAAAAATAAAAACAAAGACAGACCAATCAGGTGATGAGAGGATTGTTACCTGCAGGTACTGGAGAAAGGGTCAGATATTTTAAATATCAGTAAGACTTGGAAATCAAGTCATTGTGGGAATTACAAGGAGAATTAGAGAATCGCAGAAGTTTGTACCTTTCATGACTAGGAAGATGTGGCGCCATTAAATTTTTAGGAGTGGCTTAACTACAAAGTTTCACAAGAAATGATGCTTAGAGTAGCTTCTATGATGTTTTTGCCTTTGATAAAGTATATATGACTCATTTTGGTAAGTTTTTTAAAAATTGCATTCATCATAATACTATTAAAATTCTATTTAAATATCTTGCATGTGAGTAACTGAGCCAGATTGCTGGACTCCTGTGTACTATTGATGGGTTTTAATTTAATATTTTCAGCTTAAAAGGGACGGTTTAAATAATTCAGTATTTGCATATGCTTTGCATGTGGAACTCATATCATTTCACCTTGCCCATAATGTAAATATTAGCTTAGAGTCTTAGACATTATAATGAATTGATGAATACTTCTTGCAGATCGTGATATCAAAGTGTGATTTTCAGTCATTCCTTTTTCTTTGAAATGTTTGATAAAATTCTATTTTAAAACTGTCAATGGGCTGTTAAATTCTGTTTGTAGCTTGCATGTCATTTGGAATTTAAGTAGGCACATTTCTTCGTGTAGCCAGATGGTGTCTGTGTGATGCTCAAAAACAGCAGAGAAAGAGGAAGGATTATTACACTGTTAAGGGAAAGATAAATTGAACAAAATCTTGCTTAACTATTTGAATGTTAAGACAAGTCACTGATGGCTAGCTATTTTTCATCCATGGTTAGATCATTTTATGTCTAAAATATTATATATACAAAGAGGAATTGACGTCTAAGAATATGCTCTATTTGTGGTAAATAGAACTGTGGAAATCTAGTTAAGCCATTGATAATTATTATGTTAGGCATAATGTGAAAGTGTTAAGGGGAAAGATAAACAGTGATTAATGTAACATAAGTCATAAATTATTTTATTATGATAGTATAATCTATATGATCATTAAAGTATAAAATGAATATATATCTATGTAATTTTGGATAGCTAGTTTCTCTTATAATTGAATTTCATTAAAAAATAAAACTGTTGTGCAAAACATTGTTTTCCTTAAATGAACTTCCAGAATAGGAGCAGTAACATTCTAAAATATAAATAAGAACCTGCAGTATTTATCTTACTGTGCCTGACTTATGTCACTTAGCATAATGTCTTCTAGAATGATAAGCAGATGAGGGGATAGATATGGTAGTTACATGGATTTAATCATCCCACATTGTGTACATATAACATCAATTTGTATCCGTACATTTCCATGCCATGCCAATTTACTAAAAACATTTTAAAAGAATCTCAGGGACAATTACTTCAAATAGATATTTGTATCTAATAAAGGCTTACAAATAGTTGACTCTAGTAAAAACTTATTTTGATTTTCCTGAAGAAAGGGCTAAAATAAATACCAACACCCAAGAAACTGTAGGAAAGGCCATTTTGAATTCCATGTTATAGGCCTTGGGGTGAAGTTTCTCTGATAACATAATAATCCCTCAAAAATATTTTGTACCTGAGACATTTGATCTGGTAGATTGATTCTAAAAAGGAATTATTGATACTGAGTCTGAGGTGAACACTAACAAAGATTTTTATTGACACTTTGTGAAATATGGATTCTTAGGAAATAAAGAGAATGTTTCCTTTCCTTTAATTCTTGTAGAATTTAAATTTCCAGGCTCCATTTGGTCTTAATCCCCATGTAACTGAGAAGATACTATGTTTCATGGCTCCATTTTTAGAAACATTGGTGACTGAGGCTTTCTTTATTTGGGAATCCATTTAATTGAGTTGGTCTCTTTACTGTTGTACGATACGTATCTTATCAAAGTATGCTTTGTAATATTAGGTTCCCTTTTCACTTTCTTGTGAACAGCATCTAAGTAAATAACATAGTTCAAATGACTAAGTAGAATTCAAATAAATAAAAACCACTACTTCTTTCTAGTTTCTGTTGTAATTGAATTTCATTAAAAAATAAAACTGCTGTGCAAAACATTGTTTTCCTTAAATGAAACAGAATAGGAAAAAATTGTTACCCTCAACATAATATTGCTGCTATTATTTTAAGTAAGGACATGTGTGGGGCCTCTGAAAACATTTGTGATAGATCTCTTGTTTTCTTTGTGTTGTGGTATGAGAAGCAAGAGAGATTGATAGGATGGCAGAGAGGAAATGAGACATTGTTGTTGATATGTGTATAGAACCAATGGAAATGTTGCCTATTGTAGAATTCCAGTAATTTAGAAAAATTACAGGCAAGGATATTTTAGAACACCTTTTAGAGAATCCTGGCTTCTGGCTTTTGTGACAAATGGGCAAGTTTACTATAGAGGCAATGATTTAAAATATATGGTAGAGTGGAACAGTTTTCTTTTTCCCCATTTTGTTAGTATATATATGCAATATACAATGGCTACATCGAGCTTGGGTATTTGTCCACATGTAAATTGTGTCAACATTGCAATCATTGCCCTTTCCCCTTTTGACCCTCCTGTTTCCTCCCTTCCCCCCCCCCCAATTCCCACTATCACACGCATTACTTTTTATAAAACGCCTGTATTCTGGGTTGCTCATATTAGAGAAATCATGTGATATTTAATCGTCTGAGTTTTGTATAATCATGTCAACTTTTTCTAGCTTCTTGTCAAAGACAGTTTGTCTCCCAAATCCGAGCCTGAGAGGGAAAAGCAAACAACTATTTAGATTTGCTACCTTTTGCATGATGACATCACTATAGCTGCTACAAGTAGAATGTTAATAATTTTGAGAGATATTATTTAAGAGATTTAGTTTTCTTTTAATTATCTTGACCTGACTATAAAACCTATAGAATTCCTAATATTATTCACTGATATAGTTATTTATTACTAAAATGAAAATTGTGTGGTATTGCAATGGGTAATTTATTCTTTATTGATAAAGACTTCAAAGTAGAGCTATAAATACTCATTCCAGAGATTTGTATTTCAAAATGTACGGAATATTACAAATCTTGTTTTGTCAGTTATTGCGAAGCTTAGATAATGTACATTTTGCTTTAGCAAGATTCCCATCAAGTCTCTTAAAGAAACTTTTAAGCTAAAAACTATGAACACAGCAATATTTTATGGTGATTATAAGGAAAGTTACATTTCATTTGTTAAGTGCAACAGTGTCTGATTTAACATGTTTAATGGGTAAGAAACATGCCATCTTATAAATTTTCTGGGAGTAAAAGAACAAAATATATTAACTTATGTAAGTCTGTGAATACAGGAAGATTTTAAAAATTATTAAACAATATAAAATCTCATGGGTAATATTTATTTTTCAATGAAATATTAGGATCCAATAAAACTTAGTTTAAAAGAGCCAATAATAATAAATATAGATATATTTTACAAACAACTTTTCAATATCGCAGTATTTAACATGCACTGTCTCTTTTAGGACTGGATCTGCCATTTATGATGATGCCTCATCCCCTACTTCCAGTCAGCTTACCTCCTGCATCAGTTGCCATGGCAATGAATCAGATGAACCATCTCAATACTATTGCCAACATGGCTGCTGCATCCCAGATTCACAGTCCCCTCTCCAGAGCTGGTGCCTCTGTCATAAAGGTAAGAATCATTTAGAAAAAGAGAAAGGTGTTAGTTACACATACATTTTGATGAAATATTGGCAATATCATTGCATTTTGAGGAATAACACACAGCTCATTGACTTACTCATTTTTATACAGTATTAATAAGTTTGGTTTCTGACTAGGCCTGCCAGATTTTTTATTGTTGTTTTATTGTTTGCTTTTGTCTGATGTAGCCAATGGTCTCACTTATATTTCTAGCTTCCTTTCTTGAAACCACGTGCATGGTGTGTGGGAGACATGACCAGGCTAATGGCATAATAGAAGGGTATGCAAAAACCACTCCCATTGTTGGAGTGAAACAACATAAAAATTGTGCATCTTTTTGAAGTTTGAGGGGCATTTGTGAAATGTAATACACCATATATGACTGATAGTCAGACAAACTCAGACTACAATTTTGACCTTGGGATGAAATACAACCCATATGAATGTGCTCCCTCAAGACTGCAATGAAGGTCATACTAGTAATTTATCCTACTTATGTCATTGGCATTCTGGAGATAATATGAGTAAAATACGTGTTTAAACCTCTGAAATAATAAACAAGTAGTTATGATAATTTATCACATTACCATTACATCACCAGAACACAGGTTTTATTCCACAAGTTAATGACCATTGAGAAATGAAACATAAAAGATACTCTGTAATTGTTCCTTTCTTATTGTTTTGGTACATGATCACTGTTTTCTTTCCAAATGTCATATGAATTAGACTTTTGAATATATTTCTTCTTGTGATAAGAAGATAGAATTGAATATAGAATCCCAAGAATAAAGTTAATTTTAGCAATACATTTATTTGTTCCTTTTCCCCTATTCATTCAACAGATACAGTATCAGTGATAAATACCTATGTTTTATATTATATGGGGATGATGTGGCGAACTGACAAATTAAACATACTCTTGGCCATTCAGGAGTCTCACAGTAACTGTGAGATAAACAAGTCCCTCTTTGATTTTCACTAATAAGAGAGACCGCCATGGATAAATGAGTACTACCAGGTAAAACAGGAAATGAGAGGAGAGGGACACTATGCTTTCCTTGAAGAAGAAATGGAGCAAAGATCAGGAAATTAATTACAGTTTGCCCATGTGGGCTGAGATTTGAAATATTGGCATGATTGTGAGAGAGGCATGGAAATGAGACAGGAAAAGACAGAAACATCTGTGGAGTTTTGGACATATTTTGTCCCATTTTCAAATTAATTCCCAGTCTGAGAGCAGGGATTCTAAAACACTGAAAAAATTAAAACATAACCTTTTAGGTAAGGAAGAGAATTTTGTGATTATTATGGTTTGGATCTGAAAAGCCTCAAGTATCCGGATATTATGAATTATGTACAGATTTCATGTGTTAGGGGTTAAGGACTGGTGCGAAGGGGTGGGTCACTGAGGGTTGACCTGAAAGGGGCAGATCACTGAGGCTGGACTAGAAGTGGATGGTAGCTCAATGCCTCTGTCACTTGGCTCCGCTTTTGCTATGATGTGAACAGTTTCTGGCTAGCAAGGCTTCTACCATGTACTTCTACCATTGCTAGCTGCCCACGAATGGACTGAAACCTTCTGAAACTGTGACCTAAAATAAATGCTTCTTCCCTTAAGTTGTGGATATCAGGTATTCTGTCTCAGCAATTTAAAAAAAGTACCTCTCTGTGATTTTCATAAAATCCATGTATATTTCAATGGCCAGGTGGAAGTGTGGTTCCAGGAAAGATGTCAGGTGAGTTCATCTGTTCTACATTTTAAAAATATTGCCTAAGAGTATGAATTGCGATTTGTAGTTGTCCTTCACAACAAAATTCCAGAGAACATTATTGTAAAAATGCATTAAGTTCCTCATAATTTTTAAAGTAGGTGTTTGACACAACATGGCCTCATATACAAATTGGTATATTTTATTAGGAAACAGAGACATTTCAAAGTAATAGTATTCTCAACTTGTTTTAATATGAAAAGAGAATATTCTTAATAGAGACGTTCTTATGGATTTCGGGCATGTACTTCATTAGTTTTTATAATGATCATTTCTCATTCTGAATTAGCTATGTTTTTGTTGAATATTCCGGACTTAGGAGACGCCTAGGTATGGGGCTTGTCCTACCCTTTGTTCACTGATGTTGATGATTTTAGTCGCAAAAAATAGAAAAGATAATTACTTTTCCTTAATCTAAATATTGCTTTATTGTCAACTTACTAAAGCAATGAAAATACATTTTGTTTATTGCTCACTACTCTATTTCATATGCAAATTTTTGAAAAACCTTTTATATTATTTTTAATAGCTCAAATAATATGTTTATAGTAGATTTAATATAAATTTTTTCTTTCTTGTTTTCCTCTTAAGATTCTAAGGATGCTTTTATTTATTACATTTTAATTAGTACATATTAATTATGCAAATAGTGTAGTTTATGTAGGCACATTCATACATGCTTATAGCATAGTGATTTTTACCCCTACCCATTTCTCTCTTTTCCCTCTGTGTCTTTTATCTGATCATGTTCCTCTTCTCTAATTCTCTTTTTAAAATAAATTTTCTATCATCTTTCTTCCTTTTTAAAAAGTTTTCTTCCCAAATTCCACCTATAAGAGAAAACATATCATATTTAACTTTCTGTGTCTGACTTAACTGGCTTAACGCAATGATGTGTAGTTCCATCCCCTTGCTGCAGATTGCATGACTTCACTCTTTAGAGATGAGTAATATACTGTTATATACATATACCACATGACATTAATCCATTCCTTTATTCATGTACACCTATCTTGTTCGCATACTTTATCATGAATCACTCAGCAATAGACATGAACGTGCAGGCTTCACTATAGTAGGCAGATACAAATTTTGAGAATATATCAAGGAGTGCTATATTTGGATGAAATGGTAGCTCTAACTTTAGTTTTTGAGACACATCCATACTACTTTCCTCAGTGGCTGCATTTCTCTATAAACAGCAGAGATGAGTTCTTTTTTTCACTGTTTCCTCACTGTAAATTTTTTGAACTCTCAATTGTAGCCATTGTGATTATGAGTAAATGGAATATGAATGGAGTTTTGATGTGCATTTATCTAATAGTTTATTGTTGAATATTTTATATAGTTATTAGTAATTTGTACTTCTTTTTTTTAAGAAGTACCTAACTCATTTCACCATATATTGATTTCTTTGGTGCAAAGTTTTTTGAGTTATTTTTTGTTCAGGATTTTGTGCTGTGTCAGAAGACTAGCTAGAAAATAGTTTTTCCCATTCTGTAGGCTGTCTCTTCATTCCACTGATTGTTTTATTGCTGTGAAGAAGCTACCATTTCTTCATTCATTTTGCAGTACTGAAGAAGGAACCCAGGAGCATCCAGAACAATGTAACACTAAGCTACATCCTCAGCTCTTCATTATTTAAATTTTTGTAAACTGTCTCACTAAGTTGCCTATAAAAGATTTGAACTTGTAATCCTCCTGATTCAACTTCTCCAATAGCTACAGCCATGCACTACCGCTCCTGGCTGTAGAAACTTTTAGCTTGTTACAGTCACATTTGTTTTATCATGTTATTTCCTGTGCTATTGGAGTTCTATTCAGGAAGTGTTTTTTCTGTGCCTATAATTTCAAGCTTCCCCTGTGTTTTCTACCAGCTTTCTCAATGTATAAAACTTGATCTATTCTGATTTAATTTGTTGTTCAGGAAAAGAGGTAAGGAACTAGTTTTGAATATTCAATTTTCCCGGCAAGATTTGTTAAAGATGCTGTCTTTTGTTCCAGCAGCATTTGTTAAAGAGATTGTCTTTTCTCAAATGTGTGTTTGTGGCCTCTTTGTCAAAAGCAAACGGCTGTAATCTTGTGGGTTTGCTTCTTTGTCTTCTATTATATTCTATTAGTGCACATATAAATTCTTGGGCCAATACAATTCTGCTTTTGTTATTATGGCTTTGTAAAGTATTTCCCCCCAACTTATTCTTTTTATTAATATGTATTTGCAGTACATAGTAATTATATCAAACTTGAGGAATTGGTGCATATAAATATTGGATTATAATTTATTTTTAATTGCCTTTTCCTTTTTGGCTTCTGATAACCCCATGTTTGTTTCCCTTCTCCACAAAGAGTAAAATTAAAAAAGAATATAGTATATTTTGAAATCAAGCATTATGATACCTCCAGTATTTCTCTTCTTACTCAGGATTTCTTTATTCTGAGACTTTTGAGCTCACATAGGAATGATAGGATGAGTTTTTGTTTTTATAATATATATAATTGATAATCGAATGTGGATTGCATTAAATTTGTTGCTTGCTTTTAATAATGTAAATACAACCATTTTATAATTCTGCCAATTCATGAACAAAGGAGATCTTTCTATATTCTAGCATTTTCTACTTTTTTTTCATTGTTCTGTAATTTTCACTGACCTTTTACCTTCTTTGTTTTGCTTACTCTTGTTTTTTCTTTTCTTGAAGCATGTTTAAGATGCTTTTTTCAGCATGGTCCTTATTTATATATACTAAAACTATTTATTATTGTATATTAATAGTGTATCCTGCGTTTTATGGTTTCGATCTAAAATGTTCCCCAAAAGCTTAGTGTGCTGGATGTTGCAGAATATCTATGGATTCCACGTGCTTTTAAGATGTGGGACCTAGCTGGAAGGGGTAAAACTTGGGACTTGACCTGGAAAAAGTGGATGCCTGGGTCTTGGCCTGGAAAGAGAAGACCACTGGGACTTCATCTGGAAAAGTCTATGCTAGCCCTGCCCTTCCTCGCTCACTCTGCTTGTGGTGCACCATGCCATGAATAGCTTCTGTTCTATCTGCTCGGCCTCGCCCATGTGCTTCCACCATTCCCAGCCACCTACAAATACACTGCGACTTTCTGAAACTACGAGCTAAAATAAATCTTTTCTCTCTTTAGTTGTGGATGTCAGGTATTGTGTTCCGGCAATGAAAAAGTAACTGAGACAGAAATTGGCTCCAGAGAAGTGGAGGGGTTACTGTGACTTACCGGAAAATGTGTCTTGAAAGCCATTTTAACTGTTTGATGGAAGGGTTTACAAAGATTTAGAGGTGCTGGCCAGAAAAGATAGAATGCTGTAGCAGGGCTTGATGGGACATTCTGGTCTGAGCTCAGAAGATCAGTGTCTTAGTTACTTTCTAATTGCTGGAACAGAACACACACCACCATTAATTTAAGTAAGGAAGATTTATTTTATCTCAGAGTTTCAGAAGGTCTCGGTTTATTCAGTGGCATCTGGCAATGGTGGAAGCATATGTTGGAGGTGGAGAAGAAAATATTATCAAGGCAACACTGTAAAAATCTGAATGAGCAAGTAAGGGCAGAGCTAGCATATGTCTTTCCAAGTCAAGCCCCAGAGCCCCATCCCTTCCCGGTCAGGCCCAGGCATTTGCCCCCTTTGGGTCAAGCTCCAAATATCTGCCCTTTTCATCCTGGCTTGACCTCCTAACAGCACTTGGAATCCATAGATATTCCAAATATACTAATGCATGAGACTCTTAGGAGACATTCAAATTCCAACCAAAGCATTCTGCCCTCAGTCCCCAAAAGACACGTTTCTTTCTTTATGCAAAATGCATTTGTCCATCTCTAAGGATTGCTGGAATCATAGCAGTCCCAACACTGCTAAAAAAAAAAAAAAAAAAAAAGTCTAAGTCCAAAATCCCCTGAGATTCAAGGCAAACACTTAGCTGTGAGTTTCCATAAAAATCAAAGAAAAACACTTCGAGCACACAATGGCATTCCACATGAGAGAAATAGCTGGATAAAAAACAATTGGAACAAAAAAAGCATGAAAACCAGCAAGGCAAGTATCAAAGCCTATAGTTTCATTAAGTCTTCTGTCTCTTTTAGTAGAGCTTAGGACACACAGTGGTAAGATGTGGGCACCAAAGGGCCCAGGGGGCTCTGTCCCTATCTCGTTGCTTCTGGCTTTCAACTCCATGGCTTTTCTTTTGGGTTGGCTCCACTCACAGTCTGTGGCCTTCCTTGGCAGATCTTCCATGTTCCTAGCATGCCCAAATTGCCAGGGTCTCCACTGCACATTGACCTTCACTTTCTCAACTTCAGGTACTACCTATTCAGAGGCACAAACCTAGCCTCCAAGGCTTTCTTCTGAAATCTGGATGGAAGCTTCTATGATCCCACAGCTGTTGCATTATGCATGTTTGTGAAATCAGCACCATGTGGATATTGCCAAGGTCTTCCACAAGCTGGTCTCCTTGTATCCTGGCTGCAGAGGACTCTGACTTCTTAGATGGCTGAAATCCTGGAAGATTCACTTTACTCGTTGCTCTGCATGACACCTTATGGCTATCCTTTGAAATCAAAGTCTTTTGTCTTTATCCCCTTGAAATCGGGAAAGGGTGGAGACTTTCTGATTCCTGAGGTGTACTCAAAGCATTCCTTCTACAGTCTTGTTGAAGAGCACTTAGCTTATTTTTAATATAAATCTCTTCAGCAACCTGTGCCATTTTGCCCCAACTTTTTAGTCTGATTCAGTCTGGCAAACCTGGAGTCTTTTTTTGACATTTTCTCTGTCATATTTTCTTGCTTTTCACCATAGAGTTCACTAAAACCACAATCAGGACTCATGTAAATTGCCTGAAAATTGGGCTGCTTTAAAGTTTCCTGTGTCGGATTAAGTAGTCCACTTTCCATAATCTCTGTTTAGGTGATGTCTCAGGACAAGGGCAAAATGTTGACACACTTTTTGCCCGAGGACAACATGTGTGCTTTCTAGACCAATTGCCAATAAAGTTCTTCTTCTCATCTGATGTCATGTATCACAATGGGTGAGAGATGAAAGTATTTCTGAGAGTTTAATTTCTGTTAAGCAATGACAACCCATCCAAGACATTCTTCTAAGAGTAAGGAGAACCCAAATGCTCTGCTTATTAAGCCAACTTTTCTATTTATTACAGGTAAAAGGGAACAACAGCAAAGTAAAAATATCAAAGAGATAGGCAATCAGTCATGAGGAGTTTCTAATTATTGTACAGTCCAACAGAACAATAACCTATCAATCATTAACTGAACATTTACTAAATTAAATCCATAGAACCAACTAAAACATTTTCAGTGACTGTCTATGCATAAAGTAAATTTCAGGAAAAACAAGGTACATGAGGAAGAAGTGCAGAATATACCGTAATGTCTGTATAACCCGGGGTGAGAACAATGAGGTCATAGGCCATGGCTGTGTTCAGTAAGCATCATTCATCACCCAGATGCCTTGTTAGGCTGTTGCCTAGAGACAGTTACACTGCCTCAATGCACTCCCTGACTTTCCCTGAAGCTTTAATTCTTGATATTCCATAATCTGAAACCTCTTGAGTTCAGCCTATACAATCCACATGTCTATCAGCATTCTGGTCATTGGAGCTCTGACCAGAATCTCTCATCGAGCTGAGTTCACAACATTCTAAAGCTTCTCTAGCCAGTATGTTCAAAGAGTTCCAAACTCCTACAGGAACCAGCTCCAAAGACTTCAAAATTATATTGTCAGGTAAAGTCAAAGCAATAGGCTTTCTTCTCTGGTACAAATTTCTATTTAAATATTTATTTTTTTAGATAGGCTCACTCTATACTACCAGCTGGTCCTGAACTCACTAAATAGTCCAGTCAAGCCTTGAACTCACGGCAATCTTACTGCCTCAGCCTCCTGAGTGCTGGGATTACAGGCATGTGACCCCTACCTGGTTTATATGGTGTTTGGAGAATTGAACCCAGGGCCTTGCATGTGGTAGGCAAGTGCATTCGCTGCTGAGCTATGCCCCCAGCCCAACAATTTCTGCATTGGTTACTTTTTTGTTGCTGGGACAGAATACTCAACACCCATTTCTTAAGGGAGGACAAAGTTCTTTTAGCGCACAGTGTAAGATCTCCATTTATTCACCGCTGCCTGCAAAGGTGGAAGAACTTTGTATAGGTTTACTCACAGGAAAGCTTATTGTAACAGAAAGTGAAGTAAGTAAATGAGGATAGAACTAGTATATGTACTTCCAAGTCAGGCCCAGGCATCTGCTCCTTCTAGGTCAAGCCCCAAGTACCCACACATTCCAGCCAGTCCCAACTCTTAAGAATACAAGTAATACAAAGATATTCCACAATATCTTAATAATACATGAGACTTTGGAGAACATTCCCAGATCAAAATCATAACAACCATAATGCTAATAAACCTGTGGATTATAAAGGAAAAGCTCAAAAGTTTTCAGATGGGAAGAAGGAGGACTGTATTAGCAATTGATCTAGAAAGCACTCGTGCTATGTTCTGGTAAGAAGGGTGGTGGGTATATTGACCCTGTCCTGAGACTTTGCCTAAAACAGAGATTAAGGACAGTGGAATATCAATTCTTTTGGAGGAAATTTTGAGATAGCCCAATGTTTAGGCTGTCGTGTGGGTACTGCTTGCATCTTGTAGCCAACACAGTGATGACAATCAAAAAAAAAAAAAAAAGCAGAAGAAAATGATGTGAAAACTAGTAAGTTTTGCTAGAATGAAAGAGACTACAAAATTGGGACAGAAGAGCTGATGATTGAAAAGATTGATATTGTAAAGTATTTAAGTACTTGGAATTAGGATGACAAAAATGCCTTAAGAATATCTTGGGAAACAAGTCCCCACCACTTACCAATGTAAGAGTGTAAAGGCAAAAGACTTACCTTCGAAAAGAGAGGCCTAGGGCTTCCGGCAGGGCAATGTAGGAAAGCGAAACCCCAAGGAGTTCAACCATCTAAGAACTCAGAGGCCTCTGGGGCCATCAACCAAGAGGACCAGGCTATTTGCTCAAGCCGGTGGCAGAAGTTGGCATCATCCACCCATCATCCTGGTTTCACAGGAATGTAGAATGCAAGAGTTGTGGGGTCATGGAGGCTTCCACCTGGAATTCAGAAGAAGGCCTTGGAGGCCGGCAGCGCGGCCCTGGGAGGGCCGTGTGTGTAGCTGTGGAGGTGAAGCCAAAAGTGCGGTGGAGACCACAGGAGGCTGAAAATGCCAGGAGCGTAGATCACCTGTGAGAAAGGCTACAGCCTACGAGCGGGTCCATACCAAAAGTGAAACCTTGGAAGTTGCAGCCAGAGGCAAGGCCATATGGGCGGGTACGCTTTTGTAGTTACTTTCTTGTTGGTAGCACAGAATACCCAACAGCCACAATTTTAGGGAGGAAAGATTGATTTTAGCTCACAGTTTGAGAAGTTTACAGTCCATTCACAGGTAAGTAGCTGGGAATAGTGGAATCATATGTCAGGGCTGGGGCCAGAGCTGGAGATTCTCAAGACAAAGAGGAATAGAATCAGGTCAATAAGCAAGGGCAGAATCAGCACCCACCCCTCCAGATCAAGCCCAATGCATCTGCCCCTTTCAGCCAGGCACCATGTCCCAACAGTACACAGTATCCATAGGCTCGTGAAGCTTTTGGGGGACTTTCCAGACCCAAACCTCCTAACGCCTTTACAGCTCACATCTCAGCACTGCACGGTTCAGGTGCTCGACGTGGAGCTACAGAATTTAATGGTGCTGCTAGGATGTGCTTATTGTCCTGCTGGATTTCATTCTGGTTTTAGTTTGATTGCTTTTCATCATCCTAGTCTTCTCATTTGGAATGAGAATGTTTAGCCTGCACTGTTATATATTGAAAGTATTTACCTTTTCTTTGAACTAAGAGTTTGCCTTGAGTCTCTGAAAAGACTTTGGTCTTGGACATTTTAGCAGTATTAGAGCTGTTAAGAGTCCCAGAGCACAATTCCTATGGAACCTAAAATGAAAAACAAAGTGAAACAGGGGTGTCTGGTAGGGGAAGGGGGAGGAAGGGGAGGGTACGGGTAGGGACAAAAGGAGAGTGGGAAAGCCCTTGTCACCTTGACAAGATACATATGTGCATAAAAGGCTCGACTCCATTGTATACTTTAAATTTTGCACATATACGTATCAATAAAATGGGGAAAAAAGTGTTTGGCAACTCTTGGAGATGAACTAAATGCATTTTGTATAAGGAGATGGACATGAGTCCTTTGGGAGTCAGGGTCAGAATTTTATGGGTTTGATCTGAAAGGTATCTAAAAGCCTCCTGTATTTGAATGTTGTGGAATCTCAATAGATTCCACATGCTGCTAGGAGGTGGGGCTTGGCTGGAAGAAGTGGTTACTTAGGGCTTGACCTGGAAGGGTTAGGTTACTGGGACTTGACTTGGATGGATACATGCTAGCTCTGTCCTTTCTCACTCATTCTGCTTCCTGTTCACTATGCCACAAACAACGTCATGCTTTCTAGGTCTCTGCCATGTGAATTGTTAGATAAAATAAACCTTTCCTCTCTTAGGTTGTGGAAGTAGAGTTTTCTGTCCCAGGAGACAGACGTTGCCTGGTTGCTGAATTTGCTTAGCGTATCTAGAAGTCTTTTGATAGAATTTTACGGTCTTCAGCATAAAAAATTACATGGTCTGAATATAGGAATAATTGAACTTCTTTTCTCAATTTTATTCCTTTTACTCATGCCTCATTGCTCTGGCTAAATATTTTAGAATACATTGAACATACTGAGCAGAGCAATGAGAAGAGCGGAAACCCTTGTCTTTTTCCTGAATTTAGAAAAATGCTCTGAAATGTTCTCCATTCCTTTTGATGTTGATTGGTACCTTTTTGTATGGACCTTGGATTATATACATTAATGTAAAATTCTATAACTAGCCTTTTCAAATATTTCATCATGATGTATCCTGAATTTTGTTAAATCTTTTCTGCATTTATTGAGATGATCATGCCATTATTCATCCATGATTGTATGTGTGTAGTGTATTGCCTTTATTTGCTCAGGTGTGTTGAATCATCACTGCATGTGATGGAACCAACTTGGTTAAGGATCTGATCTTTTTAATGCATCATTGATTTCTGTTTCCATGAATCTTACTGAGAACTTTTTTTATCTACATCCATCATGATTATAGATATTCTCTGTGCTAGAGGCTTTTATAAGTGTGTTGTACACTTAAGTTGTGTTGCTTCTTTCTGATATTGCTGTCAGAGTAAATTTCGAGAAGTAAAATTTCAATGTCTCCCTAGCTTTATGGCCAGATTGTCCACTTAGGGCTTTTCTTACCCCTACCATTTAGGTTGAAATAGCTTCTCTAGATATAGTGGTTTAGGTTGTAGCACAAGTAAATTGCAGTTTCCTTCAATGTGTGACTTAGTGACATACCACACTTCCAGAGTGTTTGTAGTGGCCGCTTCATCTCTAGCACCGCTCAGAGCGAAGACAATAACAGTGAGAACCCTTACATAAACAAGCACAATAGACCAATACAGAAAAAAACAGGTCAAAAATTATAACCACATCAATAACAACCATAAGGAGAGGGCAAAGATTGTTTACAATAATTAAATGTTAAACATTAATAAAGCAAATAATGGCAAAGCAAACCTATAGTAAAAAAAGGAAAGAGGAAAGAAAAAAAGAATAGAAAAAGTAATGTCTAAGAGACGGATAAAGAAACATATAAAAAATCTGAAAGATAGGAAAGAAAAAGAAGGTGCAAGACAACATACCGATAAAGAAGAAAAGAATAAAAAATAAAATACATGCATGGGAAAATAAAGAAATTCAAAACAAAAATTAAAAATAAAAATTAAGGAAAATATACGTAACTGGAGATAAGGTAGACAGAGGAAATGGAAGTGTGAGATAAAGAATAGAAAACTGAAAATGGAAATTAAAGTCTAGTCAATGACTATTTAGGCCTACAGAATTTGATATGGATATGCAGGACCAACTGTACTTTTGCAGTTCCAGTTTGAAGTGAAGGAGGAGAGTTTTCTCCCTGTGGCCAGTATTTCTTTTTAGGCAAGTGGTTGAACTCCAAGATGTAGATCTGGGGATGGCTTCTATTTGTGTATCTAGTTGCGTGACTAGAGACTGAGCGGCAGTCTGGGGCTCTTATCTGGAACCAAGACTCAGAAGAGCACACAAGTTGGATATACATTCTTTACTCCCTCTGTGTCTGGGTGCCCAGCATTGTGTTGAATGGGGACATGAGCGAACAGGCCTTTTGCTGATATGGATTTAGTGATCTCTCTGCTTTGTGAGGCAAGCATTCAGTTGGTCCTTGGGGTGCACAGTCAGTAAGTCAGCTGCCTCTTAGGTTCCTATACCTTGGTTGCCTCAACCTGGATGAGTATGGAGTCGAGACAGAGCACTTGTGAGGCCTCATAAATGGCCACGCTGCACCGACTGGGAATCCACCAAAATGGTTAACGTATGGGAGGGAGCAATTGAATCATTAAATCCTGTGGTGAGGTGGCCCATAGAACTTAGATTTCTGATTGCCAAGGTCATAGTCATTTGTACCCTCCACTCCCCTCACTGTCATAGCCTGTGTTCTCTGCTGCTGGAGCTTTCTGGTGAAACTTGCTCCACACTCTCTTCAGGCACGACTGTCTGTGGTGGCCCTCTCGCGCCCACCGAATTGGTGCATGAGGGTGTCTCCTAGAAACTCTAAGTGTCACCCCTAAAAGCCTTTCTTTCTCTAATAAGGGTTAGCTCATAATAATATGACTCTTTTCAAAATGACTTCTGGTTATAGCACTCTGAGAGCTTGCACAGTCCAATGCCAAGCTGTTGTGCAGGTAGAGCTCCTTGCAGACCAAATCCCCCAGGTGTGGTAAAAGCTTGTAGGGACTGGACTTTCCCCTGCCGATGGGACTACCAGCTAGCTTTTACTATCTGGAGTTGCTCTGGTTTTATTCTTGGGGTTTTTTGATTTTATGCTTTTATGTTTGCTGCTGCCCAGATGGGAAATTGGGGTTACGGTTATGAGAATTCCTCTACATCCTTTTCTAAACTTCCCTGACTGATTTCCATGCCATATTAGGATTCCTTTCAGTTTGGCTATCAGTTCCCAAAACTCTTTCTCAATTTTACTGAACAGGAAGTAGTTTCCCCTTTTTAATCTGACTCTTCTCAATCACTGAGTAACACAAAGGTCACTTCCATTTTGTTATTTTTCAACCTTTACATATGAAATCTTTTTCTTTAATTATAAGACATCATAAACACCTTTTCAGTGCTTTTAAAGATTAACATAAGATCACATAATTTTAAGTCATTGCAGATACACAAAGCCATTTTATACCTATTATATTTCCTTTCCTCTATTTTGACTAAAGTAAGTTGAAAGTCATATGTTCAATTCAGTGTCCTTTGATAAAATTTCTCTACAAATCTATCTGAAATAACTTTCAATTATTGGATGATAGAGAAAGGGAAAGAAAATTGTAAAAAAATAATAATTTTCACCTGGGCAACCTACTGAGACTTCACCTCAAAAAAAATAAATGAGTCTTTTAATTAAGTTGCAAATTTTTGTTTATTCTGCAAAGTACTATTGTATAATATTGCATTTATGATTTTTGGAAGTAATTTATAAGCAATATCATAACAAATCTTTTAAGTAATTGACAAAGGAGTGTTTATATGTTAAAGTTTCACCTCCCTTTCATGAAATTGCCAATATGATGCCAATCATATCATATTCCAATTACAGGGATATAAGCTGTACATTTTGAAGTGTATTTCAACTGAATTTCCCTTCAGTTTCTTTCTTGGTGATTCACAATTTCAAAATTCAGTCTATTTTAGAATCTTGTAGTCATTTATAAAATCTTTGTGTTAATAATTCATCTTATAATAGCATGTGAGTGATGTGGTAACTATTTAAACAAAATACATAATTGCATTTGTGTGATTTGTGTGATTTTCTTCAATCATTGTATACATATTTATACCCAAATGTTAAAAAAAATGATGATTCTAGGTGTTGATTCCAGCGAATGTACTTAAATATTGAAAGGCACTGCAAGGGAGAACAGACCTGGCTGATAAAGTACGGCTGCTAGTTAATTCCCCTCCACACCTCCACACACAGGAAGGAAAATCACAACTTTTTAAAGCTATGAACGATTATATGACTTTTAGAAGATTAAAATTCTGAAGAAAAAGTTTATATATAGTAGTTTGATAGACTTTCTCACCTGCACTAATGAAAACAATTGGCAATGAATCTTAAATATGGTGACAATTCCAACTATAGCATGGCTGCTCAAAATGATAATCAATAGTTACATGTGTCAATTTCAATTTAAAATAATTAAATAAAATTAAAACTCAAGTTTCTCAGTTGTAATTAGGCACATTTCCAGTATTCAATAGCCACGTTATTTGTGCTTACTAATTAGCAAAAGTATAAAACATTTCTGTTATTGCAGAAACTCCTGTTAGAGAGAATTACATTAAGTGCAGTGAATGAAAAGTCTAGAACCATTAGCAATTTTGGGAAAAAAGTAATACTGATTAAAAATCAACAAGTTTATTATAAACCTTTACTTTTCAAGAACCTATAGTTATTGCAGAATTTTATTAGTTTCAGTTTCTGCTAGAACAAAGGCTCACAACAATAATTCACTGATTTAGCAAATATATAGTAATAGCAAAGACTGTTACACTGCCTTTTCAAAACACAAAAATGAAACAGACATGAACCTTCCCAAAGGATTGAAAGAATTATGTCAAATTTCTAGCTAGAAACATGTTAATTTGTTAGGTAAGATGCAATCAGAAACAGATTTCAGTGGAGGTAGTACCACATTCTATGGGAGATCATTGTTTCACCTTCATGGTTGCATAGCAATTAGTTCCACAAAGGAAAGTTTAGAACCCTAATGGAAGCTGGAGAAGGGTGCCAATCCCACCATCAATGTTGACAAGACTTTTGTTTTATTTTAAATAATTTTTGAATGATTACAAGTGATGTCTTTAACTTGTACATTATGTATTTACATGGTATGTGAACATGACCATTAAACACAATAAATATTTGTTTCACAGATAAATGAAAGTTAGTAATTCATTGGATATTAAACAATAGGAAGTGTTTGCAACATAAAAAAATCATTAGTGATACAGGCTTTAATTCCAAAGTTGGAAGATATACTACAGGTTGTAAATAAATGTTTTTTTATTGTTGATATTTTCCCCAGAATGTATTTTGGGACTTTTGTTATGCCACGCACATGCTAGCCTTTACTTCTGACTCAGATCTCTTCTATGTTGGCTCAGATATTAGCATTTGTAACTAATAACTAATAGAGTCACCACACAAATTTCAAATTGCCTTTCTGATCATTAGGCTTGCAAGACTATTCGTCCTTTAGTTATATCACTGAGTGGGGCAACATTCTTAAGGCCAAAATAGGTAAAATATATATTTTATATACTCCTTATCCTGGATCTATTTCCTATTTGACATGTAAGTATCTTATGCCACATGTTTTTATTTTCTCTACATGTAATGTTGTTGAGCTACAATTCCCTCTGATACACTTAAAAAATTTAAGTATGAAGCAGCCATTTGGCTGTTTACCAATACCATCTGATTAGCTATGTTTCTTGTTTGGCTGAACAGCTGGCAATTAATGAATTGATAGGAAATGATCACAAGGCAGTGGCATTAGCATATGAACATCTGGTATTAAAATTAGTCAGCACACAGACAATTTTTGTGACAATTCAAATTTACTGAAAAATCATGACTGGACTTTTATCCAAAGTGCTATATGAAGATATAAATCTTTCTTATCTTTTAGAACAATAAATGAAAATACATTGAGTGATAATTAAGGGTAATTTGTGTTTGTTTGTTTGTTTGTTTGTTTGCTTGGGTGAGTGGGTGGGTGAGTGACAGAATTCCAAGGACACAACATAATTTGGAAGTCATGCTTTTTTTCAGTGAGTACCCATTCTCTCACACGAGGTGATTTACATTATGTGAGTAGTTATTATGGCTGACTTCTATAATCTGCCAGCCTTTTCCAGGACACATTGATCACATTGAGGAAGTGAGAAGGCTCTTTGTCCAAGCATCAGATGGGTGACTAAAAAGTGTACCTATAATTTTGGACTCCTTCATGATTACATGTTCCAACCTCATCCCAGAATTGATATCATTTCTTATTCACAGTTTTATGTTGCCTCTTCTAAATTAGGATTGATATCATGCATACAAAATCTCTGCATAATAAAAAATCCTAACGACTAGAGTATGTTCTCTTGGTGTTATTTAATTATTCTTCGATATAAAACATGAGGGTATTATGGATTCGCTGTTTCATAAACTATGAAATATATATATATAAACTGGGAATTATTATCTTGGAATAAGGAAGTTGAAAATTGCTAACTTACATTTTTTCTTTTTTTAACCACAAGTTTTTCCTTGCTTATTTTTTTAATTCATGAAAACTGTTGTGTTCTTCCAGTTTTACTTAAATATGGTGGTAAATTAGAGATTATGGGACACAGACTAATTCATAAATTGTTTCATAAAGACCCATAAAGAATCATGTTTTCAATAATATTCAGAGATAATGAGTTTGGATTTCAAATTCTATCCCTAGAATTAGTAGTAAGCCAAATTAGTATCAACACTAAACAGACATTTTATTTTCTTGTCATTGGTTTTTTTATTGAAGTCTGTTAAGTTACAATGTGTTTGGCTTCTGCAGAACTCTAGTGTCAGTTCAGAAGGAGCACTTCAATTAGATATAATATATACAGACAAATACTTGAATAAAATATATAGTATTCAGAAAAAATACATAAATAAAATACATAGTACTCATATAAACTTCCAAAAACCACTTCATGCAGTGAAATGTCCTCAAATATTTTAGGAACTCATGCATAGATTAATATTTGGAATAGTAATTACAGTTAGAGTTGAATTCAAGCTAAATAAAATGAGAGGACAGGATATTATGTAGTCCCACAGAATGCTTTATAATGAGTAGAATCAAGTATCAAAGGGAATATTTTAACATAGAGATGGCCATTATTAAAAGGCATTTAAACACATATGCACAAACATATAATTATACAATGGAGGTCGTTAATATTTGTGTATTAGTCCTTCACAAATTCTGTATATATTACTGTATTTCCAAAGAGATAAAGGAATATATTGAGAGGAAATAAATGATTTCCTAAAAATAACCAGTATTGATACTACTGTCCCAACTAACTGAACCTTAAACAAACCTGTGTTAAAATGTGAAAAAAAAAATGCCTAAGTTTTCTATTTTCCCCATTCTTTGTGAAGAAGCAATATACATTCAAATGATTTAATATGGTAAGTGTCTCCTTTCTTCATTTGTGGTTTATCTCAGTGGAATAGGAAAGGGTATGATCACGGAGGGTAGCGGATGTACTAGTTAATGACATGTCACAGAGACTGTTTTTTAGGCAAACCTTAAAGTGTGTTAGGTACACATCAAAATCAGAGTTTTGAAGATAACTTCACTGATTGACAAGATAAATAGATATGGTTTTATAGGGATGTATCAGTTTTGGACGTGTCTCTGTTACTTTGGATCTGGAAAAGACTCCTGAGTTTCAGAGAAGCTACAGATGTTTTAGATGGGGAGCAAATAAAATACACGAAGGGTAACAGGATTGTGAAAGTCTGAAGTAGCACATAAAACAAAGTCATCAATGACTAAAAATGACTGGGGTTTTAGATTCGAAATTTACCTTTTTAAATGCCCTTGTAAATTTGTTGCAAATTCTCTTAAGTCTGTATTTGGCAAACAGTGAGGAAATTATCAGTTGTGATCTTATTTGTAATAAAATAAATTAACTTTCTGTGAAAGTTTAACTAGGCGGAGACACACCAGTAGCCACCTAATGAACCACAGCACATTGCGGCTAAGCAGCTAAATGGATGCATAATGATTACAGGGCTAAAAAGATCTGTTTACTTGTAAAGAAGAAATTGTCCATAGAACTACAATGACTGTAAGGGAAATTAAACAATCCAGTTCCACACTTTTTTTAAGCTTACCTAATTACAAATCAATATGAAACATTGGACTTACCTAATAATGTTTGCCTGGTTAAAAAAAAAGTGTGACCTCTGGGCTATCGTACAGGAATAATAATTAAGAGAATCTTGGAAGAAGTAGGAAAGGTCAGGGTAGAAAATCTTACAGCAGAGGTGGCGCTTCGCGCCATCTTCTTCCACTGTCACTCTTAATACTCTCTAAATCATGGTTGTACCATTAGTTTATTGGTTAACATAGTAGACTTTGGAAATGTCACAAGAGGAGCTTGAAGGTAAGTTATTCATGTTCATATTGTACAATCATATGCCGATTTTGAACTTGGGAGACTCTCTTATTATTACATTGTAGTTTTCTTATCCATAATATATTCTATTTGTGTAGATATTCTTTCAATATGAGTTTTCTTTTTTTATTAGGTAGAGAAGATAAGATGGGGTTCTAATCTCAGATTGTCTTGGTTTTCCCAACTGTCAACTGTATGGACCCTCACTTGTTTTTCATTTTTATGGCAGTGTGTACTGCTGCATTCTTGAATTCTGTTTGCAGCAATGCAATGGTTTTCTTTCAATTTTTGCACAAAAATGCAACAATTTGTCCACTGCCATTAATTCAGAGGTTGGTTAGAGATAAATATATTTCATTCATTTATACATATGTTGAGATAAATGTATTTCATTCATTTATACATATGTTCCAGCCACGTTCGATGATAGAATTCACAGAAAAGCACTGAATGCTCTGCATTTTATGCACATAGTTTGGCATAAATTAATGAGAATATAAAACATGCAAAGCCATATTTATATTTGACTTCACATATAAAACTTATGTCATTAATGAGTATGTGTTTACTATTTATAGAATAAAACGATTTTGGTTATATTTGAAAACTGATGAACTTGTAGCCTCTTCAAAAAGTGAAGGGATTGATGTATAGGGATCTACGTGTTTTGTCATACCATCACCCAAAACAGTTGACAGTTGTAGAGTTATTTGGAAAGAGCTGATTTTTGTGTTCTGCCTTGTTTACATATCTCTTTTGATTGTGCCCTTTGTGTATTGTTAAAAATAGATATTTTACAGCATATGAAATCATACAGTGGTTGAATCATATGTCCCTCTGCTTTTAAAACAATTTTAAAGAATATTAATAGCTGTAAAATCTATGAAATATACTATGCTTTTATGATTATTGTTATTTAATACATAAGACAACAGATAATATACTCAAAGCCTACTATCAATTTCATGAAATTTATTAATTGTTAATTAAATCTTAATAAGGCTAAGCACCACTTTAAATGATTATAATACATTGATAAATTTATTAGTTTCCTAATGCCAGTATAACAACCACAAACATATTGGATTAAAACAGTGCAAACTTACTGTGGTGCAGTTCTGTGAATCAGAAGTCACGTGGGTCTCTCAAGAATGAAAACAAGTGACCAGCAGAGTTGCTTTCTCCCCTGTAGGTTCCAGGAAGAATGTATTCCCTTGCCTTTTCATTGGTCTACAGGTCACCCACATTTGTTGCCCACACCCCACCTCTTCTACTGTCAAAGCCAGCAGGGATCTTTTTATCTTTTTCCCACCCATCTTTCACTTTTAATAACTTGTGGGATTGGATTGGGCCCACCAATATAATCCAATATAATTTCTCTGTTTTGAGGTTCTCAATAACATCTGCAAAAACCTGTTGACTATGTAATGTAATATATTCAGAGGTTCAAGTGGTTAAGATGTATGTATCCTGAACATGTTTGGGTCTGAGTTCTGCCTTCTGAAATGACTGAGATTCCAAACACTACTATTACTAATAAAGTAATAATGTTTACCTTTTATGTTACTATTTTTATATTAATGAAATACAGATTTTCTTTAGGGACTTCATAAATTTTAGGGTTCTCATGCAAAATGAATGTGAAAATGTGCAATCACACATTGATAAATTATTCTTAATGTTACGGATGATTAGAATACTGATTCTGCAATTCTACATAATTAGACAGAACATTTATTATGGATGAGTTAAATATTTTATAGGACAAACATTCCTGTACAAGCGTCTCTATCATGCTGTCGTATTAGTGACATGTGTGCATAAACACTGTAATTTGGTTCTTACATTGATCAATTTAAAAGATTCAAATTGGTTTTGTCTATTTGATGTATAAAAATAGTAAATTAAATTAGTATTTCATAACAATTTCATGATAAAAAATTCTTTAAAGCTATGGTAGCTATATCAGTACAGAAAAAATTAATTTTTATTCAAATTTATTATTTAAAGCTATGAAACTGCAAGCAGTATTTAAGAATCAATATTAGTAGACTTGTGTCACTTTTAAAAACTCACGACTGTGTTGTTCTGACTATCCAGAGATTATGTTCGTAGAATTTAACATAGGTTTCCAAGGCCTGATAGACTGCAATACCTTACCATTTTTGTCTGTTTAGAGAAACTAAACATGTACCATGTGTCATAATTTGTGAGTCTCCCCCCACTTAGGGATTCGAAAGTCTTCGTATTTGGGATATCTCCTTCCTATTCAGAGAGCAATATCCTTTTCCATGAAATTAACATTAACTTTAAATCAATTTGGAATCTTACAGTAGTCATACCCTTCACAAGTTGGGGCATGCGGTACATGCCTCTATTCCCAGTACTCAAGAGACTGAGGCAGGAAGATTGCTGTAAATTGAGGCCAGCCTGGACTACACAGTGAGTTCAGGACCAGTCTGGAATACAGAGAGAGACTTTATCTACAAACAAAAAAAGCTTCACTGTACATCTATGTTTATTATCATTTATGATTTTTTTCATGAAAGAAAATAGAAATTAACTTTTCTTGAGCCTTTTCTATGTACCAGCATGGCTCTTAATCCTTTTGCATATCTTATTCATCTTCCACAACATCCCATTAATTTCACAGGAACTATAAATAAGTTTTTGTCTGAGGATATGTAATTAATATCAGGTACCATGTATGTCCATACTTTCAGGATTGAGAAATCAACATGATAAACATTATGGACTGTTTCATCCTGAAAACATGGCAAGTAGATGATGCTTTCTTTATGTTTCCTTTTATGTCAGGAGCAGATCCAGGAGAGTTCTTCACCTTCTCCATCTCTGGAAGAGAGTCACCGCCCTGAAAGCCAAACTTCCTCCCACCCTACCAGCAGTGTGTCCAGCTCACCCTCTCAGATGGATCATCACTTGGAGAGAATGGGTGAGTATCTTGTCCGAAACGAGTTCTTTCAGGAGCTTCTTCATTAGGCAATGAAGAGAGGAGAAAGAAATTGTAGAGCTGGCAACTTCTCATTTTGAAGTTGTTATTGTTTGTTACTGATGTAATATAACCAACAAAATTAAATCAAATATCATAAATTCGTTGTATCTGAAGGCCTTCCTTTACTGTATCACTCAATCTCATGGAATTTTAGTAGATTATGTGTTAGTACAATATATTAGCATGTAGAATTCACAGCACTTATAATAATGGGAGATAAAATATTCTTTAAGCAATTAGTCATTTAAGAATGAATAAAAAGCAAATCAGTAGATGATATATCACAATCTCAGTAATATGGATCACAAATATACAATATGCTTCTCCCTACTTTTCCTGTTGTCCCTCAAGTCTTATACCATGGACAATCTTCTAGAAGCTGGTGATATGTGATAGAGCATATCAGATTCTGGATTCTAGCCACAGATACAGCACTAACTAGTTATTTATATAATGTCTTATATATGTTTTTTAACCACCACAAATTTCTTTACCTAATATATGCAGTTACCTCTCTGCCTAGTGAACTGCATTACTTTAGGATCAAATCTAGTTATATATAGAAAAATACTTTAAAAATTGAAAGTTCTAAAAACATATGAAATGATAAACATTACTTCTTCTGTGTAACTTAACCTCAATTTCTTATCAGCTCCTGCTATCCAATGTTACTCAGGTATACAACTATCAGCAAGTGCACTCAACTGAAATATATACTCATTACTGTTGAACTGAGCTAGGTAAAATCTTCATTATTCTTCTATATCTGCACAATTTAATTTCCAGTTTCCATTTCTTTTAAGGAATTTTTTCCTGTTTTTCTTTTAGTCCTACTATGGGGAAATTACACTCACTCTAGGTTTTTACAGCTTATGATGATAACTGCTTCCAGCCTGCCCAAAATCATGGGGGTTTTTTTGTTTGTTTGGTTGGTTGGTTGGTTTGGTGTTTTTTTGTTGTTGTTGTTGTTGTTTATTGTTGTTTTTGTTTTGTTTTGTTTTGGGAGAAAACAAGGAATTTGGGGATGTTGGAAAGGTATACTCTTGAATAGGTGCCAGAGAAAGGCGGAAACAACTTCTCTCTTGTGGAAATATGTCCAATCTCACTTAGCCCACCAATATTATGTATTGTTTGTGGATCTCTTGTTTAGTGAGCTCAGTGACTCTTTAGTCACGCTTTATGTCGAGATTTTACAGTTATTAATACTCAGGCCACACACACTGAGTTTGACTCAATCTAGAATGCAGCCTGAGCTCTAGTGTTTTGATTTTCAGGATCTCCTCAGGTGATTCTAATGTGCAGCCAGTATTAAGAACCATTCCGTTCTTCTTTGGGGAGGCTCCTGGCTCCTTGAAACTAAGTATAAGTCATGAAACAGTTGACAGAGTGCTTTTAGGTTTGTTGTATTTTGTGGGTGCAGATGACCTGTGTTGTTAAAACCTTGTGTTCAACTGATTCAAAGGAGGCTGAGCAAAACAAGATGCCACATGTGGGTGGTCATTAATCAAAGAAAAAACAAAAATACTTGTTATGTTGTTGAGATGAACGTTGTGTTTCTTAGGGTGGAGAGAAGGACATGAAAAAGGAAAAAGAACATAGAATTATTTCCCACGTGGTGGCTAAAGGCGGAGCTCATAGGCAAATATACTTGGCGATGGCTATCTTAAGTGAATGGCTAGATTTATTTAGAAGTAAAATGAAAAAATTTCCAGTGATGTAATATCCTTTAAAAAACCTTCAAAACATGGTGTGCATCTAATTACACTCCTAGTAATTAGGTTTTATATTCACAGTTATCCAAGCATTAGAGTGAGGTTACCTACAAGCGAATAAAAAGTGTCAATGGCTCTTAACTTGGAAGTGATCAGACCTTTGTTATAGGGTTATGTATTATGTTAATAAAATATGACTGCAGATAATTAAATGACAAACTGAAAATTAGCATTTTTCCTAATTTTATATATATTGTGAAGAATTGATATCAGAAAGTTTTATCTATTAATCTTTTTAATTATGATATTTGCAAAAACTTTCTCAATGAGGGAAATGTATGATTTTGAAATTCATGATGTATTAAATATTAATTTACTTTCAGATGAATTTTACAAAAAATTATAAAGATAAAGAATTAATTTTCACAAGGATTTTAAGGGAGGAAATATTTTAGATGCTTTAAAGAGAATATGTAAACATATATGAGTACTACATGCTAATTATACTTTAAAATTTGCACGATTAAAATTACACTAATTTTTAAAATACTATAGTTAGCAGACAAAATATACTGCTACAGATATTGAAATATGTAAAATTTATATTACTTGATATTAGAAAATGTTAGCCATTTATGTGATGTTTTTCTGACATTCTTTTGGGTATTTTGCATGGAAATTTACTTAGTTATTTCTCTTAACTACAGTTATGATGCCCAACAATAGAGAGGAACTTATTGTTGATCGTGATAATGGACCAATCATGAAAAAACTCCAAAGGGATAATAAAGGTAAAATGATTTTAGTTTACTTGATATGCATAGAAAATTACATACTAACTCAATTATGCTTTATATTATATTCATATTTGCCTAGTCAGAATAGATTTGTATTGCCTTTGAATAAATTGTCTTAGAAAAAATCTGTTACTACCTGAAGCTGGTTTGTTTGGCGTTATAAATTACTTGTCAATGTGAGATTTGTCTGTGCATGAAGCTGAAAACTTCAGCCTAAGCACTTTCTTTGAACCTGCTTAGAGAAGTGTAATTCTCTTTGCATTATGTAAGTATCTCCATATATATCATTAATTATTCAAACGACTACCTGGTGATTATATTAACAAAAGCTGAGTTATTTTCCTAAAAGAGGGCTGCTCTTCAAATCTCAAAAGCAATTTTAAAAATATGCTAATTTGGCATTTCAAATGAAAGCATATCACATTAATCCACAAGGATTTACCTGAAGTCCAGATGGACACTATCTCAACCTGGCCTTTGATCTGCTGAGGTATATATGTTACCTTTGCGCAATATTTGGTTTTGGCTTAGGACACCATTTTAAGGAAAATATGGAAAATAAAATTTTCAAACATATATCCATGAAATGAAAGCAAAGCATAACTTTGTTTACAAGGACTAAAAGGAGAGAGAAGAGGGAAAATATATACTCATATGTTACAGGCTATACGTTATTTTCAATCATGAATTAGGTTGTAGCTAACATGTAACTTACCAGATCATTAAATGGTTTGTTTGTACTCCACTAGACTACAAACAGTTTTATCTCTGCTACGTAACACCTAGTAAAAATTGTTCCTGGAGTTGAGGAGTAAATACAGGTTTTTTCTTTCTTTTCCTGGCCGAAATTCTTTATAATTTGCGAGACGTGCATTTTACTTGGAACAGTGTATGATTTTAATTTCACTGACCCTTGGTTGATTTTCTTGCCACATGTTTAATCTTTTCTCAGCTAGACACTGAACGGCTATTCCCGCTGCAACTTCAGGATGCAAATGATTGATTTCAGAAATGTTGTTAGAATGGAAGTAGGAAAGTTCAGTAGGTTAAACTACTCAAACTCTTGTACAAGTAATGAAATTCTAGAGATGAAAGTTCATTTATAACCCAGCGACAATTTGCTCCTAAGACTCTTTCCTACCATGTCTCGCTTTTCTAGAAAATCTCAAGCAGTAATGACACATGATTTTATTGCAGCTGCAAGCCCCATAAGTCAAATTGACATTTAGGACTAGCCCGTGAGCTGAAGCGCCCAAGTATACAATGTTGTGTCTTATGAAGAATCAGCTGGAGCACTAGTACAAATGTATAGGAACTGATTTTCATAAAATACACAGTGGTGTGTGCATGTATTTCTAAATCTCTTGCTGTGGAATGGCGCAGTTTTAGTTATTTTAATCAGCTAGTTAGGTCAGACTTCCTGATGAGGATGTTAATAAACACAGGAGGCATATTAGCCTGCACTTTAGTTGCTGTAGAAAGTTATTTTTTAAATAAGAATTTCCACATCGAGTTCTACCAGTTATATTTGTGCTTGTGAGGAAATATACATTCCTCAAATAGATTTTAGTTAGTAAAAAGAAACATGTTAAAATGGAAATCTCAACATATATTAAGTAGGACAAGTAAGCAGTTTATACAACTGTTACAAACATATGTTTAACATCTGTTTTGAATAATATCATCATGATTTTTAAATGATTTATAGCTCTGAAAATTATGAAATGCCAGCTTTGCTGTTATGAAAAAATACAAAAATGAATAAGTGCTGTTGGAGTATATTTTAGGTAGCCCAACTCGTTCTGCACCTTGTGAAATTGGGTGAAAGTGCAATGCGTGATTGAAATGATAATTTGCATTTTGCACTGTATTTTATGCGCAGACATGTAAACGTCTGTATGATTTGGGCTTTTCTGGCAGTGACACTCAGACTGCATCCAAAATGACTTACAAAAACATCCCATTTTAGTTTTGAGCCCAGTGACTGGCTAAATTGACTGGTCAGTCAAAGCAAGTCTCTAATTTTATTGTCTATATACTTTGTGAGATAAATTAACTAAGTGAATTCTCTGCCGCGACACTGTGTTACAGGGTCTCAGCTGTCAGTTCTGAAGTCTGCAGAGTAGATCAGTTGGGACTATCTCTTCTTTTGACATATACTCACCTTCCAAATTGCTATCAGGAACAAAGCTTTCAGTATTATAGGTTGCATAGTAAAAGTATTCATAGAAAAATTCTATGAACTATATACTCAAAGAACATCGATTATAATATTTGGTGTTATATAGAAGTGGCCCAATAATAATTTTATTAAGTCCAAGATTTTATCTGACAAAAATATCACCTTCTAAGTAAATCCATAGGCTACAGATAAACAGCTCATAGTTTTAACTCCTTTAATTTTATGAAGAGAAATATATCTCATCCAGTGTAAAATGTTATATTACCGTTTATGTAAGCCAAAACATGTTTTAACTTAGGAGAGGATTTGAGCTATATATTAGCACCAATAATGATATAAGTACTCTCTCTTCAATTAGAGATGTATTCCTTCCTGATTCTGAGATAGTTCATTAAATCTTTCAGACATAGTGGCACATTGTATGGATGTTTTCAAATGGTTTTTGACTGCTTAAAAGGAGCATATTTCTCTGAATAAGATAGAATAACGTGTTGAACCGGCTAAAAGACAAACATCATTATAAGTTATCTTTATGATAAAATTAAAATTGGTAAAACGATGTGAAATACATAATTATGTATTTGTGTTATTTAATAGCTCTGAAGGAAAATGAAAAACTTTTTAAAGGACAGCTGCATATTCATAATCTTGCAAAAAGAAAACAGTGATCTCTATGCCCTACATTCAATTTCTCACAAAACCGTGTTTTCTGTAACTAATAAAGTACAAAGTCAGGAAGTTTCCTTTGTTATGATGCAGTCTTACGGTGAGCTCACCAGATTTACAGACGCTCACTGGTATGCATGTGTCCTACGGAATTCTGTCTCGTCTAGAGTTGTTTAAGTACTGCCAGGCTCAGGACAAAGACCTTTCCCTAATCACAGAGGTCTTTCCCAGGTTTTTCCCTATGTTGCCACCTTCTTACTTTTATGATTTCCAATGTTGAAAACTATGAATTTGAAGCCCATTGCTCTATTTTGTAACTCTAAGAATATTCTATAAATGGAATCATATAGCACGTGGCACCTGAAGAGTGAATAATTTTTTATTCTGCACAATTTCTTTGTATTTGCTCAAATTGTTGCATATGGTAGTGTTCATTTGTCTTGCTGAATAGTATTCGATAGTATACAGGCACAGAGTGTTACCATTTGTCCGTTGTACATTTACAACTCATTGGTTCTGGGTTTTGGTTGTTATGAGTAAAGCTTCCATGATCATTCATTCTTATATACTTTTTGTGTAGATACAACTTTAAACTTCTTTAAAACAAATCCTAAAGTTAACAATTTATGAATCCTATGGTAAGTATAAGTTTAGTCAGATAAAACTTTGGCAAACTATTTTCTAGTGTGTTTTGATGTTTTATATTCTATCATCAAATATGAGTAGTCCAGTTTCTCCACATATTTGCCAGAATTTTATGTCATTATTATTATGTTATTTTTAATGGTTCTCAAGGTGTATGTGGTTATGTCTCATTGTGGTTGTAAGGCACGTTTTTCTGAAGGCAGTAATATTGAACATTTTATGTATATAATGTTTCTTTGGCAGAATACTTCTCATATATTTTGCCCATTTTTAGTTTATTTTCTTACCTTTGAATCTTGAGAGCTACTTATAAACTCTAGATATGAGTATTTCATCAGGTAAGTTGTTTTATTTTCTCAGTGTCTTTGGTGCTGTTGGTTTCCTTACCTCTACCTAAGATGCCTTTAAGTATTTTTCACAATGCAGGTCTGTGGTCATGAATTTCTTTGGTTTATTTTTAATTGTAAAAATTCTTAGCTTCTCTCCCTATTTGGAAGGATAGTTTTGTTGGGTGGCATGGGGTGCCACTGGGGTGGCATGTATGTTCTCTGAGCATTTTTCTGATGTTGCTGCATGATTTCTTGGCCTTTAAGTTCTGTGCTGAGACACTTGTACTGATGAGTATTCTCTCTTTGTGTTTAGTCTCTAGGATTTTAATTATGATGTGTGATGGGGAGGGTCTTTTCTGGTCAAGGATATTTGGTGTTCAATATGCTTCCATGATTTTTCCATACTGTTCTCATATTTCACAATCTTATTTAACATCATTTCTAATGACTCTCATAGATTATATAATGCCATTTTTGGTTTTAAAAGATTTATATTTGCTACCTGCAAAGACGGTTTTACTTCTCCTTTCAAATGTATATGTCTTTTATTTTAATTTGTTACCTAATTCTGTGGTGTGAACATCCAGTACAGTGTTTACTAGATATACTGAGCATGGACAGCCTTGTTTTACTTGTGATCTTAATACAAAGGCTTTTGTATTTCAAAATTAAATTTGTTGTTACCGGTGTGTTTTCATATATGCCTTTTAGTGAGTTCAGGACTTTCCCTTATATGCCTAGTTCAGCTTTTGCAGTTAAAAGTATGTCATATTTCTCACATTCTTGTGGTTTTTTTGCTTCTATTGCTTAATACTGTGGTTTTAATGCTTTTTTCTACTAGTATGGTATATTAGATTATTTTTTATTTTTAAAATATATTTTTAATATTTTATTGTAATAATAAAATAATATGAGCTATCCCCTTGTAACAAATTTTAAATCCTCAATATGTTATTGCTAACTTTATGCACATTACTGTACAGAAGATCTCTGGAAGCTTTAAATGTTCCGTCGCTCAGATGTTTTTGTAGTTGAACAATAACCCCCCACCTGCCACTCCTCTAACTCTTGGCAACTACTATTCTACTCTTGGTTTCAATAAGTTCAACTACAGTAGATATCACATATAGGTAGAATTATACAAGATTTTTCTTCTTGTAAATGGCTTCTTCAGTTGGCATAATGTGTTCCAGGTTTTCCAGGTTCATTTGTATACCATATCACAAATTATTTTCCTATTTTATGAGGCTTAATAACATTTTACTCTTTAAAACATTCCACTTACCAGACTTCCTACGTGCATTCATTCCTTGATGGACATTTGCATTGACTCCATATCTTACCTAGTTTGGATAATAGTGAACAACAGCGTTATGAACATTGGTCGGCATGTATCAGTTTCAGGCCTTGTTTTTGGTTCTTTTATGTGTATACCCAAAATGAAAACACTTAATTTGTTTTTAATATTTTAAATAATTGTCATACATGCAGATTTTATTGTGACTAAACCATTTTATGTTTTACTAATAGTGTACAGTAATTCTAATTTTCCCACATTCTTTCCAATACTTGTTGCTTTTTTGAAAAAACTCATTCTAACCAGTGTGAGATGATTTATTAGTGCAGTTTAATTACATTTCCCTGATAGTGAGTCCCTGATAATTTCTGAGTCATTTATATGTTTTCCATGTTTTGCTTGGTTTTGTGATTAAATTATTGCACTTCCTTAGTATAGTTTGAAAATTCACACTATCAAATTTGCAAATGGTTTTCCTAACTCATATTGTTATAGTTTAGAGGTAAAATAGCCCTAGAAAATGTGATTTGGGGAAGTAACTGAATCACGAGAGTTTTGATTTTATTGATGGAATAATCAATTGAAGATATAATTTGATAGCATTATTATAATGTAATATAAACAGAAAATGAGTTGAGCAATTATGTAGAACTGATCTTGGTGATCTGGTCCTTAGTCCCTTCCTGTCTGGTTCTTTCACCTTCTCATTTTCGTGGCTTCCACAGGTGAGCAGTTTTCTATTGCCACCCTTTGCTTCCATGAATTTTGTGCCTAACCCAGGGCACAGAGCAATGTGGTTTGATAACCATGGACTGAACTATCTGAAGTCAGAATAAATATTTCTTTATTCAAGTTAATTTCCTCAAGTGATTTGTCACAGCAACATAAAGCCGACTAACTGATCTCTCTCTCTCTCTCTCTCTCTCTCTCTCTCTCTCTCTCTCTATATATATATATATATATATATATATATATATATATATATATACTGCAACTTGTCCTTTTACTCTCATATTAAAGAAATCATAGTAGCTAGGACCAGTATTATGAAGGTTTTTTACTCATTACTTCTCAAGTTCCGTCAATGCCATATTTTGAAAGAACTATTATTTCTCCATTGTGTATTTTTGAATCCCCCTTGAAGACCAGTTGACTGTGTACACACCAATTTATTTCTTGACTCTTTATTCAGTTCAATTTGTGTATAGTCTTATTTTTATGATATTATAATATGACCTTAATATATTTTGATACTAGAATATGTGATCCTCAGAGTTAGTTTTTTTCTCAAGATTGTTTTTGTGGTGTGTGGTCTTTTGTTGTTCCATAAAAAATTTAAAGTGGATTGTTCTTATAAAAATGTCATGGGAATTTTGATTTGAATCTCTAGTTCATGATAGGTTCTAAAGCCATTTTAAATATATTAGGTCTTCAAACCCATTAACACATTTATTTCCATTCATTATTATCTTTAAAATTCATTGATTAGTATTTTGTAGTTTTCAGTGTATAATTTTCTACCGCTTTGGTTAAGTTTGGTCCTAACAATTTAATTCTTTTTGATATTATTATAAATGCCATTATTTTCTTAATATCTCTTTCAAAGAGTTCACATTAATTATTGTATGCTGAATCTGTATCCTACTTACTAAAATCACTTATTCATTCTAGCAGGATTGCTGAGGAGTTTGATACACATAGGATTATATAATTTGCAAGCAACAATAATTTTATTGCTTTTGCGTCTTTTGCTGATTTTTCAGTCATTAGATAATTCTCTCTTAGTCATAATGTAAACTTGCTTTTGTATTTGACTGCTTGCTCTTCTTTTATTGAGAAGTTCTTGTCATTTATAGCTATAATAGATATTCATCTATTCTATTAGTTTCTTGTAATGTGTTTATCTTAACTTTAATATCAGCCAGTTGACCTCAAAAGAGGAGTTGGAAAAATCATAAAATTAGTTGGGAGGTGTTCTCTACTTTCATTTTAATCGAACAAGTTTTTTAGTGGAAAAATGTGTTCTACAATGTGAAGTATTTTGATAAAAATTGTTTACCACGGTCTCTCTGATATGAGAGTCCCAGATCACACCTATTATGGAAATTAAAGCAAAAGACAAAGTGAAATAGGGGGTAGGGTGGGGGTGAAGGGAGGGAAGGGAAGGTGGGGGCAGGGACAGAGAGCGGGAAAGCCCTTGTGTCCTTGGCAGGATGTGTATGTGCCCAAAATGCTCAACTCCATTGTAAACCTTAAATTTTGCACGTATATATATCAATAAAATGCGGAAAAATTATTTACCACGGAGACAAAGTATAAATGGAAAATATGCACAACACTTAAATCAAGTGCGGAATGGGTCGCTTAAAACAGAAATAGGCAGATGTAATAAGAGGATCGATTTTCCAGAAGTTTTCTTTTTTTCAGTTGAAGGGAAAGCATCCAGATAGGGGGAACAAGGCACAATGAAAATTCAAAAAACCAAGGAATACATTACATTTAAAGATTTAAATACGTTGTTACTTCACAACACCATCAACGATTGGCATATCATTGTTTTGGATCTGCCAGTCCGTGAGCTAGATTATATAATGCCATTGTTGATGTAAACAGTTCCAGACAAGATTTTGTATTTTTATTGTGTTCTAATATACATTCTTTTGTGTGTATATGTGTGTATTATTTATAGAAGAGATGCAACTAAAATAGGTTTATCTGCATTTTAGCTGCATATGTTTTGTAACCATATATTTTGATAAAAACAAGCATTCCTATTCTTATTTTGTAAGATGATGGCAAATTAAAATCTTTAATATTAATATTTTAGTATTGAAATTTCAAATGGCATGCCATTTTTAGATAAACTTACATTATCTCAACTTCTATTACCCACACTTGGACATCAAGTTAGAACTGAACCTGAGGCTGTTACTTAGGTTACTTCTGAGAATCACTTGACAATCTCTAACCAGACACATCAACCTACTAGTTTATATTTTACAAACTTCTTTCTGGTGTCTGTTTCTCTTAGTTTAAAAAGTGGCTAAGCCAACAATTTAATCTAACTGAACTTCCTTCTTCAATGACATAAGATTTCACTTTTAAAAAGTTATACCTGACATAAAGCTTTGTTATAGTTCTCAAGTATCCTTGTTTAGATCGTTGACTTGAAAACCAACAATAACACACATAACAGGCACAAAGTATTCAAAGTGTATTTTAACCAAGAAATTGTCTTAGACATTTGTCTGTGTGTATGCATGTGTGTGTGTAAATGTATTTCTAAGAAGCTAAATTATAAAAAAACACATAATTGCATTGAGTTAAATAAGATAAACTTCTTTATTTCTAATTCTATATTAATAGCCTGATGGTTATAAAATAAATCTAGTAGATATTCTATAATTTCACTTAGTTATTACCTAGCTTATGTTCAGGATTTAGCTAATTGATAATATAATTTTAATAAAAATGTTTAAGAATTGACTTACTTGATTATTGTCTATTAGAAAACATAGCACTTTTAAAATGCATTTTAATCTTTCTTTAAGTCTTCCATAGCTACTCTTCATTATAGTAATGTTTGTTATGGAAGAATATGATCTTTTATTAATAGTTAGAAAACTCAGAAAAATTCACCTGTCTAGTGAATATTTGTTAAATATTTGGTATATAAACTTTATTATATTTTGTTAATAAAATATATTAGTTATTTTAAGTTGTTTAATTTAGTTTTCCTACAAAATGTATTTGTCAATGTTATATAACCACATTGCAATACCTATAATCAAAGAATGATTTATGTGTACGTTTTAAGGCAAAACTTTATTGCTAGGTTTAATATTTTAGTAAGAATGATTTTTGTCAAAGTTTTTTTTATTTATTCTGGATATATTTTTGTTGGGTAACTGCAATATATAAAGTCCTGGTTAAAATGAATAAAAATTTACCACTTAAAAATCTTTATTATGCATGAAGATATTATTAGATATATTTACTTACTATTTAGATTATCTTAAACAAAGGAATTTAGATAGTTTAAATAATGATAGCAGATCAGAGATTACATTGTTTCTTTTCTGTGACAGTAATGCTAAAGTTTAACTACAAATTTTCACAGCAGTGATAGAGTAATAAATGAGTTTTCACATGCACAGTTTTCTCAGAATCATAATTGGATCCTTTCTGTAACTTCCACTAATGCTTTGTAAATGTTTTATGTGATCCTCAGTTTGTTTAGGTATTGGTAATGTAATGATAAACGGTATTTTTGACTTCAATAAGCTTACAGAAAATGCTACTTTTGCTATCAATGTATTGTTTTAGTTTTCAGATAGACACCTGTTTCCTATGCCTTCAGTATTTATCAAATCATTCTGTATATTTACATGAGTATTTTAATAGATATGTTGAGTAGTGCTTTTGGCATATTTTTTAAAATTCCCTTATTATTTTGTACAATTTCTTACAATGTCTTATATAAAGGTGTTAAAGTCTATAATGAACTCAAAATATAATGATACATTTATTCATTAATTGACAGACATACTGCAACATAATGAGAAGTCTGGCTTCAAAATTATATCAACTTAGATACACTGAAGGGCCATCTTGCTATTGTATAACTAAATATTAGTTAAATTAATGTATTTTAGTGCATTGTTGAATACACAAGAGTCCCAGAATAAATAAATACAATTGTTCTCTGAAGAAAAATCTTTCCCATTTTATGCTCTTGGGATTTTTGCAGTTTAATTTAACCAAATATAAGCTCACAAGAAAAAAAAAAGAAAAACTTCGTATGCCTAGACAATCTAAAAATCAAACCACCTCAGATATCACAAAAATATAAAACCACAGATTGAGATTATTAGGAAATTCATATATACAGTTATTTTGTATATTATATGCACTGCCTAGAGAACCAGAATATTTGACTAAATTAATGAGCAACAAAGAAATTACCAAAATTGCTGGACTTTTTAAAATTCAAAATATACCTAAGTATTAAAAATAAATTAATAGAAGCTTTGAAATTAAAATCTTGATGAGAAACTCAAACTACAAATTAGACAAAATTTTTAAAAAGAAGCAAGGAATTATAAAATCAATCTAAAGAAATTGTTTTAGTTGTGGAACATACATATTAAGAGATTGAAAATATGAGAATTTAAGAAAAGGAGGATAGGAAAAGAAAGATAAATGAGGATAGGTAAGAAAGTTCTAACATCTTTAGGTGGAGTCCCAGGAGAGAACAGTGTAGATGTGAAATAATATTGCAAGAAAATTTAACCTTATGAGTTTGACCAAATTCACTAAGATTTTCTAGAAATTCTTGTGTACCTCGTGTCAGGCTGGAAACTAGGGACAACTGTGTTGTTTTCTACAGGGAAACAGCATGTGCAGGCTACCTAGCATGTAGTTTGACAATCTTCGGGAGGGGCAAATGAGTAGTAGCATGATGGAGTACTTACCTAGCAGATCTCAGACTTGTTTTACCTCATTAGTAAAATGGGGGCAATACTTCACTGTGAGGTTAGGAAGTTTAAACAAAATGATATATATGAAAATACTTGCACTATGTACACGTTCAATATTAATTATGAAGTTTTTAAAAAGGATCAATAAGGGCTCATTGCCAGAATCAATGTCTGTGATAACAGGAAGTGTGCCAAGAGAAATCTATAGCAATGCCACATCTTCAGCCTGGTGTTTAATATAATGCCACTGAACAATTAAGTTCTTTCTCTCTTTACCGCTAGTCTGGTATATACATTGCTATTAAAAACGCCATTACTCTAGACTTTAATCACATTCTAGAACCACCCACTCTGCACTTGATTTGTGGTCATGTTTTGTTTTCCAATAGGTAAGAGGTGTTCACAGTATATACTAAATGTAGAAAAGTTGAGCTGCCTATGTAATTATTGCCAGTCATTATTTGTATCCAGGGTCTTCTGCTAAATCCTAAGCATGCTTTAAAGCTGGTGTCTTTCAACACTAGTATGATGTCATTCTTTTGCATTGGTATACATGTGAGTGTTACATAATAATTATGTTCATCTTGGGGAAATGATACATATGCATATTAACTTAATGATTTTACTTAGCCTTCTACTCATCATTCCCCTCATCATTCCAGATCCCCCTCCCATCTCCACAAGGTCTACATCTTTGTTTCATCTCTCTTTTATTTTGCTCCTAATCTATTTTTGTTTTGGATATCTCATGTAAATGAAACAAAGTGATCGTTAATCTTTTGTATCTGATTTAATTCATTTAATATTGTAGTCACAAGATGCATTCACTTTTTTTATAAATGACTCACATTTATCTTTCTTTATACCTGAGATACATAGTTTTTCCTTTGCCATTCATCTGTTGATAAACAGATCACTTACATAATCTAGCCATAATGAATTGTGATACTGTAAACATACATAAACATGCATCTGGTATTATAATATCTAAATATTATATGAACATACCCAGAAGCATTATACCTGGGAAAAATGAGATTAGTATTTTTAGTTTTGAGGAGTCTTATCACTAAATTACATAGTGGTTATACCAGCTTACATTCCTAACAATAATGTAGCAACAGGGTTACACTTTCCCCCACATCCTCTCCAGAATTTATATTTCTTAGTTATTGATTATAGCCATTGTTTCTGGAGTAAAATAAAGCTTCAGTGGTGTTTTGATTTGCATTTCTCTACTGGCCAAAGGTGCTGAACATTTTGAGGTAGTTGTGGGCCATTTGAACTTCTGAATAATAATACTTTGGATGCAGAAGCAACCTCATGTAACTTCAGTCATCTAATATTCTTCCACTTTTTATTAATTTATAAATGCAATGCACAATGAGTTACAGTGAGTTTGAGTATTTTTGTATATGCATACTGCGTCAGCATTACAATCCCTTCGCCTCCCCCTTTTGGGCCCTCCTGCACCATTCCTATCCCCCCTGATGCCCACTATCACACCCATTTGGTTCCATAGAATGCCTGTATTCTGTTCCTCATATTAGAGAAACCAAATGATATTTAACCTTCTGAGTTTGAACCACTTTACTAAGTATAATAGTCTCAAGTTGCGTCCCTTTACATACAAAAGCCTCAAATCTATCTATCTTTATGGAAGAATAGCACTCCATTGTGTGCATATACCACAATTTTTGTATCGATTGGTCTGTAGAATGGGTACCTTGGCATCTCCCACATTTTAGCTATTCTTAATGGTACTTCTATAAACATAGGTATACATGAATCTCTGTTATACATTGTTTTAAACTGTTTTGGAAAGATACCCAGAAGAGGTATCACTGGATCGAATGGAATATTTGTGTTCAGTCTTTTGAGGAATCTATATACTGCTTTCTATAGTGGTTGTACTAATTTACATTCCCACCAGCAGTGTAAGAAGGTTCCTTTTTTCCCCACAAACTTGCCATCATTGATTGCTGCTTGAGTTCTTGATACCTGCCATTCTCACTGGAATAAGATGATATCTTAGTGATGTTTTTGATTTACATTTCTCTAATTTAGACATTAGATGTTGAACATGTTTTCATGTATTTTCTGGCCATGGGAACTTCTTCATCTAAGAACTGCCTATTCATTTCAATTGATAATTTTTAAATTGGATTTTAATTTTGAGTGGTCTATTTTTCTTTAGTTCCTTGAATATTCTGTGATTAACCTGTCTGAAGTGTGAGTGGCAATTTTCCCCATCTCTACTGGTCATCTCTTCATTCTCTTGATAGTTTCCTTTGCCAAGCAGAAACTTTTTAATTTAGTATAATCCACTTTATTGATTCTGGGGGCTATTTCTATGGGTAAGGTGTCATGTTAAGAAAGTTCTTGCCCACACCTACATCTTCTAAAGTTTAGCCTATTTTATCCTCCAGAAGTTTCATTGTTTTCGTTTCAACATCTGGGTCTTCGATTCATTTTGATTTTATTTTGGTACATGGTGGTAGGTGTCTGTCTAGATTCATTTGTCTGCATGTGGATAGCATATTCTCCCAGAAGGATTTATTGAAGAGGCCATTCTTTTCCCACTGTGTATTTTTGGACCTTTTGTGAAAAAGCAGTTAGCTGAGGGTATTTGAGGTTGTCCCTGAATCCTTGTTACTGTTCCATTGGTAAACTCATCTGTTTTTGTGCCGATACCATACAGCTTTTATTACAGTTGCTTTGTAATTTAACTTGATGCCTAGAATCATAATGCCAACTACTTCTGTCTTGTTACTAAGGATTGCTTGGGCATTTCTGAGTCTCTTTTGGTTCTATATGGACATAAGGATTGCTTTTTCAAGTTCTGTGAAAAATACAGTTGTTGGTATTTTGATAGGAATTGTTCTGAATATGTGTATCAGTTTTGACAATATATGTCGAATGTTATCCATTTCTTCCAAGTTCTCCAATTTGTTTGTGTATAAGTGCTTGAAACAGTTCCTCATAACTCTCTGAATTTCAGCAGTGTTTGTTGTAACTTCACCTTTTCTTTTATAATCACATTGATATAGGTTTCTTCTTTTTTTTTTTTGGTTAGGTTAGCTAGAAGTTTATCAATCTTCTATATTTTGTCAAAGAACAACTTGTTGATTCTTTGATTTTTTTTATATTTTTAGTTTCAATTTCATTAATTTCTGCTCTGACCTTTAGAATTGCTTTTTTTCAACTACTTTTTGACTCAAATTGTTCCTGAGTCTATAGGGTCTTGAGGTGCATCATTAAATTGTTTGTTTAGGATTGCTCTATTTTTATGTATATATCAATAGCTATATATTTCCTTCTTAGGACTGAATTCATTGTGTCCCATAGGTTATGATATGAGTTGCTTCCTTTATTATTTTACTCTATGAGGTTTTTCATTTCTTCCCTGACTACTATGATCCATTTTTTTCAGAGTACATTATTTAGTCTCAATGTATTTGTATAGTTTCTGAAGGTTCTTGTGCTGTTGAATTCCACTTTTATTTTACTATGGTTTGAATGTGAACAAGGAATTATTTTTACTCATTTTACTAATTTATAAATACCCTATGACCTATAATATAGTCCATTCTGGAGAATGTCCCATGTGCTGCTAAGACAAAAAAGTATTCTGTTAGTAGTGGGTGAAATACTCTATAAATATCCAATAATTTTGATTGTTTCACAGTGTGATTTAACTATAATATGTCTTTGTTGATTTTTTGTCTCCTTGATCTGTCTGTAGATGATAAAGTTCTATTTAAGTCCCCTTCTATAATTGTATTGGGGCCTACAAGTCCAGTAATTTTAGTTTTACAAATTTGGGTACCCCAAAGTTGAGAGCATATACATTAATAATTGTGATTTCTTCCTATTAAATTGCTCCCTTAACCAGTAAATAGTGTCAACTTTGTCTCTGGTGATTTCTTTTGGTTTGAAATATGCTGTGTTTGAAAATAATATGGCCACCCCTGCTTGTTTCCTGGGTTCAGTTGCATAGAGTATTGATATCCATCCTTTTATTTTTAGTCTATGTGTTTCCTTATAGGTAAGGTGTGTCTCTTGCAAGCAACAAATTGTGAGGTTTTGTTTTTTGATCCTATCAGCCAGTATATGTTTTTTGATAGAGAAGTTGAGGCCATTAACATTCAGTGTTATTATATTGACATACTTGCTACATTCCATCATCATTATGATTTTCAGTGCTGATTGTTTGATTTATACTGATGTCAATTTGTTCTCTTCTTTTTGTTGTTTTCTTTTCTCTGAAATTTTTAGTGCTATTGGTCTCCCTATCTCTATCTAAGATTCTTTTAAATATCTTCTACATTGTTGGTTTAGGTGACTAGGATTTTTTAGCTTTTCTTTTACATGAAAAAAAAAATTCTCCCTCTACTTTGAAAAAACAGTTTGCTTAGTATAGCAATTTGGGCTGGCATTTACATTTTCTTAGCACTTGGATGATGTTACGCCATGTTCTCCAGGCCTTTATGGCCTGTGCTGAGAAGTTTGCAGTTTCCCTCATAGATTTATCTTCCTAAGTTACTCTCTGTTTTTCTCTTACAGCTTTGTGTTGATTCTCTAGGATTTTAATTATGATGTGTCATAGGGATTTTCTCTTCTGCTCAAGATTATTTGGCATTCTACATACCTGCAGTAGCTCAATTTTCTTTTTTCCCTAGATTTGGGAAATTTTCTTCCATAGTTTTATTGAACATATTATTTCAGCCTTTGGTTTTGTCCTCCATTTTCTCCTGAAATCCAATAATTCTGAGGTTGTTTCTCTCTAATTCATCCATCAGCTGTTGCAATCAGTCTCTTTCTTGTATTTTTGTTTTATGGTCCTCACTGACCTCATCTTTAAGATCTAATAAACTATCCTTGAACTTTTCAAGCTATTTCATGTATTTTGTGTGAGTTTTTCATATCCTGGAGTTCAGCTTTTATTTTTCCTGTATGTCTTCTGAATTGTTACTTAATTTCTTGCACTGCCTTCATCTCTTAATTTGTTTCTTCTTTAAAATCTATAATGTCTGTATTTTCTTTGATTATATCCACTTTGAGCTCCATGTGTATCTTTAATATGTCATGCTTGAACTTTTTGGCCATTACATCTACTTTTTTATTTCCATTTTTGTAAGGTCTGCTACTTCAGAAAATCTGTTATCATATTCTGGGTGTCTGGCCTTTTATCAGGTGATTTTTTATCTCATTTACCCATGGCTCTATTATAATGTGTCGCAGCTCAGGTAATGTCAAGGGACTCTGCCTTTATTATATACATTCTTTTATTACACAGTTTCTTCTCTTAAATTTTCTGTGTACTCATTCAGGTTTTATAATTTATGACTATTTTAAATTTCTTCTACTATTAATTTTGAAAGCCTTCTCTCAATGACCAACCTTCTGTTGATTCCTTAATTTCTTCTAATCTTCAGTGAAGTGGAAACAAATAATGGACCTATACATGTTTTACAGGCAGAATATATATTGGCCCATATTGGATGTGAAAATCACTATATATCAATATCTACACTTTGAATAAAGACGTAAGTTTATATTACTGTCTAGGACTAACTAAATTTTGGTAGAACTTTGCAGCTACTTTGATACTACAAGCACTCTACATTTAATGTTAATGGGTGCAGTTACACCCTCAATAAATCTCTCTAACTAAACCAAATATTGAGTCATTGAAATGTTCTATGGATGTCAGTGTTATATAATGGTAATTAAATTTATAGAGCTCTATGTTATTCATGTAGGCTAAACCAAACCACCAGAATTTGTCCATCCTTGTTGTGCCACACACTAGACCCTCTTTAACAATATGACAGTAATTTGTTACTATTTTTATACTTTCTACCTACTATCTATACATTTTTGCTAACTAGGTGTTGAAACATACACCCAATCTATATTACTAATGGAGGTTTCTATGCAAATTTCTCAGTTACCTATTAGAAAAGTTTGTTCATGTTGTCACTATATTATTGATGATAATATAAAGAAAAATCTGCCCTTTTCTTGTCTACTTCTAAGTAAATAGTGTACCGTTATTGCATCCCTACTGTTCTCTCTATATGGCTATGTGTCATTGTTACTTAATAATACTATTAATATGGGAAATTGGAATAAGGAGAGAGCAGACTAAGCCTGGGAGTTAGCTTCTGATGTGTAATAGAAAACAGGGAAGTATTTACATGATAGAAAAAAGCCTGACAATAGTCTTCCCCCAGTCAGAGGAAAACAGATAATCAAAAGCACTGCAAGCAGGAGTAATTTGGGTTAGGTAGGGTTATTAGTGAAGTAGAGTATAAAGTATGAGTTTAGAATCTATAGAAAGATTTATCAAAAGGGGGTAAAGTGTTATTCAAGAGAGGGAGAAATTCAGAAACTAACAAATAACAGAAACAGAAGACAGTAGAAGGGAAGAGGAAGAAAAAGAGCAAAAAATATCCATTGGAGAAGAAATAAACATTCATTATAACCATAGGCAACTATTAAAGTGAGGTGAGGCCAATGTCCAAAAAAGGAGGAGATGAAAAACTATCAGCAAGTAAGGAAGAAAAAAGAACAAAGCAAAAATAAATAAATAAATAAATAAATAAATAAAAAGGCAGTTAATTACACTCCTTACATTACTTGGAGTTCTCTACTTCCAGAGCCCCAGATCTCATAGTCTGTATCTCTGGCATACAGGTCTGTTGTTTCAGTGCTGCCACTGGTTGAGTTAAGTTTTCAGTTAAGCCAGTGATCCTTGGGTATTCTCAGTTGTCTGTGCAGATGCTGTTTTCCCAGCCAGTCCTGGTGACAATCAGGGAGCACGGGCAATACAACTCTTGTCCAGGAACTTCCCAAGAGACATTTGCTGTGGTTGTGATTCCTGCTACATAATTCCACCTCTGCAATTCCAGAGGGCAGTCCTCAGTCTGCATGCAGTTCTCAAGCACTAAGGCCCTATAGATCAAATCTCTTCCTGCTTCCACTCCACAGATGAGATGACTCAGTGCTCCAGCTCACCATGGCCAAAGGATGCTACTGGGACACAGAACTCCCAATATTCACTGGCTCTATTTCATCCACCAACTGTGTTGCAATTCTTGTAGACACACTCCAGATGTGAAGTCTGGTGCTGCTCTGCATTCTGCTGTTCTAGGCCTGTTTTCTGGCTCCCTGTCTCTCTATCATTGTCTGGAAGCTTCCATTCCTGTGCTGGTGATCTTTGCAGCCCTTTCTCCAGTTCTTTGGTCATCACTCAGTTCCAACAAGTCCTGTGCCTTTCTGATTTAGAGTGCATGGGAATTTCCCATGCTAAATCTCTGTCTTCCAGACACATCATGTAGACCACATGAAGTCATCTTATTTTTGATTTTGGGGCCAAGCATATACAGTAGAGGAAAGATAGTCTCTTTAAACATGGTTCTGGCAAAACTGATTATCTAGATGCAGGGGAATGAATCTAAACTCATGTCTCTCACCTTCTACTAAAACAAAAATGTACCAAAGACTTAGATATTATGGATAGAAACACTGAGTAAAATGATGGAAAGATAAAGTATATCAAACTCTTGAAAACCTAGGATTAGGCATGAATTTTTTAAAACCAAATTTCATAAGAAGTTATCCTGCAAAAAGGATTAATGTCTAGAATATATAAATAACTAAAAAGATTCGAACAAAAAATTAGATAGTGAAATGGATAGCTTTTTATATGTGAAAATTTTTCTATAACATGGATCCATTTGTATTTTCTTCTTTTTATTTTCTCTATCTGTATGACATTGATAGGATTCTTTCCCTTTTTCTTTATGTCCAGATGTTTCCAAATATTCTTTCCTCAAAACTCTTCCAAGTGCTTTTTTTCTTTCAATTCGTTTTTATGACCATGACTTTAACTTTCATGTCTAGGTAGGTTTCAGTGGCTTCTAATGGTATATTGACAAATATTTTCTTGATCCTGGCATTTAGATTGTTAAACAGTAATATATTTAAAAAGTGTTTATAAACTGGTTCTATTCCTCCCCAAAAGAACTGTAAAGCCCTAATTTGTACCATTTACTTAATTCAGTAGTATAAATTCTCCTATCATGGCCAATTTCAAGGTACATCATGATGTCGTTGAACCCAGACATGCCAAGCAATGCCAACAGGAAAGTTCTCATAAACTGGTGTGAGCCAAGTCCAACACATTCCCACCTTTACCATATATTTTCAAATTTTATCTGCAGACTTAGGTTTTTCTTTCTGCCCCAAACTAGATTAAACACTACTTCCAAAATGTGCTCCAGACGTAAGTTTTTTAAGACATAGTTTTTTTGCTATTTATTATGTTTGGAAAAACCCTTTCCTTATTGACATCTTTACTACATTTTTCAAGAACTAAGATTGTTTGAAGATTTTTCTTGTATTTATATTAAATTACTCCATGTAACACTTTTCTGTGGGTTGCTTTCATTAACTCCAAACCTCCTTATATTTTATGCAAATAATATTCTAAACATTTTCAGTCATGGATTTGTTTTTATTCCCAGTAATACTTTACTCAGAGTATTACTTAAGCTCCTTAATATTTACAGTTGAAACAAATTGATAGCTAATAGGAAAAAAAAAATTTTAACTAGTAGCATGTCAGTGAAGTGTAATGTATTCTAGTGGTGCATTTGAACTCCATCCTTCCATATTTTGCAAAGTACAAGAAATTTTTTCTCATCCTTTTTCAAAGAATTCGTATTTTTAATATTGTAGAGACCTGACATGTAGCCAATGAATCACTGACGTGAACAGTTGCCTTTCATCGTTAATTTAGTATTAAGAATATAATTGGATATAGAGTTTTACTATTACAAAAAATTAGTATCAATGAAGCTTGAAACCCTGTGCTTTATCTACATAGGGACTGTATAAAATGTGATTACAAGGTTAATTGGTAAGAACTCCTGAAGCAGTATTTTATATCTTATAATGATGTTATTTTACTTGTGGCAGTATTTAAACATATGCATCTCTAGTTCTTTTCTATTTAAAATAACAAAGAAAGAAATGTATCTTAAGTATTCAAATGATATTTGCGCTGTCGCTAGATAGCATCAAATAAAGAAGGCACCTGCTAGCAATTTGGGCGAGTGGATGCACTGACGATATATTTATGTAAATAACTAGCATGCAGGCATTTAGAGACATCTCCTGCATGTACAATTAACTGGATCATAGAATGATGCATCGATGTCAGCTCTTAATTTGAATTTTCCTGCTATTTGCTACTCCATGAAATTTTTGGCTAATTTAAATCTCAGATTATCTCAGGTGATCTAGAGTACCTTTACCTACATTGAATTAATTAAACTATCAACAAATGCACATAAAATATTGAATAAGTGAGATCTGCTCAAGGATTGAGAAATTTGGAAAACCAGAAGATTAGAATATGTCGCCACTTTAATAAAGCCATTAAATTTAATGCCAAAATATAAAATAATAGGTACTCATTTGTCTGAAAAGACATGACATATTTTGCTATGTTTTTCAAAGGTCATTTATTTATACACTGAACAAAGATCAATTAACCATTTTATTCAATAACCCTTTTCCATCTTTCACTGAGCTTCATAATTCATTGTTCATATAAGGACCTGTCTTTACTGGCAAACAACTGAACAAGGTGCTGATTTACAACCTCACCTGCATTAAACATGATACCACGCAGGGACTTTTGAAGTGAGGAAAACGAGTAGAAGTCTGATGGGATAAGGTCAGACAAATACGGTGGGTGTGGCTACACTTCACATCCAAGCTGCAATAATTTTGGATAGGTGATCAAATTCGGATGTGGTCTTATGTTGTCAAGCTGGAAGACAACTTCTTGAAGATTAATGATCTCTGGCTGTTTCTAGATAATGGGTTCACTCGATCTGTCCAGTTGATGACTATACACATTCATATTGCTTGTTTGTTTCTTTGGTAGGGGCTCAGCAAACATGACACTAAATTCCACTGCACTGAGAGCATTACTTTCCTCTAGTGAATGTCTGTTTTCAATTTCATTTGAGAATAATCACCTGGTCAGGACCAAGACAACTTTTGCACCACATTTTTTTGTAAATAAGCTACTTCTCATAACCAGTTATCAGTTGCTTCAAAAAAATAATTGTTTTCCTCACATTTAGTGAGCACATCACACATACTTATACACGCTATCAATTGAACTTCTTCAAATTTGTCAAGAGCCAAAATATTGAGCTTGCTTACATATCCCAGTTTCTCCAGATGGCTGTTAATGTTTGAATGATGGATGTTCAATGTTTCTGTAATTCCTCATATCATGTAACATTTGACTCAATCAATGTCTTTATTTTGTCATTGTAGCCCTCAGTGGCCCTTTCAAGCAGCATGGAATTTTGTGAGCCATCGTTGGCACTTATGTTCTCATAGAGCATTGTCACAGTAAACTCTATGCAACTTTTCACAAGCCTGCATTCTTCCCTATATGGAAGAAAAGAATAAAACATGGCAAAAATGCACTTTGGTCTTCCATCTTCAACTTGTAAAATCTCCAAACCCTCAATATTTTTTAATGAAGCTAGAACTGTCAGCTGTCAAACAACAGAGCAGTAACACAGGTGAAAATGACTCAGTGCTACCAAAACTGAACTAGCACCATCTGTTATAAAAATGAATCATGACACTTTTTTCTTCCTATTAAAGGGAATAATCCATAAGTGACTAGTACATGAAATGACAGAAAAAAAATCAGGGGGAATTCAACTATAGAGTCAGGGTGAAGGGTTATTGTTTTACTTAACAGATCTTAGAGTAAAGTGATCCAAGCTCTATTTTAAGACAGCCATTATTTGTCACTCACACAACAGATTAGAAAAGGGAAAAATTAAGCCTGTGTTTACTCGGAAAATTGAGAGGTGACAACATATTTTAGTTTAAGTAAAGCAATAAGAAAATATGTTTTAAATTAGATAATATAATCAAAAATCAAATAAAGTTTACTTCTTTGTATTAATCTCCTTGTTAGATTTTTTCTTTCTTGTCATTATTCTTTGGTACGGAGAGTTATTAACAGTTCTGTATCATTACAAGTATTTTCTCTGTAGATTTAGTTTATAGAATATATTTCTAAGTAACATGTAATGTACGACTTCAAACCAAAATTACAAATGAATTCTATCACCAAGCTTAGTATTTCAAATGTGATTAATGGATTGTTTTGGTTTTGGTTTTTAAACAAGTGGATGCTTTTGTAGTACCTATAAACGAGAACAACAAAGAGGATATCTGCTCCTCAGTACTGCATGATTGGTAATGTCAAGTTTTCAAAGCAATTGGATTTACATTTCCTGTTTAAGGCTTCAGGTTTTTCAAATTCATTCTGGATAAAGGACTGCAAAGAGTTTGTTTGCCAGTATTTTACAGAATTGATATTATAGGAGTTTAGTAGCCTCATGATGAAAAAAAAAAAGACTTGGGGGATAAAAGTATAAATCTGAAAATCATATTACTTTGAAAAATTTCCAAAGAACTTAAAAAAATATATGCATATGTATGTGTATAACATACATACACACACACACACACACACACACACATAATTTGAGATGAATTACAATATCATATTGTTGCTTTAATTTTGGGAGCATATGCTGTTAAATAAAATCAATGTTTGAATTTTAAAGTAAATATTAAAGTTAAAGACACATTGCCTTTAATCTCCCTGAAAATATTCCCACTTACTTTGAACATATTTATTCCTTTGTTCTTGCAACTTTCTGCAGCAGGTCTGGTAGTCCTCTTTTACCAGTGTCTTTACTTAGGCTGTTGTGACTGTCTTAATGCTTGAATCAATTCATATCATTTAACTTTCATGGTCACATTGACTTTGTAGAAGAACCATATGTTTCATAGTGTTAGATCTGGCGCCTAAAGTGGATGAGTGCACACACTAATGCTTTATTTGACAGCAATTGCATAAACACGTGATCGATTAGCAGTGATCACAAAACACAGTGAATGTTTACATTTAAATTTTATTGTAATAAAAAGTTGTCATTAATCCACTTCAAAATATTCAACATACTCTCACCTGTTTTGAATATATATATTTTATAATTTGTGATAATATATCTTTATCATAATTTTTAAAAATTTTAAACATTCACTGTATCTTTTGATCATCCCTTATATATATGCAGTCACATACAAGTCATATATTTTAGGAATCAAAGATGTAGATACTCTCATATTTCTTGGCAGTATCAGAATAGGATGAGGTGAAGTCATTTCACCTGAAAGGTCATATTTATTATTTCAATGACAAAATGCTGTTATTGATGTTGACATCCAAAATGATACCAGAAGCTCTGTGAGCATCCTTTGATATTCCAAGGTAGGAAACTGTAATTACAATGACCCTGTAGTGTGACCTCATTTTATACATAAAATGCCCCGTGAAATCAGTGAGAATTTTAGAGCACAAATACGCACAAGCACACCCAAGGAGACAATTATCTATTTTCATCCTGGCATGCATGTGTGCTTGTGCATTCATGCGGGTGGTTTGTTATATTTTCACAACAGATTCATTGTGGTGTGTTATACTTGGCACTAAGAAACTATAGAGCTGAGAGTAGCTGTAGTAAGTAGTATCTATCAGGATGTTAAAGGATATCCAACTGTCAGTTTCTTAGCTTCTCAACATCTTTTGAGGAATCATTAAGAGCTCTTGGCTAAATTTGACTTAAGATAATTATAAGCAACTTATTTGAATCACTTCTGGTTAACTTATTTTACCTACTAAATTGAAAATGTTAGACAAAATTCTGCTTTTCCTCCTTGATCAGTTTTCACCTTGAAATGCTACATAGCAATATATGATGCATTTATAACTCTATCAATTCCTTTATTCAGAGATGCCTGAGAGTGTCTCACCTGCCATTTCTGCTACTACTAGTTGTTTGAGTGTTAAGCTCCAACTTTCATATATGGCTAAAAAAATTATTTTTCAAATAAAAATAACAGTTTTGTGAGTGCTTTGAGTGTAACCAAAGAACAAATATTGTTTTTAGTTCCAAGGTTTTCTGATGCCCTATTAATAACTACAGTAAAACTAATAAGTACAATACATTTCATGAGGACTATGTCCTTATTTCCAACTCCGAATACAGTGTTTTATCTCCAAATAATATTCACAAATATTAGTAAAAATAAAAGTTTTTTTAACAAAAGCATTCAGTGCATTTATAATTTCCAGGAAAGACTAATATCACTGTTTGCATCCCATATGTCGCGAGCACTCCGTAAGAAAAGACAGACGGGACAGAGGCAGATGAATTTACCTTGGGAATATTCTTTATTCACACAACAATCAATCCAATTCGCAAATCAAGCCGTAATAAATCGATCAATTAATTAATTAAGCAGGAAAGCAAGCGTTGTTCTGCCTCTTAAACCTGTTCCCGTCCTGGGTCCGTTATGCTCACCATGCGATGTGTTCTTGACTACCGGCGACACAGCTGATCCGCGTATGAGCTTGTCCAGGGCTCGCCACTCTGTGGCTGGATCAGGACCCGCCGATAGCTGCCCGGCTGGACAGTCACTCTTTCTCCAGGAGGTCTTGCTGTCGGGATGCGAGGAGGTGTAGTCCGCACTCGGGAAGCGAGGAGGCTGGGGACGAGGAGCAAGACACGTATTCTGCGTTCAGAGCCTGTGACTCCTACCTCGACACTGAGCTTAGGACCAGGACGGTTCATATACTATTTTTTTGCCCGCAAGCTAAGGATAGTGATTGTATTGGGGTCCACACGCAGGTGGACAGGGGTTCTAGTTATCGATCATGAGGTTTTGGTTATTGATAATACCAGGGCTTTGTCCACAGGCTACAGATAGCGATTTCGTCACACGGGGTCCACACGCAGGTGGCTCACAACTTATCAGTATCACACAGAGCTGTAGGCAGTTCCCAGCAATTTACTTTATTGCACTTAATATGGGTTTGCTTTCTCTTTGTAGTCCTCATGCCGTTCATACCAATGCCTTCAAGTCTACTCTTCACATTCTACCTGTGCTCTGGACAGCATATTTTCTCCACTGTGGTAGATATTTTTAGTTTATGATAATGTTTACCAGGTTATGCTTTTGAAAATCAAAACAAAGTAGTCATAGCTTTTTCCTATAACCATCATAGAAATTTATATTTTGCTTAAAAACCATATGAAGCTTCTGATGACATTAGTGTCCAGGACCCAAGCTCAAATTTGTTGCAAGGTGGCTCATTGATTTAACATAAAAATGTTCCATTGCCTTTGTTTGCTGAATTTCTTCACTCATTTAATAAATTTTGATTTGTTGTTTTTCTAAAAATAAGAATAATAATAATGGTATTCTGTGTTTAACTGCATTTTCTCTTGCTGTTAAAATATACAAAATATTTAATGATAGACATTCAAAATGCCTATCACTCTACCATTTCTGAAAAGTATAAGATAAATCCAGTGTTTGAGAAATACCTGAAATAATTCTAAAAATTATGATTTCTGTGGGCAACAAAAGTGCTAAAACTTCTACCATTTTATTTGCCACAGAAGACTTGTTCAGGAGCTAGGGATGTGTCTCAGTGGTTAAAGCACTTGCCTACCAAACACAAGGCCTTGGGTTTCATTTCCCAGCACCACATAAACTGGGCATGTGGCATCTGCCTGTAATCCCAGCACTTGGGAAGCTGAGGTAAGAAGATTGAGAAGATATTGTTGTGTTTACAGCGGCCTGGGAGCTACATACTGAGCTCAGAACCAATCTGGACTATAGAGTTAAATCATGTAGCAATAAATAAATAAATAAATACTGATACTGAAGTTCTACAGCATGAAAATGTTTAAGCGGGAAGATGATGTTAACTCAGAAGTATTGTTGCTTTAATTAAAGTCTTACAAAACTAGACTACTATTTGAATGACAACCTTATCAGAGAGTGAAGACTGACACCTTAATAGTGAAAATGCAATGCCTACAAAACTTGAAACCCAAGTTTTCCCATAACAATGCTTCTTTTGTGCAAGACTCTATTTTGCGTTGTTTTAAGTGTTTACATCTAGACACAATGAAATCTGACTGTTTGCCTTCCTGAACTCAACCGTCATTTACAAGCTAAATTTAAGTATGTCCCTAATAAAAAATATAAGTGAGAATCTGACCTGCAATGACATTGCAAAACAAGTCACATAGAACTAATGTCTGATCTTTTTCAGAATATGAATTTATGAAATGTTGACGTATTAGTTGAGTGAATCAGAAGCCAGGCATTGTGCTGTATATTTAAGAGACAGTTTTTAAGAGCTCACACTCTATTCAGACAGAGCTGAATTTGTTTTTGATCTTTGTTGTGTGATTTGGGGAAAAAGCTTTAATCTTTAAAAGCCTGTTTTTATAGGTAGAAAGTGAGGGGGGAGAGTAGTACATACCTCATGCTGTTGAGGACTAAATACAACTATGAATGTAAAATGCTTAGCACATGAATTGGCAACTTGGAGTCATAAATCTTACCTAGAGGTCTAGATGCCTAGGAAACAAGAACGCAGAGATACTAGCTTTTGTGTCAGTGCCTCCCTTTTGTTTTGGGATTTTTTATGTAAAATGTAGATTTTTTGGCTCAGAAAATTGTTTTATATTTGAAGGAAAAAATCTAATGAAATACAGCACTGAGTTTTTTTTTATATAATGCATATCCTTTAGTCTTAGTTTACTAAAATTTCTTATTTTGGCCAATTGCTTTTTTTAGCAAATGCTAATTTATTTTCATTCAGGATATTGTTCAATATCATGATTTGATTACTTTGACCCTGTTTTATAATTTAAATTTAGACCTTGAGCTTAATTCCAAGATTGTGATTTTGTTCAATATTTAGGTTCCGTGTCTGGCTGTTTAATATTTCAACACATTGTCAGAACAACCCACTGGTACTATTGGCAAAAAAGCCATGAAATACTGCCACCATAGCCTTTTAGTATCAAGTTTTATAATTTCCTTTCCCTTTTTGATTACACCCATTTATCTCTTTGTAACTTACTCCTATTTCTCATTGCTATAAAAGTGAATAAATTAGGCATTTAGAAACTAAATTCCATTTTGAAAGCGAATAGTACCATGGCGCTTTACTTAAAACTCAAGTTGAGAAAAACTGTTAATTTCCTCCCTAAGCATTGTGTTTGCAAATGAGTGTAATTCCCAGGTAAACAACTGCTCAAATGTCTTCATGGTGTTTGAGTTCAGAACATTTGCTTTAAAAAAGATAAGTTACTGCCTCTGCTTTCAGAACAAGAGTCCTCATTTATTGTTTCCTTTCATCTGTTTAAATAATTACTTTTCTTTTTGCTTTCAGTAGTTTGTTCTTGTCATTAAAATTTCTGTAAAATTAAGTTTGAAAGAGGCTTTTAATGTTCAGATAGACTGCAGTGCATATTGGCTGTTAAAACCACCCTATTTAAGGCTGAACTAATGCTTAACATTCACAGCTATTTGAAATAGTTCAATGCCCAGTTTAATGGTACTACCAAGGCCAATGATCGTATTACTTGCTATTATATTGGAGGGGGTGTTACAAAGACAATCAGTGGTAGTTTTGAACATAGTAACTTGAATCTTTTATATAGTGCTTTCCCATTAACAAACTACAAAATGTATTTTCAATAAAAGTGTAAGTAGGGGGCATTAGCTATGTTCTATTACACAGAAGCTCATTGAGAAAAGCCCTATATTTCTGACAGTATTTATAATTGGGTGTGCACGCATATACACATGCACAAATGACCATTTGTGTATGTGTCTGTGATGAGTATGAACTTATGATACAGCTGTGGAAGACTTCTTTAGGTATTATAAAACTTGTGAAATCACTTATTATGTTTTATCGTCATACACAAAAGAGAATGGGGTATAACAATCAACAGGTCATTAGTATGAATCTATTGGATACAAAGCAGTGTTCTAGGTGCTACAGGAATCTAATGAGGTTGAATACAGGGCTCTTCCTACTGCAGACCTCTGTTGTGGGACAGGAAGGACAGGAGAAAAGGGAATGGAATCCTGCAAGGCAGAAACGGGATTTTTGTAAATGGTTGGTGTAGGCAGTCAGTATTTGAGTGTAAGTGGGATGGAAGGCATAGTGTTGAAAGTCATCGTGGAACAGGTGGGCCTTGAATTAAATATTAAAGAAGAATATGTTTTGAATAAATAGTGAAGAAGTGTTTCAAGTAACATAACTAAATACACACATTATGTGCTCAGATCATATTTTCATTAAATGGAACAGAGCAGTAGAATTTTAAGGGCAATTGAAATTATGGTGCTGCTGTCAAGGAAATGTTGAATTTGCACTTAATCTTTGCTCTTTTTACTTCTTATCACAAACAAAATATTTTTTTAAAACATGGTTAGCAACAATGAGACCTAGTAAGATCTTACCTTAAGGTAGATGTGGCTATAAGGACATTGTAAGTTTCAACAAGTGCAAATTTCAAAATTGCCTTATAAAGTAGACACTATTTTTGTACCTATTAACACATGATAAAATAGGTATACAGAAAAAAAAATTCTCAGAGATCACTCGGTAAGCTGAAGAACCCTAAATTGAAGCTAAGCTATCTGAGCTTTTGGACTATATCATGTTTCTTTCCCGATTGCCTGGCTTACATGCCACACAGAGGAAGCAAAGGAAATCATACAACATATTTGCACCAAAACACCAAAATAACATAGTTAAATCAGTTCAGGTTACTGTAACAAGAATATCACTAATGGAGTGATATTGCAAGCATTATTTTTGAAAATGTATAAATTATATTGTTTTATTTTCCCAAAATTACTATTTTTATTAGTATACATATTTGTAGTACATAAGAAATACATTCAACTTGGAAAATTGGCTCATGCACATGTTGAATATTTATTATTTTTACTTCCCCTTCAACTCCCCACCTTCCCATCTCTCCTTCTTCTCAGATCTCATTCCCTCCATAAAGTCTACATCTAAGTTGTTTTTATTACCTCTTCTTTATTTTCTTTTAAAATTATATACAGTTTAGATTTCTCATATTAGAGAAGTCAATTGAAAATTTAACCTTTTTGGTTGATTCATTTTACTTATAATAATGGCCTCAAGGTGCATCCATTTTCCTACAAATAACTCAAATTTATCTTTCCTTATGGCAGAGTAGCACTCCAATGTGTATGCATACCATATTTTCTTTATCCATACGTTTGCTGAAGGATATATAGGCTGCTTCTAAGATTTAGCTATTGTGAGTTGTGCTGTTGTAAATATGAGTATTCACATATTTCAGAAAGATACCTAAAAAAGCTATCGCTGGGTCAAATGAAATTTTTATTTTCAGTTTTTGAGGAGTCTCCATGATTATTTACATAGCAATTTTACTAATTTATAGTCCAAACAACAACATAGAGAGCTATTTTTCCATACAATTTTGCCATTATGCATTAGTCTTTGATCTTTATAGTAGCAATTCTTATTAAAGTAAAATGAAAGTGCAGCATTATTTTGATTGCCATTTCTTTAATGGTCAAAGATGCTAAACATGTTTTTATGTATTGATTGACCATTTGTCTTTCTTTTTTGAGCAGTATTTATTCATTTAAATATTTCATTTTTTGAATCTTTCTTTTTATCTTGAAGGGTCTACTTTTTGTGTTCTTTGTATATTCTACACATCATTCCTCTCTCCAAAGAGTGGCAGGTAAAAAGTTCTCCTCATTCTCTCAGATGTTTCTTCACTCTGTTGACTTTTATGTTATTTTATTATGTAAAATATTTTTAATTTGAAGCAATATCATTTTTTTAAAATTTTCTGCTGTTATCTCTTGGTTGATTGGCAAACTTTTCAGAATACCTGTACCTATGTATTCAATGGTTTTACCAACTTTATATTTCAGCATGCTCAGTATTTCTATTTTAATATCTAGGTCTGGTTCATTTTGATTTGATATTAGTGCACAATATAACATATGGGTCTAAAATCTCTGAGAGTGAATGGCAGGAAGGCATATGGCAAGGTAAGAGGGAAAGAAAAAAGGTCAAAATTGGGTAGATGGCCATTGATTTCTTCCTTCCTTTCTTTCTTTCATCTTTCTTTCTTGTTGAGACAGAGTCTCACTCTGTAATCCAGGATGGTCCTGAACTCACTAAGTAACCAAGGCTTACGCGATCCTCCTGCCTCAGCCTCTCTAGAGCTCGGATTACAGGCATGTACCACCACACCCAGTTTATATAGCACTGGGAAATCTAAGCCAGGACCTGTGGCTTGCTAGGCAAGTGCTTTAACCACTATGCTATTTCTCCAACCCCTTGAGCATCGGTTCTTAAAAAGGCTGTCTTTTCATGTTTTTACCACCTTTTTCTAAGATCACATAGCTGAAGCCACTTGTGCTTACCTCTGCATCCCTAAATCTGTCCCATTGATTCACATGTATGTTTTTGTGAAATTACCATGTGGCTTTTATCACTGTTTCTTTGAACTATAACTTTATACCTGGAATTTTGATACCTGTTGCTTTATGCTTGTTGTTTAGGATTGCTTTAACTATTCTAAGTCTCTTTTGCTGCCATGTAAATTTTAGGATTGCTTTTTCTAGTTTATGAAGTATGCTAACAGTATTTTAGTGGAATAACATTGTATCTATACATTAGGTTTTTTTAGTAAAGCCATTTTGATAATATTAGTTCTGCCTATTTTATTAGGCAATGTCTTTCCATTTTCTGATGTTCTCTTTAATTTTTTTTCAAACTGTTATATATACTTTCAGTTATAGAATTTTTTCACTAGTTGATTGTTAATTAATAGTTAATTCCTAAGTATTTAATTACCTTTAAAGGATCTTTAAATTTGATTGTTTTCCTGATTTCTTTCTCACGGAGTTCATTGTTCATGTACCAAGATGTTACTGATTTCTGTGCATTAATTTTTTGAGCTACCAATTAGCTAAATTTTGTTTATTAGTCCTAAGAGATTTCTGGTGGAGTTTTTGAGTTGTCTCTGTAAAGGATCATGCCATATGCAAATGAGGGTAAAATAACCTATCCCATTTATTTCTATTCTTTCTCGATTGCACTGAATAAAGTTTTATGTAGCATATTGAACAGGAGCAGTGAGAGTAGGCACACTTATTTATAATTTTGGAAGAAATCCCTTTTTTTCCATTTAGTATGATATAAACAGTGTGTTTGTGCTAAATAGTCTATCATTTTGAGGTAAGATCCTTCTATACCTATTTTTGTCAGGGTTTTCATAGTGAGTGACTGCTGTATTTTTTCAAAGGCTTTTTCTGCATTCATGAAGATTATCATGTGATTTTCATCCTTACTCCTTTTCATGTAATGTATTGCTCATTAATTTACTTATGTTGAACTATTATTTCTGAGATGAAACCAACCTGTCATAGTGTGTCATCTTTATACTGATTTCTTGGCATTCTTTCTGTGAGTATCCTGTTGGGGAGTTTCACATCTGTATTCATTTAAAATGCATCGTTTTCTTTTTTTTCTTTTTCTTTCTTTTTATTTTAGTTAAGTCTTTGTCCAGTTTTTGATATGAGGGTAATAATAATTTCCCCAAGTTAGCAGCATTTCTTCTCCTTTGATTTTATGTAAGTATTAGAGAAGTATTGATGTTAGATCTTCCCCGAAGCTCTGATAAAGCTCTGTGGTGAATCCATGGTACCCTGAGCATTACTTCATTAGTAGAATTTTTATTATGGCCTCAATGTCATTACTGGTGATAAGCCTATTCAGTGTTGTTATAATCTCTTGATCCAATTCTGGAAATATATATATTTCTAGAAATTTATCTATTTCTTTTAGGTTTTCTGATTTATTTGAATATGTTTTTAAAATTATTTCTTATTCTCTGAATTTCAGAATTGTCTATTGTGATTTCACCTTATCTCTTGTGTTTATAATTGTATTGGTATAGACCTTTTCTTTCCTTCTTTTCGTAAGTTGAACTAGGGGTTTACCAAACTTTTTGTGCTTCTGAAGAAGCAACTCTTTGATTCACTGACTTTTTGTATAAATTTTATTAGATCTTGGTCTAATCTTTATAATTTCTTTACTTTTGCTTTTTAAATTTGAAATGTTTTTGTTTCACCAGGGCCTAGAATTGCAATATTAGGTTATTTATTTGAGATCCCTTTCTTTTTTATTTGTGCTTTCATTTTGTCTCATAGATTCTGGTACATTGTGTTTCTACTGTCATATGTTTGTATGAGCTTTCCAAGCTCTTCCCTGATTTCTTCAGTAATCCATTGATTATTCAATAATTAATATATTTGTGTAACTTCTGTAGTTGCTTCTGTTATTCGTTTCTAGTTTAATTCTACTCTGATTTCATAGTATATAGATATAACAATAAATCTGTATTATTAATTAAGCCTTCCAGCCGAATATATGGTATATTTTAGAAAAAGTTTCATGTGGTGTATTTGGTAGAACGGCCTACTTGTGAGAGTAGGAACTTGAGGCCTCTTGCCATGACTACCTTAGTATCTCTCTGTCTTTATTTTCAGTTCTTTTTATTTTGTATAACTGAGCATGCCACAATTCTCTGCATGTACATTTAAAATTATGATCTCTTCTTGTTGAATTCTCCCCTTTACTAGTATGCAGTGCCCATCTTTATTTTTGTTGTTAGTTTTGATTGAAAGTCTACTGTGCTTAAAAATAATATAGCTACTCCTGCTTATATTCAGGCTTGCAGTATTGTTTTCCATTCTTTCTCTTGCCATATTTTTGTGTGTGGATAAGATATGTCACCTGCAGAACACATGTGCTTTCATCTTGTGTTCGAATCGAATCTGCCAATCTGGCGGTGCCCGGTCGTGAAGGCCTGCAATTGCAGTACTCTCGGTGAGTGATGCAAAACGATCACTAGTTTGAGCCCAGTCTGGGCAACTTCCGAACTAGTGAGACCTGATGTCGAAATAAAGAAACTGAAATTTGTGTTGTGACTGAAGGTCAGTACAAAGTCCCTAGGCTTGATTTCAAGTACCACTGACAAAAGATCTGCCAATATGTGTCTTTTGATTAGAGAGTTAAGACTATTAATATTGACAGTTTATTTTGTAAAATATTCACTCATTCCTGTCATTGCATTGTTGCTCCAGATTTGATTCCTTTGCTTTTGTTTTTTCCTTTTGTTTAATTTCTTTCCCACTTGGACAGATATTTTCCTTTGGGTTCTTTGGTATCATTGCTTTCTCTGTCTCTGTCTAGCAGCCCCTTAAATATTTTCTTCAAGGGGCTGGAGGAATATCTCAGTGGTTAAAGCATTTGTCTAACAAGATCAAGACCCTGAGTTCAATTTCTTTGCACTACGTAAACTGTCCACGGCGGCACATGCCTCTAATTGCAGTGTTCAGAAGGCTGAGGCAAGAGGATTGCTGAGTTTGAGGTCAGCTTGGACTACATAGTATATTCAGGACCAGCCTGAACTATAGAATGAGATCCCATCTCAAAATTTTTTATTCTATATTGATTTAGTGATTATAAATTTCTTTAGGGTTTCTTTATCATAAAAATTTTGACTTTTTCATGGAAGGCAATTTTTGCAGAATTTAGAAGTCTGAGTTGTTTTCAGGCTTGCAAAATGTTGCTTCAAGCTGTCCTGGACTTTAAGGTTTGTTCTGAAAACTGTTACTCAGGTTACTTGCTGTTTTTCTCTTACAGCTTTCAGCATGCTTTGTGTTACATTTCTAGTGTTTTGAGTATAGTGTGTTGTGGAGAGGTTCTATTTTGGCCATGGCTAAAGTTCTATGTGCCTGACACTTCAATTTTGAATTATTTTTTCTAGATTTGGAATTTTTTCTGATATAATTTTGGTGAATAATTTAATAGTGATAATTTTATTAATCTTTTAATTTTTCATTTATTTCTGTAATTCTGAGTATTTTTAATCCTGTAGCAGTTGATGGATTCAGCTTCCTTGTCATCTTTTTGTTTTAGGGCATCACTGAGAACACAAGTCTTTTATGTTATCTTTGTCTTCAAAGTTTGATGTCCTTCTGTCAATGTTTAGCCTTCCCGTGCTTTCAATTGCACTATTCGTATCCTGAATTTCTGCCTGGTTTCTCCTCAGGATTTCTAACTCTTTACCAAAGTGTTCATTCAAATCTTATATTGCCTTATTTACTTCAGTAAGCTTGTTATCTGTGTCTTCTTTAAGTTCACTAAATATTTTATTGTTTAAGTCAATTGCATGTTTACTTAAGGCCTCTTTCATTTAACTCAACATCTTTGGAATTTTCTAATATGCTTCATTTTTAATCTATTGAAACATATTTATATTGAATTGGAAAACATTGTTTTTAAGGTTTTTTTTTTCCTGAAAATTCCTCTTCTTCATGGCCTGTGAAATAAGCTTTTGGGGACATAGTTATTTCTGAAGTGTCTTGCTGCCTTGCTCTCTCATGTTCCTATTGCTTTAGTGCTGAAGATTGCAGGTCAATAAGCATAGAAAAGTTCTGTTCCACCCGTGAGGATCTTTTTAGTTACATTATGTCTTTCGGTGACCTATCTTTGGGTTTGGCCTTATTTTGGTATTTATAGATTTTTTTCAGCTGATTCAACTTAATATTTTAGGGTCTTCATCATGTCCTACTTTATTCTAGGGACTTATACCCAGAACCACTCACTGAGGAAAAATGTGCAGTAATCTCAATGAAGAAAATAAGAATTATTTTTTGAGAAATAATCAGAATCAATTACTAGACATGGAGGAGGAATAGTATGCTACCATGAACAATACAAACGAAATCAACACAGGATATTACTGTGAGTCCAAGGCCAGTCTTGACCACATAGTGAGTTCAGGAGCAGCCTGGGCTACACAGTGAGACCCTGCCTCAAAAAATATCACCAGTATGATAGAATCTAACACAAACCAGCTATTTATTTGTCCATATTATAATGCCAAACTAATTGCTACAACAGTATGATCTTTAACAATAGAAATAAAGTCTGAAACCTTAATATAGGCAAAAGGGCAAATCAATATTGACATAAGAGTCTACTAAAGCCACACTATAACACCACTAACATAAGGTCAATCTGTATACATGGCATAAAGTAAATTCAATAGTTATAATTTATTAATGCTTAAAAGTAATAAAATTAGTGGGATCTTGAAAGAGAAAAGGGAAAGGAAGTAAATTTTGACAGAAGAAGAAAATAGAGAAGGAGAAAAGGAGCAGAGAAAAGTGAAAGAAATAAAATTCCAATTAAGGTTGAAAGAGAGACTAATACATTTTTTAGGTAAAATAACAGGGGAAATAAAAACATGAAATAGCTCAGTAGTTAAAGTGCTAGCCCAGAAAATACAAGGCCCTGGGGAGCTGGGCATGGTGCTGCATGTCTGTGATTCTAGCAGTCAGGAGGCTGAAACAGGAGAATCAGTGTGAGTTCCAGGCCAGCCTGGGCTATTCAATGTGCTCAGGATCAGCATGGACTACAAAGCAGGACCGTGTCTCAAAAAAAAAAAAAAAAGAAAGAAAAGAAAAGAAAAAGAAAAAAGAAAAAAGAAAAAAATGTGTCATAAAAACAGATTAAAAAGTTTAAAAAGAAGAAAAAATTTAAAAATCCAAATTGCAAATGAAGAAAAATTAAAGAATCCACACATTTTTTGTTCATTGAGGAGTTCTGTTGTATTTGGAGTATAACAGACATTGAGAAGGGCTTGTAGGTCAGAACTGGGACACTTATGTTTTGACACTCCCTTCTGCCATGTATATGCTGAATCCTGCCTCATCTTTCCCACTTAGAAGATTTTGTGGATAGTATGTTGCTTGCCAGAGGGTGCCTTTGCCTTAGTGGGGTTTAGGGTTTGTGTCCTGTTCACTCTACATCACTGCTTGCCTTGCTAGGTTGTATGGCCTGAGAGTTCAAGAGGTCTTAAATTGCAGGAGAAGCTCCTCTGCCATATGCCGCCATGTCAAGTAACCAAACAAGGCCTATCTCTGGGCATGCGGACAGCTGGGGGAGCATGTAGGCAATAGGCAGCAAGTGGGGGCAAGATTTCTCCACAGTGGGTGATGCCACCACATCATGCACAACCTGAGCTTGCCATGGCCCAGACTTCTCAGGGTGACAGTGAGTAGCTCTCCCTCTCTCCCCAACTGCCTCTTGTGGTGATTCCCACTCAACCTTGGCAGCAGGGTGACGCAAGAAACTCAGAAGTTTGGCTTTTCTGTGAGTTTTGATTTCTGGAAAAACTCAGTCCTAAACAACAAATTCATCAAAATGGATCCTGGTCATATCATTCCCAATTATAACAGGTACTGTGAGGGATGACTTCTTAAATGCTGTCCTGTTGTTCTGAAGGAGTCACTTTCAGAATAAAACTCCACACTACTTTTGAAGCTTACAGTATCTCTGGGCTTCTCTATTGTCTATTTGTGTGACTCCCAGGCTTGTCCATGTGTACAAAGAGAAAAACCCCTTCACACAGAGGCAGGTTAGCGTTCCTGACTGCCTCATTCTCCCTGCATTATCATCACTTTCTGCTGTTCATTCATTATTTCTGACTTTCTCGTTGGCCTTCTTTGTGTTCCTGAGCTCTTCTAGTTCTCTTGTTAAGGTGTTCAGTCTTTCCTGTGTCTCCACCTTTCTGATATGCCTGTGAGACTGAAAAGTGCAAGTCCAAAGTCTCAAAATATTTCACGTTTTCCACTTTGGATGCGAGGGCCTATGTTCTATTTTGAGGCTCTCTTGCTTGGGGAACAGGAACAGAGAAAGGGAGAGAGAGAATGAAAGAGAGGAGAGAGAAAAAAGGAGAAAGAGAGTTCTATATCAGTGGACTATAAGAGTATTAATTCCATCATGAGAACTTTCCTTCTGTAACCGCATTTGTATTTAATCATCACTCCCAAAGAGCATACATAAAAACATTATCATATTGGAAAACGAGTCTTCAACTTCTGAATTTAGAAGAACACAGATATTCAATAAATACCATGGCACATATTTTAAGACAACTGAAAATGGTGCATAAATGGGAAAGGTCTGCCTTACCTTGACCTGGTATCTGCTTAGAACTTACCCTTTATAGAGGAGAAAATCCAGTTCTAAAGTTCTTAAACATTCTTCACATCTGTCCCTGCACATCAAAATATTCCTAGAGCAATTCTCATTGTTCGCAGGTGTCAACATTACTAAAGTTGAAAAGACATTGAAAGATACACTTTTGGATATTAAGTGTCTCCATAGCTTTTATTTTATATTATGTCCTTGCAACTTAAATGTGTTTGAAATTTTTCAATTTTTTAAAAATAAATTGCTTTTCAAACTTCATTTTATGCAGTGTTTGTTACAACCTTTTAAGAAGTTGAGCTCTGCACTGTAACTTTTACAATAATGCCTATTTTAGTATGAATGTAAAAACAATGCTTACAAAGATTCCTCAGACTAATACAGAGATTCCATTCAAAATTAAAACTTTGAAAAAGGTACAAAACTTAAGCTGCACGGATCTGAGCCACCTATTACTTATGCACCTTATGAAACACTCATTACGTGTGCTGTATGTAGACACAAAAAGTATGATGGAAAAAGTGCAAGAAATGGTATTTTTTTCTTCAATATATTTATAGCTTAATTTCAAAAAAGTGAAAAGATACAATGTGTAATGATGATAAACTAGTTAATCATTTAGACACAACTGAGCATATGTATTATTAAATGAATATTATGAATGTCTATACTTTGCATTTAGATTTTTAGAAGATGGCTGTGTCATTTTGAGGCATTACTTGAGCATCCAGTGAAAATGTTGAGTAAATAGTGAAACGAACCGCTCAGATTTAGAAAAAAAAATGAAGTTTGAAGATATAAATTTGAGAAAATCAGCTAATAGTATTATGCCATAAAATGATAAAACTATCAAAGAAGTGATTGAAGAGAAAAGAGAGGAGACACAAGGATTGATCTTTTAAGCATTCTAAACTAAGTCTGAGGGTCGAAGAGGAACTTGTGAATGAGACAGGAGGAGCAGTAAATAAAGTAAGACAGAAACTAAAAAGAATATCCAGGAATACAAATGAAGGAAGCGCTTTAAGAAGGAGAGCATTACCAGCTGTCAAAATCTTCTGAGACATTAAGCACGATTGGGCTGAAACTTGACCTTTGGATTGAACAGTGTGAATAATTGGCCACCTTTACAAAGCCTGTGCTTATGGAAGATGGGAGCAAAAACTTAATTGGAGTAAGTTCATGAGAGAAGCTAGCATAAACAAATGTCTCAAGGAATTTTGTTAACAAAAGGCAAGAAGAAGAATAAGGGCAGCAATTAGGCGGATATGGTGAAGAAAATGTTTTTATATAGGAAAATTTTAGAAATATCATTCATAATTTAAAGACAAAAGGCAACACGATTGTCAATACGATGTTTGAAGTCCTGAGCATTTCAAAGTCATTGTCATGTATGCTACATATGCCATGCATTTTTGTGTATGCTTCTTCTAATTACAATTTAAAGAATAATTTCTTATAAATTTCACGGTAATGTTCAACAAGATAACTACTAATCAAACATGGCTGTGCACACAATCTAATGATTTGTAATTCAGAATTTCACAGTTACATAACAAGAAGCAACTCTAAGAATAAAGGAGAGCTTTAAAGAGCCCACGGAAAAAGCCATTTGTAAAAGAAATTGAAATGCCACCCCTCTTTTCTACAATCCGAGAGAGAGAGATCCTTACTACTAACATCTGCTGTGCCATATTTTACACTCTCTCTCTCTCTCTCTCTCTCTCTCTCTCTCTCTCTCTCTCCCTGGAGAAAGTTGGAAGAGAAGCAGAGTGGGAAAAATCATAGATAAGTAAGCATTTCGGAAGTAGGACAACAGTATCAGAATCAACACAATATGCAACTTAGATCTATTTCCTCTCATTTCATCTGAAGCACAGAGAGCAGCAGCAGAAGTTCCTGAGATAATTAGCAGGAGAGTGGAGACGCACATGCACAGGTGACCGAAAGAGCAAGCTGCTGCCCATTAGGTTCTGAGTGCTTGGTAGTAATTATATCACAGCTGACACATCTTCAACCTGCGGAGACCAAGCCAGGATCAGTCAGTGCTGGTGTCATGGTTATCATCGTGTTAAGGAGGCAGCCAAACTAATTACTCTAAGTGATGGAGAAGGATTTGGATGAGAACAGCATGTCCAAAGTGGTCTGATGGAAAGTGTTACTGATTTTGTGATAAAAGGAAAGGAAAAAAAGTAGCATCTGAAATGTTTGCAGGAGTATTGGCTAACTGTCAACAAACAACATATAAACACTTCTAAGTAACATTGTCCTTTTAGTATTTCATACACCAGTTCCAGCATGACATTGTGGCCATTGGGTTATTTTTAACTTAAGAGGATGGATCTGTGAACAAATTTAAGACAAATTAGGTAAGCAATATTTCTTCCCAAACCAATTTTTGTTCATCATCTTTGCCTTTAATAAGAAATTGAAAAATAAATCTTCAAATAATGTCACCAAAACTGTGTGCCAACATAAAATCATGTTTAAAGGGATCAATGGAAAAAATGTGTTCTAATCCTTTCAGTGAAAAAATGACAAGATTCAGTCTATCCTTTTTTTGGAGCTAGAAAATTAGTAGAGTTTATATTACAAAATAAATACGGCTGCGCTGACTATAAAGTGATATATATTGCATACTATTTTTGTACCAAAGCCCATCCATCACTATAATACAACATGCTATCTGAGACCTTAATCAATGGAACTGAATTTGACTTTTTGGAATTCTTGGCTAGCAATGATATTTAGGCATTATTTGTGGTTCTACAACTTACTCATTCCCATGTTCAGCATGATAGTTTCTTTATTTTGATATATAGCACCCATAATTTAAGTGAAATATAATTTATCTTTCTACATACTGTTACTTAGTAGAGATTTTCCTCATACTCATGGCTGAATTGCAGAGGTAAAGGGAAAATAACAGTTCAGAAGTAGCCAGTAAAATATAATCTTCATTTTTACATTATACAAAATATAGCTTTAAGTCATTAGAGAATATTGTTCCTTTTAAATTCCCATGATATAACATGAGTTCAAAAGTTAATTGGAAATTTGAGTTATTTTCTAAGATACTTCTCACTACCTTTTTCCATTCGTGATTTGTTCTTACATGTAGGGTTAGCTTTCTATCTTATGAGGATTTCAAGAAGTCCTTAGGGAAAAATTCTATGCATCTACATGTTAGGAGGTTATTTCCCCTTTTAGATCAAATCTTTATTTGCAACTTGTTTACTCCAGATTATTTGTTAACATGCATGTAAAAATATATGTGACTATGATTAATGACTCATTTAACAAGAACAAAGTTGCTATTGTTATTGCAAATGGTTATATTGTGGAGTCTGTCATTTCAGAAATGGAAAAGGACAGTGACTCCTGAGGTAATCTGATATTCCTCATGAAAGAAAAAACCTCTCATCTCTAATGTAGATTAGGTCTTCAAAGGATGATTGAGTGTTTGAATTGTTTTTGCTTACAAGGCTAACACAGTATTTTTAGATTGTAATAATGTATTGGAAACTGTTGAACTTCAAAAGTTGTATTTACTATCAATAATTCTTTTAATTCAAATAACAGATGTAGTTGACTGTGAATGCTTTGTGCGATTTAGAAGGTGGAAGGAGGATCTCTACATTTTTCATTGTCTTCAATTAAAATGCTTAGCATTATTTTACTGTTCAAAGTGTATAATGAAAAACAAACCCTAAGTAGCAGTTTCCAACTTGATACTAATTATTTTAAATCAGTTTGAATAAAATAAGATACTGCCATCTATGCAACAGTGAATGGAGATAAGAAGATAAAGGCAGCTCAGTACTACACATTGAGGATATCTTCTCTGCATCTGCACGTAATTCTGATTACTTTTTCTATATGTAAAATATAATGCCCAAAAGGCTCAAAAATACCTTTTTCTTAGGGTACTACAAATAAATGCCATCTATTTCCCAAGTAATATATAATTTGACAAAAGTAAAAGGGTAGAATTAAAGAAAAACAATACTAAATAATTAGATTTCCTAGTTGTAGTTTAATTTCGAGAAATACTTCAGTGCTGCATATTTTTTCATAGAAAATTATTCCTATATTCTTCTAAGGAAATAAAATTGGCATTAAATTTTATGAGCATTTAACTATGTATCATAGATATAAAAACACAGTTTGACCATAGAAGCAATTGATTTAAACAGTAAACTCAAACTAAAAACATGTCAGATTGGCAAGATAATCAATTTGGTTTCTTTTCCTCTAAATTTTTAATAAAATAAAATCTTTTTGAAAAATATTTTACATCAAAAAGATTCAATGAAAAGGATCTATATAGTGGTACATGTAGATAGAACTCAAATGCCTTGCAAGCATGCCTAGTTATTGTGTTTTGAAAAATAACATTAAGTATGGTAGCATGGTGGCATGGCAGAGAAGGCTTGTAAATCTCATACTCTGGGAGATGGGAGTAGAAGGATCAATTATTCCAGCCTAGCCTGCACAACTTAAAAAGTGTCTGTCTCAAAATTCAACAATAAAAAAAGGGCTAGGGTGGGAGTTCAGTGCAAAACCCTCGGTTTAATCCCCAGTAACCAAAGAAAACAAAACAATGCAGTATTTAAAATTAGTTGTGCATAGTAATGAATAAGTACACAAAAGTTTATAAACTATAAACATAATCTGTTTTAGAAATATTGGAAATTGAATTCAGTCATTTTCAATTGTAAGTAACCAATTTTTTTTCTAAGAATGGACAACATTTAGGGAAGAATTCTAACTCACACTGAATGTAGAAGGTTGCTTAAAGTGGAGGTTTTCACAGGCAAATGGAAGAAACTTGAGAACATCATGCTTAGTGAAGTGAGTCAGAAGCAGAAGGTGAAACATTGAATGGTCTCTCTGATATGAGAGACCCAGACCACAACTATCTCATGGAACTTTAGACGAAAGACAAAGCGAAAGAGGGGGACAGGGTGGGGGTGGAGGGAGGGAAAGGAGGGTAAGGGGAGGGACAAAAGGAGAGCGGGAAAGCTCTTGTCACCTTGACAAGATACGTATGTACACAAAATGCTCAACTCCATTGTAAACCTTAAACTCTACACTTGTACATATCAATAAAATGGGAAAAAAAGAAATGTTCTTAAGTAATTCTGGGAGAATCACACATTTTCTCACCCTACCAATCATTTTGTACCTAGAGAATTAGGATTTAATCAGGGAAAATGAATAGTTCAAAAATCCTATTGCTGCTACTGATTTTCTGATCCCTAGACATGTCCATAATTTGTTAAATTTCCAATATAAACATAAAATGGATGTTATCTTAATGAGTGCCCTTTCTTAACTAAAGGATCATAAGAATTTTCCTAAGGTTTACTCTGGGACCTATTTACCTTTGTGTTCTAAGCCCTTATGTGCTTTCTCTTATCAGCATTAGCCTTTCAAAAATATTCTTATGGTCTCCCGTCTCATGTAATATAGAAAGCAAATTAGAAATACTTACTGAATATCTACTGCATGTCAGACAAAGTGATAGCTGCTCCATTAAAAAAGAATATAATAAACCAATCATCTCCACCCTCAATTTGAAGTGTCGTTAGAGATTTAAGACATAACCATATAGAAATGTAAACGTTGGTTGGTGTAGCTCACTAGTTAGAGTGCCTGCCTGGCAAGCACAAAGGCCTGCGTTCAATTCCCCAGTACCACATAAACCAGGCATTTTGGCACATGACTGTAATCCCAGCACTTGGGAGACTGAGACAGGAGAGTTTTCTGATTTCCAGGCCAGCTTGGGCTACATAGTGATTTCAGGACCAGCCTGAACTACAAAGTGAGACTCTGTCTCAAAAAAAAGAAAAAGAAAAAGAAAAAGAAGAAAGAAAGGAAGGAAGGAAGGAAGGAAGGAAGGAAGGAAGGAAGGAAGGAAGAAAATTTACTCTGTATAATTTTCAGAGAAGTTTCTTCCATTTGCCTGCAAAAGCCTCCACGCTCTTGGACTTCATAGATGCATAGTATTCCATTGTGTATAAATACCACAGTTTTTGTATCCATTGGTCTGTTGATGGGTATTTTGGTGACTTCCATATTTTAGCTATTGTTAGTTGTGCTGCTATGAACATGGGTTATACGTATATCTCTGTTGTGTGTTGTTTTGGCCTCTTTTGATATATTCCCAGGAGGGGTGTCACTGGATCGAAGGGGATATTTATTTCTAGTCTTTTGAGAGATCTCCATACTGCTTTCCAGAGTGGTTGTACGAATTTACATTCCCACCAGCAGTGCAGGAGAGTTCCTTTCTCCCCACAGCTTCACCAGCACTGGTTACTATTTGACTTGTTGATATAGGTCAGCAGAAGGTGAAACATCGAATGGTCTCTCTGATATGAGACACAGATCACAACTCTTATGGAACTTAAAACGAAAAACAAAGTGAAACAGGGGGGTAGGGTCGGGGAGGGAGGGAGGGGGTAGGGGGAGGGACAAAAGGAGAGTGCGAAAGTCTTTGTCATCTTGACAATATACGTATGTGCACAGAATGCTCAACTTCATTGTAAACCTTAAATCTTCCACTAATACATATCAATAAAATGGGGAAAAATACAAAAAAATAAATTTCAGAGAAAAAGAAAATTATTGTGGGCTGAGGTAGAAGATTTACTTAAAGTTATTAATCTGATATCTCGAGTAAAATTTTTTGAGACAGGGTCTCACTCTCTAGTCCCAGCTTATACTGAACTCATGTGTACATCAGGCTGGCCTTAAACATACAGCAATCCACCTCCTCAATCTCCCTAGTGATGGGATTACAGGAGGGTGCCACCACACATGGCTTATGCTGTGTTGAGGAATTGAACCAAAGCTTTGCACTTAGTAGGCATGTGCTCTAATAACTAAGCTATAACTCCAGCCATATCTTAAATGATTATTTTAAGGATTAAGATCTTAAAGAATTGACAATCTTTAAGGGAATAGGGAAATATTTTAACATGTATAGTGAAAATATTATAGAAATGAGAAAGCTTTATGAGTAGTAAGTGAAAGGATGTCAGGGAGGTTGAACATAGCTAAATTTTTATAGTGGATTATTTTATGGATAAAGCATAAACTCGGGAGGAAGTATATAGAAATCTGAGGATTTGCTGGGATGTTCATGCGAGAAGATGTTGATTTATGGACAAGTTAATCTGTAATGGTATCTAGAATGGTTACTGGATAATGGATAATATGGTAAAAGACAAAAATTTCAGAATACTATTGAGGAATCTACTGTAACTATTAAAATTTGAGGATTGGGACAGAAGACAGTTGGAGTCATGTGTTAAGATAACATGGACACATTAGTAATGTGAAGAGCAAAAGAAAGTTAAGAATCTAGGTGATTAAGGGTATTCAAGCCTTGGTATGAGATAATGAAAATGACAAAATTGTAATAATATAAAGTCATAGTTCAGACCTGTGACTTGGTGACACGTGGCCTAAATAAAGTGATAGCCATGATTCCCAAATAGTTTCATGCCCGGAGGGAATATCCTAGGGAAAAGGCCCAGTACAAAGTTGGTGATGCAAGACTAGAACTTAGAGTGGAACGAATTGCTAAAAACAGACTGGACTACTTAACAATCCTGTATTTTAGGAGGACAAACAAAATAGTGTTATAAAGTGTCTTTCTTCAAAATGTGATGTCTTTGAGAGGTAGAAAGAAATGATTATGAGATTTCTAACAGGCTTTAATATTTTGACATATCTGTCACATAACTGAGGAAATGAGAGCTGAACAAGAAATAGTTGGAGGTTTTAGGTTCACTATTATAACTACATTATTTAGTAAATTAATTAGAAATTGCTAGTACATTTAGAAGAAAGGTACTAGTTATAAAATGAATTCTGGAAATGCATATTAGAAAATGCTGTTTTGAGATAAAAACAAGTTTGTTAAAAGTGATATTTTAACTCCACCTTAGGTAGTAAGCGAAAACACACACTCATTCACACCCACAAATGCATGCACACAAATACCCCAATAACCATCATACTTCCAGTTGAAAATCATGGAATTTATATTTATGAAGTCTTAGAAGGCAACGTATAGCAGGGAAGTTTTAATTGTTAATTAATGCATAACAACTAAAACAATTGAAAAAGCATAAAAGCAAAAGGAAATATTCCTAAGTTTCAATTCCTTAAATACTAAATTTAATAGTTGTTTTTTGCTTCTAATTTAAGCCCTGAAGGATACTTTTTCTCACTCTGGCTCTTTGAACCTTACACAGCATGTAGAACATGGAAATTGTTATTTTTACTTTAATAAATTTTCTTTAATAAATTGTAGCAGAAGAAGTAAAACCTTCATTGAAAGTGATGGTTATTCCGGATTCGTTTGGGAAAGCGTGGTCACAGTCCAAATCGGCAGCCACATTGTTATGATAGCACACACACTGTGTTGTGCTTAAATGTTCTCTTAAAATTTAAAGAACCAAGCCTATGGAAATCAAAGTTATTTTAAAAATTGAACTTACATATATAGAAAACCTATTTTGACTCAAATTATTTAAACAGGTGCTGTGGGAAATATTACCATTATAGGTATTTTAAGCTGTTTACAGCAAAACATTTTTCCCTGTGATTCAATTTTTCAAAATACTGAAATGCTGTAGAGAAATATGTCTTCCACCAATTTTATGGCTCCCTAGATTCGTTCTTTTCAAACCTTGTATCTACTTGTACACAAGCCATATTGTAAAAAGGCCCCTGCCATTTAAAAGGGTGTATAACTTTCAAACAATGTACACCTGGCACCAATGAGGTTGTCAGCATGGTTAAAGTAACAAAATTTTTTAACACCTCTCTTTCATTAAAGCTGAACTAAGTGATTATTCATATTTCATGTGTATTTTATTAAAGATACTTTACAGCTATAAAGATATAGCCGCTATTTGGTGTATGTGTTTGCCTTCAGTGGATATTCTTTTATAATATGTTTTATTCCATTAAAAACTAAACAGATAATTATCTGAGGCCTGAAAATGCAACCTGCATGAACTGGAAACACATGGACAGCTAGCAAAATTTACATGCCTATGAGGTGTCAGTACAATAATAAAATTTCAATACACACAACCCACTTATTTGGGAACGTAATATGTATTACAAATATCCAGATAAGAAAATATTCTCTGGAGAGTTGTAGTCAAAGCAGTAAAGGAACACAAGAAAATACTCAACGTGAATGCTCCCATTGCTTTTTACTGTCTGGTGATTTTTCTTACAACATGCAGACTGCATCAGAAATGAGATAGGTAAACGGAGATGGGTACATGGATTTTTTGAAAAATCCCCAAAGAAAGTGTTACTGGTTGTGTTTGAGAATCAAAGCTGACGAGAGCACATTTCAGCATCTGTTAATACAGTATTTAACTGAAAGTGAGATGGAATCCATTGGCAGTAACCAAGAACAAGAGACGATTCCATTTCGTGTAAAATTTGTGTTATTTAGACAGCCACACTGGAAAAATGCCGAACAGAAGCTGAATAATAGGAGAGATGACAAGGCGCAGAGGCTATGAGCAAGGTGATCGTTCCTAACGGTCAGACGGGATTAGAAAAATGACAATCCCTCAGGGGGCTTGACAAATGCATGCTCCTTATGGCCATCCGAATAAGCCATGAAGACAAAGGCAGGGCAGATTCAGAAATGGCTAACATATGACGCTAAACTGAAATTAACTTCATTTGAATCAAATACTACAGTGTCAACTTTTAAAAGAACTTTAATCAAATAAATGAATCATAAAATATACTAATTTATTAGAATTGAAATTTAAGACAGAAAGTTTAGGTTATATGTTCCACTCTGAGTATAGTGTTAATTCTAATACCCTAATTACTTTGTGTGTTCATACAAATAATGATCTGGCTGTTAATAGTATTTGAGAATTTAGAGAAAATGGGAATGTCAGACTATTGTATTTAATGTTAATTATTAAATTTTGTGGCTATATTTCGTAACCCAAATATCAAAAATGGTTATTTTCATTAAGAAATGTCATTGGTCATGAGTATATATAAGGTAGGGAAAGAAAAGAGGAAAATTTCATTGTGATTTACAGTGCTACTTGAAGTTGAGAAACTGATTAAGCAATTTGTACTTTATGTTTAAAGTTTTAAAACACATTAAGCATTTTTAGTCAATGTAGTTTTATATAAGTATCTCTATTTCTATTTACAAGTAATAAGACCATAACATTCTTACTATCTGCATAAATCTAACTTTTGTATATATGTGATTGTATAATAATTGTTAAATTTTTTATTCAGTAAACGTTTTAGATTCTTTTTAAATGTAAACTTGTATTATGGAAGATGAGAGAAAAATCCATACATCTTTGATATTCAGTGAAAGCGAATGACGGCTGCTGTGTCTTTGCTTTAATATGTACATTTCATATGAATCTATGATTTTAATAAGTAGTAAGTGAAGGAACTTCAACAATAATAAAGTAAGGCCAAATTTGCCAAGAAAAATTTGGGGTAGATTCTTCCTGGGGTTTTTGCTTATTTACATTTGTCTGTTTATTTGTTTGTCTGTTTGTTTGTTTGTTTGTTTAGAGACAGGGTTTGCCTCTGTATCCCAGGCTGCTCCTGCACTTTTGAGTGCTGGGATTACAAGCATGCCGCACCATGCCTAGCTTATGTTTTGTTTTTGCTTAAGTGCTGGGAATCAAGCCCAAGGCCCTGACACTAAGCTACATACCCAGCCAATTTTTTTTTGTCTGTTTGTTTGTTTTTGATTTTGAGACAGGGTCTCACTAAATTACCCAGGCTGGTCTCCAAGTTACTATCCTCCTGCCTCAGCCTCTCAGAATGCCGAGATGACAGGACTGTAGCACTAGTACAAAACACACGTACCTTAAACTTGCAAGTCTTCATGAGAATAAAAATGCAACCTAAATTAATTTTATAAAACAATGAAACTCATGTAATATGAGCCAAAGTCTTCCAATTTGGTAGCAGTTACTTCCAAAACTGCAAATGTCTTTTTCTGATCTTTGGGGAAATAAAAATACAATGCTATTAAACTTTAATTAGTTATTGCTACATTAACTTACTTCCTGCACTCAAAGTACTAGAACTGTTTTTTTTTTAAATTTCCTGCGAAAAATCTTAGAATCAATGCATGTTCAGTGGACTTCTTTTCCTGATCATTCCACATATGGAAGGCTAACATTACCTCACATTTATCCCATCTTTCCTGAGTGCCTCCTACATGCTAAGGAAGGGTCTTACTAAGTCCTTTCAGTGTAGTTTTCTCATTCTAAGTTCCCAGGAACACTCTCAGTAACTCTTCTATTTCTGTTGCTATAATTAGGAACATTGAAATGTGAAAATATGATGTCCCATCACGCAGATTTAGTCATGTTCATTGTATTATTGCAAACTCAGTGGAAAAAAAGGAGAAATTTATTTAAAAATGTGATTATTTGCCCTTGCATAGCCATTCAAGTTCAACTACATGGTATGTTTATGAATCCTTTGTAAACACGATTTTAGGAAAATATTTGTCATATAGTGTATATCTGTCGACTACAGTTATTAGACTATTACTTTATTCATTTTATGAATTGATGAATGCGCTTTACGCCACAATGCCATGTACTATGAATACTCCAAATGTACTTCAGATAAAAACCCATCAAATTAGAGGTGAACATTGAAATAAAAAAAGTAAAATTGAATTAAACCCCACAAATTAAAATGAAGATAAAGAAGAAGCAATGTTTAATTAAATGAAATAAATGACACGATGTATTCTAGTGATGGTTTTTACCTCTCCTCGTCTACAGTCTGTTCATCATTTTCATAGTTAACGTTTTCCCAAGAACAATTTGTTGATCAGATGGCAAAACTCTCAGGGTAATAGATAAACATGAAAAAGTGAGATTGTGTATTTGGTGGAGGTTGTTAAAGACACATACTTTTTCAAAAGCTCCAGAGATTTTTGAAGTTGAAAGATCACAGTTTTATGAACTTAATGGTCATGGAATGCAAGAAAATATGAAAGCTGCAATATGTTGCCTTTAATTAAATATATATTTAAAGAAAATTATGTCTTGTAAAATAAATGGGTGAGGTCATTTTACATTGGCTAATCTTATAATAACGTGGTGATTTTGGCTTCGAGACTCATCTGCTAGGAAAAACATAAGTAGCTCCCTCATAACCCTGGTGCCTGTGTGCATCCATTGTTTTTTAGCTTTGACTGAAAAATTAGTATATATTCTCACTGATTGTGAGTGTGTGCATGTATGCACCACACCAAAACAGAGATGGCTGAAAAAATAGATTAAAAATAGAATGAAAGAAATAGAAATGACTGAAAAAAATTCATATCAGTGAACAGGAATCTAAGGGTATTAATAACACATCTTGATTATAATTAATCACTTTACCTCCATTCTCTAGCCCCCTCCCCAACACATCTCTGAAAGCAGCCTTTTTTTTTTTTTAATACTGTCTCGCTCTATAGCCCAGGCTGGTCCTGAACTCACTGTGGAGCCCAGGCTGGCCTTGGACTCAAGGCTATCCTCCTGCCTCAACCTCCCTGGTGCTGGGATTAAAGGCGTGCACCACCACACCCAATATATATGGTGCTGGGGAATCGAACTTGGGTACTAAGAGCTTGACGTAGCACTTGCTAGGCAAGCACTTTAACAGCCGAGTCATTCCTCCAGCCTCTGAAAGCATCAACATTTTCCCATTCATTCCCACTTCAAACCAGCCTCTCGTTTGCTAATTTATGGTGCGAGCAGTGTTCCTCTCCACGTGAAAAATGTTCTCCCCTTAGTAGCCTTTTGCACAGAACTAGCCGGGCCGGTTTCCTGGGTAAAGGACGTGTATGTGCTTCTCAGACTATCTGGTTGCTTTCTACTTTTATCAGAAATTCAGATCTTCCTTGTAGGTTTTTTTTTTTTTTCCAAATCAAATCCTCACCTCTGTATGAAGCTTCTTTTTATTTTGGAACTTCTGCCTTTGTGTATTTGTAAGCTTCAGAAGATGTAGAAGCACTTCAAAACAGATCAGTTACGTTTGTTTTATCTTTGTACTATTAACAGATTATCTCAAAAATACTAATAAAGTATGTGTGGGGCATACATACTCATCCTTTTATGACTTTAGCTGAAAGGTTTCGTCGTCGGTGAAGAGAAAGGCCAGGCAGAACCACAAAATCTGGGTCATCTTTATTAAAGGAGCTATCGGGCGAGGTTCACGGACCTCAAGGAAGGGGTCCGGGAAGTCGCACCCCAAGAGGGGTGTAGGGCATTTATAGGATTTTGGGAAACGTATCGGACCGCGGCGGAAGCTGATTGGGTGGCTTGGCCCGTGGTGCTGGCCTCAGTTTAGTTACCTTTTCCTTGAATTTCAGTTTCCCAGAAGCTGTTTCTGGCAGGGGCTTCTCGCCCTGCTGGTTTTTCTCTTTCCCTCACCCCTTGGGCCATCATTAGCGCAAAGATCATGATATGTAGGGCAGTTCAGTAAATGCATGTTAGGCACTCTATGATAACAGAATAAGCTGTTTCTCAAAATTGCAAAATTCAATTTGTTGCAATATTCACAGATTATAATCATTGCTTTATTGGAAAGGCTGAGAGTAGAAGAGAAACAATTTATCTCTTCCTTTTTTTCTCTTAGCACATAATTAGAAAAGTATTTTAAAATTAGGAATTCATGTATAGTCTTCTCTTTTTAAATATATATTGGAATTAATCTGATGATTAGAAATATGGGAACACAAGTCTAGATATCTGCAGTCATTGAAAAAACATAGATGCGACTTCGTTTTTGTTCCAAGTACTAAGAAAAGCATCAGAAGGGAAATAAAGGCCAGACTAGTGTTCTTAGTCTCAGAGAGATTATATTATAATGGGATGAAATTTGTAATGAAAATGAACAAGGAAATTATATTGTATATTAGATGTTAATATTTTTCACAGGAAAAATGAAAACTTGTTAAAGGGGCGGGTATAGGTGTCTAAGTTGTAATGTTAAATAGGGCGAACAAGAGAGATTTCACTAACAAGGTGATGTTTGAACAGAGAATGAAGGCCATGAGCCCAGGTTATATGCATAAGCACTCTAAAACCAATCTTGTAAAACACGTTGTTCATTCTAAGTAGTTGATTTTTATTTATTAATTAAGCTTATTAAACTCTAGAATAAGTTCAGTGCAAAAAGAGAGCTGCCTTAACTCCTCTCGGCACAAAAAATGGCTCCTGGTTGAAAACCACTGAGCTAATTCTCCTTTTGACTGTAAATTTGACTGTAAAAATAAAAATGACTATGATGGCTAGTAAAATAAAACTGATAAAACTCAAGGTGAAACCCGGCTTATCTAGTTATCTCTTAGAGAAGAAATTTTTTTCTAAACATGGTATTTTCTAAAATGTTAGATGCTTAGGTGGCAAAACATTATTTTATTCTACTCCCCCTCCTTTTAAAAGTTTGAATCATTAATCTTTAACAAACACTTATAGTACATTTACTCTAGTTCAACTATGATTCTATGATTTTTTTTTTGAAACAGTCTCACTCTGTAACCCAGACTGATCCTGAACTCACTATGGAGCCCAGACTGGCCTTAAGCATTTTTCTATGAACTTTGTAAACTGTAGCTCATTAATCTTTACAACAATTCTAAGAGGTCGATCTTTAAATATTTTTATTATTCCTACTTTACAGATGATGAAACTGAGGCACAGAAAGATTAAGTACTTCATCCTGGGCATGAAAATCATAAAACAGGGTTTCAGACCCATAGACCCAGGATAGTGGCACATTCAAGTCCCAGAGTCTTTCGCTCTTCATCACAGTAATCTCTACTGCTTCTTTTAACGTGTGTTACATGTTAATATTTACCATTAGAGCTCTTCATCTGTAGTTGACATATGATATTTGTATGTATTCATGGGGTAAAAAGTCATCTTTTGACATGCATACATTATTCAATGATCAAATTAGGGTAAGTAGTATTAACATTTCAAAGGCATTAAGGTCTACTTTGGAAGATTTAGCATTTGAGGAAAAAGAAAACTGCTTCATGAAATTTGAATTTCAAATAAATGACAAATCAGCTCTTATAAAGGTTATTCCACAGAAATATCTTGGATATATCCACATTAGAGTTTATCTGAAATTCATATTTAATTGAACATCCTGCACTGTATCCGACAACCTTTGCTTTAAGAAAAGCTGTTTAGCCGGTTTTTCTTGTGAGAACACCTAATATCCTGTGGAAAGTCTGTGGAATGTTATTCTAAGGACAGAGAGAGCACTCTTTAGCCAGTGTGAACAGATAAAGTTGAAGGCTTGTTCCAAAATTCGGTGATCTCTTCTTTTTTGAACTCCCAGAAACAGTTAATATCTATGCAACATGATTCATACTTAATTGTCTACTTTCATAACTTATTTTTTCCAGAATACTGTATCAGTTCCAAAGTGGCAGAAACTGCTTTTCACACCTCTTTAAAGCCCTTTATTGTTCATATTATTTGCTTTTGGAATATTTCATCTGCAAAATCATTTAATCCCAATTCATAATTTATATAAGAAACTGTTCACTTAAATTAATAATCTCAGGGTCCAGAGCAAAAGAGAAGCATAATTGGCTTATCAACATTATGTCTCAGCTTTTCAGATGGAAGATACTCTGTTCCTTTTCTACTAGCTTTCTATTTTGAATTATGTGCATTATTTTAATTTCATTTCCCTAAATGAATGTAACAATGTGGTAATTAAGGTTTTCTTTTCCACGTTTGGTAATGGCAGCGCTTGAAGAGTCATTGTTCAACCGAGATTATGAATTCTTCCTTTTATTCATGCAGGTCACATCATTACACAGCATTTGGTCATTTTGTTGTTGTTGTTATTGTTCCTCAGTTTAGAAGAGGGAAGCAGGTGTCTTGCTTGTGCTGAAAGTCATACTAATGACATTGACAAAGGAGATTCCCTTGGGCCAGCTATATTTAGAGAAATGCTCACAAATCAAATAACGTAATATAATTTACTTGTTAAAGAATAAAACTAATGACCTGGTGGGTAGCTGTGATTTTCCACTGCTTAGTGAGTCAGCTATACTCAATTTCTATTCCTGAATTGCAATTCTTAGAGCCCAAATGGAAGAAGATACACTTAACTCCACAAAATTGTGAGAGAATAAGCACTGGAGTCATATAAAAGTATTTCTGGCAATTTTGACTTTAAATTTCAAGGGAACCTTTCTTTTCACAGCATCTACCATATATTTATCTTTTCTTCCCCTATCAATGCAGTTCTTGTCAATTATTACATCTATTCATCTAGACCCAAACAAAGAAATGAAAATGAAGAGCTTATTCTCTAAGTGCTATTATTACAAAAAAATGGCAAGTTTAGCAAACAAGCTCAATAAAAGTGGTCTCCAGTTTACTTAAATAAATGAAAAGACTGCTCATGTCTTTGACTAGATAGAAATTTTCCTATCTTTATTCCTTAGTTTACACCATTACTTTCACAAAGTTTTTTAAAAATATATTTTTGATCACTAGCTTTTTAAATAAAATAATCAAAACTGTTTCTTTTCAGTTTATAGAAAAACGCTCTTATTTAACAGACAATTTATATCTTGAGTACTTGCCCACTTTCAATTTCATTGCCAATTAGTGTTCCTCAGGCCTAGCTACTAATGAATTTTTACATGAAAATAAGCTTATTCAACCTCTAAGTAAAATGTAGATGCCATTCAAATGTGCAAACTTATTACAAGATTGAAATAGTCAATACACTTATCTTTTTTATTGTCTGATATAAATCAGAAAAAAATACTGATAAATAGACATTTTTCACTTACACACACTAAAATTTAATACACTGTTACCAGATTTTGGCTATTACAGACCTTAACATGTAATATGACCTTGGTCAGAAATGCATGTTTGGCCAGCAAAGAAAGTTAATCACAAGCAGCCATAAGTACAGTCCTTCTTCACTGCCCTTTTTCTAGGACTGGGAAATTTATTGCTTGTAAGACAGGTAGGATATGAACAATGGACCAAATAGAGTCCAGGGCTATCTCATCTCTGTGAAAACTGCTGCTGAAAATCGATGTGACCTCTGCTACGCTGTCATCCCAGTTCCCACCCTCTGTGTCCTATTTGTCTTTTGGTAGAAGCTTAGATCTGTGTGCTGTCTCTCTTGAGCCAGATTATCAAAATGAATTATTGCCTGCATACCTCTTATATTTCTATTTATTTTCCTGGTGTTGACTAGGTCAGATGAAATATGGTTCTTTTTGCATTTGATCCTCACTGCAGCGAGTAACACTTAATTCAGCTGTGTCTACCTCTTTAAAGAAGAGTAATACTATTTTGAAACTCCAATCTACTATCCAGAAACATTACAACCACAGCCTATGCAACCTGTCTTCATAGTCAATAGTAATCTTCCTTCCAGGCAACTTAATGACATTTATTTTGTCTTCAAATAAAAGTCATTTAGCAATGCTCACATAGTTTATAATCTTGTTTTATGCATGCTGAGTGTATTGCTTTCCTTTTCAGGAATGGTACCCCACAGATTTTCACCGCTGAGGTTGCATATCTATGTAGAATGATATAGAAGAAATACATTAACTTTAAGAACTCTGTCCCTACTGGGCACACACCTGTAATCACACCACTCTGGGAAGCTGAGGCAGGAGGAAGGCAAGTTCAAGTGCAGTCTAGGCAGTTTAACAAATCAAAGATACTCTCCCTCAAAATCAAAAGTTAAAAAAAAAAATGGGCTGGATGTAGTTCAGTGTTAAAGCTGTGGCCTTTATTTCTAATACCACAAAAAATGAAGAATACGCCTTCACTGATGCACAACATTTATTCAGTGGAAATAGTATGCTGTCTCTGAATGAACAGAAGGTCAATTTTGTAGCAGTTCATTTTTTTAAAAATAGATCTCCCTGACTACATAACATCATACTTTAAGATTTCCTGTAATTAGTTAAAAATGGCTATTATTAATATTGAATGATAACTAAGAAGTTTTTTCATCTTTAATGGAGAAGACAAAATGTTACACAAATACAGATGTGAAAAATACAAATAAAATTGACAATTTGTTAAGAAATGTACTTCAAAAGCACTAAAGTTGTGAGGATACCTTTATAATTAATTTTTAAAGAAATTATGAGATATTTCAAATGAAACCGTGTTGTTAAATAGGGTCACAGAATCTGTGATATGTGCTGATTTCATCTGTAGTATTTCCCCTCTTCCAAGCCTACCAGTGATGCAAGATAGATTGTTCTTTCTTTTTCTTTTCTTTCTTTTTTTTTTTTTTTTGACTGAGTCTCGCTCTGTAATCAAGGCTCCTCCTGAACTCGCTGTGGAGCCCTGCCTGGCCTTGAGCTCACGATGGTCCTCCTGCTTCAGCCGCCTGGGATTGCAGGCATGTGCTACCATGACCAGTTTGTGTTGCGCTGGGGAGTTGAACCCAGGGGTTTGTGCTAGCTGGGCAGGTGCTCTGACCATTATGCTATTCTCCCAGCACCTTTATTGTTTACTTGAGACAAAGTCTTGCTAAATTTCTATATTGCCCAGAGTGGGCTTCTCCTGCTTCTGCCTACCAAAGTGCTGAGATTGTGGGCTTGTATCAGCAGGCTCAGCTATCTTAAATCTTTTTCATGATAGTCATTCTGACACGTGTGAGAATATTTCTCACGAGGTTTGTTTTTGGGACAGCATCTTGCTCTATGTTTCAGGCTGGTCCTGACCTCTCTGTGTAGCCCAGACTGGCCTGGAACTCATGGGAATCCTCCTGCCTCAGCCTCCCCATATGCCGCCATAAGCAGCTAGTACGTACTGCTGAGGGTTCAAACCCAGGTCCTCACACTTCCTAAGCAGGCATTCCAATCACTGAGCTATGTCCACTGCCTTCATTGTGGTTTGAATTTGCATTTTCTTAGTAATTAGAGATATTGAGCTTTTTCTTTGTGGGGGGAAGGGTCTCTCTGTGGTCCAGGCTGGTCCTGGACTCACTGTGTAGCCCAGGCTGGCCTCAAACTCACAGAGGTCCTCCCGCCTCAGGTTCCTGTGTGTTGAGATTGCAAGGTGTCTGCCATCATGCCCAGTTTGTGTGGTGCTGGGGAATCGACTCCAGAGCCTTGGTTGCTTGCTAGTCAAGGACTTAGCCTTGCTGCTATTCCTCAATCCCTTGAGTGTTTTAAAAATAAATATGTTGGGCCATTTCTATGTTCTCTCGAGAAGTAAACAAAAGAGACTGAAAAATCATATAAAATATTAATCTTATCAAATTAGTTTGAATATTTTAAAAATAAAATTATAAAGAAGTTGTGACAGACAATTATGCATCTATGATCAAAGTACTATTTTTAATTTTTTTCTAAAGTATAATTATTGGGAGGAAATTTTGCATAGCTTAGATATTAAAGAAAATTAAAGGGATAATTTAGGTATTTTATTAAATTCTTTAAGATTGATAAGCAAACTTTTTAATATTTAGACTCAAGTAATATGAAACTGTGGATTGTCTAAAATATTCTTTAGCATTTTTACCTTTACTTGTTTTGGAAAAATCGAAATTGCAAAGATGATCAAGTAAGGACATTTTATTTAGAGAAAATGCTATCTACTCATTAAGTAATCTTACTGAAATTTACCACCAGGCTGTCACATCCCACACAAGAAATTTCAGAGCAAAGCATGATGGCTGTGAAATCATTGGGTTCAGTACCATCCACACTGTTTATGTAGGCTGTCTGCAATTAACAACTGAAGTGTAACTATGAAAAATCCATATTTGCAGCTATAAAATCCAGGTTGATAACTAAACTTTTTGTTTCCAAATCATGTGAAAATTGGTGAGGTCGAAATTCTTACACCTACTCTTTTTGTTGAATCTGTCTGTTCCAATATAATTAGCCACAGAAATTTGTTATGATCAAAGAGAAACATATTTTTCAAACTATCTTTTTGCCATTTCTGAGAGTGGAGACTACAGACAGTATGTATGATGCATCTCATTGCTAACCACTGTTGAACTAAAATTAAGCGTCACTGAGTTTGTTTGCTTATATCTTAAGTTACTTCTTTTTAGCAGATTAGTATTTTTAATATATATGCGTGTGCTTGTGTGTGCATGTGGGCGTGCATGAAAAATATCCCTGTTCCTAGTTACAAAGCGAATTGTGCTCTCTAGTTCACCTCTCCCGTTAAAGCTTATCAACCAGAATTCAAGATGCTGTGAATCTGAGCTTCCTAAAAGGAGACCTTTTGTGTAATTACATGTGCCTGTCCAAATCAAGCCTAAAGCATCTTAACAATAATTCTATTAATGTCTATCTATCTGAAATGAAGTGATAATCTCATTAAAGTGATGAGAATAAGAGAAGAGAAAATACAGAAATAAAAGTTGAGAGTATATGTAGCTTGCATTTTTATTGTAAGTGATATTTTCTCATAAGGAATATTCCTCAAGATTAAAAATAGCAAGGAAAAATTCTAATGTTCATGAGCTAAGTAATATTTAACAAAAGGTGACATATCTGTGCTCTGAAATACCATTCAGCAACAAAACTGGAGAAAGTACTCATACATGGCACAACGTGAATAATCTCAAAATATGATACTAAGTGAAAAAAGAAGACACATTACCTCATGTATTGCCTCATTCTACTTATATAAAATACTCAGAAAAGGTAAAACTTTAATGATAATAAGCAGCATAATAGTAGGCAGGGGCTAGAGTGAGAAATGAGATGAAGTAAAATGGATGTATGGAAAATTTAGAGGAGGAGGACTAAGATACACTGAAACTTGTGATGACAGTTCATTTTATATACTATAAGAGATAATCTTAAAATTCATTATATATGAAATCCTTACTTTTTCCTTAGCACGGTGATAGATTACAGGATGATAAGTTGACTGTAAAATTACTAAAGGAAACGTAGCCTTAAAATAGATGAAATTTTTATATGTAAGTTATACCTCAATAAAGTGTCTAAGAATAATGGAGAAGTGAGTAGGTAGATTTGAAGAGAGAAAAAAAGACAACTTATGCCTTTCCAGAAAGTAATATAATTCAATTTATATATATTCATGAACACATATATCAATTGAATATATTTCGAATTTTTTTCTTCAAATTTCACATCTCTTTAGTAATAAATATTGTTTCTGTTTCATGAGGCTCTTTAGTCAATCACTTATTTTGAGAAATTAAATACATCCATAGTACAGGCATGACATTTCATTGTGAGTGTCCATCACTTACTTTTTAGAACAAAATCCTTACAGGTGTCTATTTGAAATGGCTTAATGAACCATTTGATCCATTAATTTGTTAACCTTCTGACATTAATTTTGTTTTTGCAGAAGAGGCACCAGTTCAGATTCCAATGCTGAAACCTTTGGACAAAATCCAACTGGCTCCTGGGCAGGCATTGCCCCCTGGATTTCCTGCACCATTCATTTTTGCCGACAGCCTGTCCTCTGTGGAGACTCTGTTGACCAACATTCAGGTCAACAATATTTCTATAAACAAAATAAATGTAATACAAGACATTAGCACCTACATACTTTATTTAATATTTGAAAACTTAAAACAGATAAGATGAACTGTATGTCATTTGCTATACTTTGACAGGGTCTCCTGAAAGTGGCTTTGGATAATGCTCGCGTCCAAGAGAAGCAAATTCAGCAAGAAAAGAAGGAACTGCGATTGGAGCTCTACAAAGAGAAAGAAATTAGAGAAAACCTTGAAAGACAACTCGCAATTGAGCTTCAGAGTAGAAGTAAGTTTAAAAAGTTTAATTAAAGAGTGAATATTACATTGGACATAGGCTTAATAGTGATAGAAACATTACCAATGATCGTTTGGAACTAATGGCAAGAAATGATCAACTACAAACTAAACATTGTGGATGAGCCACAAGGTAAAAAATACTATGTTTCTACTCGAAGATAATAAACCAGATCTGTATTTTAGACTGGTTGTGACTAATTGCTGATTTGGAAACATATTTATCTTGGTTACATTTTTATTGCTGAGACCCAGCGCCCAGCACCCACAACTCAACAGGGGAAAGGTTTACTTTAGCTCAGTCTCAGAAGAGCTCGGTGCATTCGTGGGCAGCTGGCAATGGTAGAATCACATGGCAAGAGCCTAGATGGAGAGAAGCTGTTCGTGTTGTGACAAGACAGGAAACAGAATGCCAAAGGGAGGGCGGAGTTAGCATCTTCCCTTTCAGGTCACGCCCTAGTGATCTGCTTCTTCCAAGTCAAGCCCCAGTGATCTGCCTGTTCCAACCAAACCCTGCTTCCTAAGGACATAAGAAAGCAATGAATTAGTGTCCATGATTGAACCACCATCCAAACTCGAAGCCTTTTGGAGCTGTTCTAGGTCCAAACCATAATAGTATGTATATTAGTTCTCACAGTTACCTAAAATGTAATATAAATAATCTTAGAGTTTATTATATAATAGATAATCTTAAAATTCATTATATATAAAAACCCTTACTCTTTCCTAGGCACAATGATGATTATGGAATGATAAAGAGAATGAAACTCAGTCTGGGTCTTTGAGGAATTTATGTTTTAAAGGATTGGAATAAACAGTTAATTTCAAAGTAAAGTGGCAAGAGCCATCATGCAGCATCTCTATGGTTAGATAGTTATCTTAGCTTGCTGGCATGATGAAGTGGAAAAGAAATACATTTTGATGTTGATGACTTTGTCTGAGTATTTAAGTATTAATACGTTAAAATAGGACACCCAAGTACCTGAGTAAGTGGGCATTCTGGACAGAGGTATCAGTAAAACTATTAATACAAGAAACTTCCTACAGAGATGACTACATAAACTTTGTTATTAGACCTTCAAGGTTTATGAAGTAAATTGTGTGAGTTAATGCAGAAAGATGGGAGGAGAAGTTGAACAATGTAGAACAATTTTAATCATATGAAGGATGAGCTTGGGTTTTATCTTATAGGTGATGAAAATATTAGAAGGTGAGCAAGAGTATAATATATAGTGTGACTGCAATTGAGTAGAACTCTCTGATATTGGGGATTATTTAGAGGAGTATTAGGGTCAGACTGCAAGGAAACTACACAAAAATAGACTGCTCTCATCCAGTTGATAATAACAAAGACTAGGACAGAGGATGTTGTCTTAGTTACTTTTTCGTTCCTGTGGCTACATACCCAACACCCACAAACTTAGGAAAGGAAAGTCTTATTTTAGCTCACAGTCTCGAAGGTCACAGTCCATTCAGGGGTGGCCGGCAACAATCGAAGTACATGGCACAGACAGAGGTGGAGGCAGCTTCTCAAGACATCAGAAACAGGAAGACAAGCTGAGGCTAGTTGAGACTAGTCCCAGTCCTCCAGGAAGGCAGGTGCAGCTTATGTATCCTTTCAGGTCTCCGCCCAGTAACCAGTCCCTCCTGCATCCAGGTGTGGCCACTACACACCGTTAAACCTAACTTAACTGTAATCCACCCCTCCACACCAGACCCCAATCCACCAACATCACATGGTTCCATTAAGATACATGAGACTTTAGGGGGACACTCCAGATCCTAACCACAATGGATGTATAAATGGAGACAAAGAGAAAAGAAGAAATATTGTATTATTCTCAAATAGGTTTCATTTTCCAACTACGGGTACACAGCTGATTATTTACAAGTAGGTATAAAGAAGATTAGTTCATATCAATACCACATTAACATCAAAACTTCATTTTTGTGAATGATTTCCATTGTGATTTACATTTACGCTAAAATATTAAATAGTAACAAAAAAGAACGCCATTAATTTCAGCTTCTTTTCCTTTCCTGCTTACTCTTCTGTGGAAAACTGACAAAACCTAAAATGAATAAAGAGTACAAGAGAGAGGAGAGACAAAGAAAGGTAGAGAATAGAGGATGATTCTGGTTGAGTAAAATCCACTAACCTAATACGAATTTAGGATATTGTAGTCTGAAATTTGTGTCAAAACACAAAATAGGCTGTGTATTTTCTTTATGACATGAAAATCATTGCTTCAAATCCAAACGGAATTTCAGTCACAGAATTTAAAAAGAACTAAATCTTTTCTTCTGATCTTTACCAAATTTATTAAATACTGTAAAGCAAAAGGTAAATTGTCTTTTTGAAGTTTTGAGCAATTGCCATATTTCTGGCATTTTGATATGCAAAGTATGTTATGATTGAAGTCATTATAACACATTACTTTAGTAGAAAAATTTAATTAACCAAAATCATGTTAAATATAATTATATTCTTAAATTGATTTATGAAATCCTATTAGATATACTAGAATGGATTTCTAACTTTTTGAGGTCTATTCAGCCTGATTTCTGTTTGCTGACATTTCATAGTCTATGCCAACATTTATAATTATCATATCTATTATCTTTTTAAAAGCCCTAAATTTGGTAGACACAATATTGTGTTTCTATCAAATTTTCTGAGAAATTGCAATTGTTAAATTTAGCATTTGTTACAATATAATAGTAATACCACTGCTACTCCTATTATTATTACAATTATTGTCATTATTATTAAATTATCATTATAGCTAAAACAATTACCATCAGTATAACTGTCAATATTGATATTAGCTAGTGCTTTTCAGCTGTATAGTAAAAGTGGGTTAAACAATGTTTTCAACACCTTACATTTTTATTTTTTGAGACAGTGCCTCACCCTGTCATCTAGGCTGGTCCTGAACTCACTACATATCCCTGGCTGGCCTCAAACTCACAATCCTTCTGCCTCGGCCTCCCAAGTGCTGGAATTACAGGCATACAGCACTATACCTGGTTTATGTAGTGGTAGGAAATTGAACACAGTGCCTTGCACTTGCTAGGCAAGAAAACTAACTTCTAAGCTATTCACTCCAGCACATTTTACATTTAATTACTAATATAATTAGACAAAAATATTCTGTTGTCTTCAATGCTTTGAAGAAACTACTTCACTTCTCTGCATATCCCAGTAAGAATATCCATCACAATTATTGAACAAGGTAATTGCTTAAATTCCTTTCTACTTTCTTGAGTATCTCATACCTAATATTCTGAATATTTTATAACAAAGTATTGCCTATCTAATATCATATGATTAAAAAAGCATAAAATTAATTTTGTGATTATAAAGCAACATCACTCCAAGGATATAGTAAGAAATATATGCATATGTTGGTATAACATTAATAATATCAATCATATATAAATTTATAGTTATATATAAATTATGCATAACAATATTTATGTGTGTTGCTTAAATAACCTTTCCTCAGTAGATATGAGCACCAACATCTATTCACATCAGATAGAGAACAGCAGGCAGGCCAAAGTAACAATTATCCCAAAATTCAGTTTGGTGAACCGGTGAGTTTATTGGGGTTACTTACAGGAGGATGGTGGAGAGTTACTTACTGGACCATAGAGGAGGGGCTATCTCCTGGAACATGGGTGAAGAACCCCTTGGAGGCCTAAGGGTGACTCAGAGGGCAGTTGCATCACTGAAAAGCCCACCCTAGCATGAATGGCACCTACAGAACCTGCACACTGCCTGCTGGGACATGTCTGCCTAGTCATCTGAGGCTTTTCTTTCTCAAGACTTGCCTTTCTGGGCAGCTGGAGTTCTTTGCGAGACTCACTTCTTTCTCTTCTCTACAACTCACTTGCTTTCTTGCTCTTGGGACTTGTCTTCTGGTGGCTGCAGTTCTTTCTCTTCTGAGGTTTGCTCCTTGCTCCCAGGACTTCTCCCTGATCTCTAAATGACAGCAACAGTGAATTCTATGACATCTTATTTCTTTAACAATAATACTTGCTGGGCATGGTAACACCCACCTGTAATCTGAGAACTTTGGAAAGTTGAGGTAGGAGGATCATAAGCCCTTCCCCAGCCTGGCAGCTTAATGATTTTGCTAGACCTTGTCCCAAAACATGAAAATTTAAAAAGGGTGGGAATATAGTGCCAAGGCCCTGGGTTCAGTCCCCTGTGCTAATTAAAAGAAGGAAATAATAAACGAGTGAATGAGCGAATGAATGAGAGAGTGTTGCAGTGTGGACTGGGTTGTCCCCCAAAAGCCTCATCTGTTTGCATATGGTAGGATACCTGGGCAGCATATGCCGCTGGGAGGTGGGGCCTGGTTAGGAGGGGTAGATACCTGGGGATTAACCTGAGAGGGGATGACCACTGTGACAAGATCTAGAAGAATATATGCTATTTCCTCCCCTCCTCCCCTACTTGACTTTCTGCCCCGGATGTCCTGAGGAGCTCTCTGTCTCCAACTCTGCCCTGTGCTTCCGGCATTGCTAGACACCCATGGGTGGACTGAGAACTTCTGAAGCTGTGAGCTAAAAGAAATCTTCCTCCGTTACACTGTGGGTATTTGGTATTCTGTACTAGAATTGAAAAAGCAACTAAAACAAAATGTCCCAAAACATGAACATTTTTAAAAAGCTGTGTAAAGGCCCTACATTCAGTCACCAGTACTACGAAAAAGGAGATAATGAATGAATGCATGAATGAAAGAGAGAGAGAGAGAGAAATACTCTATACTGAAAACATTCTACCTAGTTACCTTTTTGTTGTTAGCTGGATTGTGTTACTTGAATTAGTCACACATATATAAATACATAATATTGTGCAACAATATTTTGCAGACTAAACATTTAAAATCGTATAATGACAAAGCTACAAGAAATCTCATAGGTCACTTTCCTTGGTCATTTAATGAGTCCCACTGGACAGACAGGAACCGTACGGTCCCCAAAACAAAGAAATCAGAAACATTCTGCCCATAAAGTAGATTTGCTGATTTTCATTGCAGAAAAAAGAATCTTTAGGACTACTCAGTAACAAGCTTGGAGAAGATTTATTCTGAAATAGAGTACACACTCACAGACATTCAGAGCATGACATGCACTGTATCCTGGAGGTAGGGATATTTCTTTTTTGAGGTGAAAACCTGAACGATTTATGAATCTACAGAAAGTTCTGTCTTGGAATTCAATACAGTGTGGCCCACCTACAAATAAAAAGATAAGGGTTTATTCCATAGGTGAAGGACGAGATCCTATTTTACAGAAGAAGATGTTTTATCTAAAACTATTCTTTGACTTCTCTGGCTTTTCCTTTATCATGAGACGGGGCTTCTGCCCTCGCTTTGTCAATGGATCTCATTTGTAGACTTAAAGTGTCTTTTTTTTCCAGCTCTGTTTAAGTTTTTTCCCCATTTTATTGATATGTACAAGTGCAGAATTTAAGGTTTACAATGGAGTTGAGCATTTTGTGCACATACATTTCTTGTCAAAAAGTGACAAGGGCTTTCCCGCTCTCCTTTTGTCCCTCCCCCTACCCTCCCTTCCCTCCCTTCAACGCCCCCCCCCATCCTCCTCTTTCGCTTTGTCTTTCGTTTAAAGTTCCATGAGATAGTTGTGGTCTGGGTCTCTCATATCAGAGAGACCATCCGATGTTTCACCTTCTGCTTCTGATGCATGTCACTAAGCATCTTTAAAGGAGTTTGAGTTGTAATGATCCTCAAAGAAAAGAACCACAAGCAAGCATAGAGATGGCCTTGACTTAGATTGTGTCCTGAACTTGCAGCCCTTTTAAAATGACATTTTTTAAATTATGATTTTTCTTCTCTCCTTTCTACTTAATCTGATTTCTCCTATTTTACTCCTCTGAGACTTTGATCACTCTTTTCTTTCTTTCCTTCTTTCTTTCTTTCTTTCTTTCTTTCTTTCTTTTTTTTTTTGAGTTACTGGGGGTGAATTCCAGGAATTTCACACCAAGCTATAGCCCTAGCTTATTTTTGTCTTTGATTTTGAGACAGGGTCTTGCTAAGTCATTAAGTTGTCCAGGACGGGTTCAAACTTCACTTGCCTCGGCCTCCAATGTTGCTGGTATTAGGCGGGTCTGAGCCAGCAGGCTTGGTCACTTATTCTTAAGGACTGCAGAAGGACTGAAGGTCTCTCTTCTTATGACTGCATCAGGCTAAGAAGAGGGGACTGCCCTTGCCTAGCCAGGGATAAAAAATCACTAACTGATCCAAAGAACAAAGGAGGATGGGTTTTGCTGACAAACTGTCATTCTTTGATAGTCTGGAAAAGAGAAAAAGGATGCTAGCAAGTAACTGATGTTTTAGCTTCATTAGCTTCATTTTATAACCAAATTAAACAAGCAAGGGCCAAAATTTCACATAAGCCCATTATCTTTAATTTTATCATCTATTTTTAAGGTGTCCTCTCAAGTATGATGGATAGTAATTAAGAGCACTTAGACTCCTCCCCATTGTCAATAGGAAGTTTAATTTTCTATATTTTATTTATGATATTGGCCAAGGAATACACTAATGATATCTGTGTTTCTAATGTGTTCATTTGAACACTGACATTATTAGTCCTGGTCACAGAATGTGGAATCTGGCCCCAGTTTTGTGAAAGAACTTTTGTAGAAACTGGATCCATATAATATAAACATAGAAAGTCTGAAATAGATAACAGAAAGTTAGTTTGTATCACAAGGTAACAAACTTAGTAGCTAGAATATTTATATTTTGTTATACTCTGGCTGGACGTTTAAAACCAAGTCAACATAAGACCTGCATTAATCAAAATTAACCTTCATACATATTTTCCAAAGTCAGTAAAGGCTTCTCAGGAGTTAATTTTGAGGAACATTTGAGGGGCCTGTTGGATCCTGTAGATTTTTTCAGTCATGTTACCTGCTGGAACCGGCCATAGCCTTATTTCACTATGTGACTTTCCTTGAAAACATGAGGACATTTTTCTGTTTAGTGATGCTCTTTTGCAGAATGCACATTGGTTGATTTCTGTTATCTGGAACCAAAATCTTCCTGCTCATGAAATTGGATGACTCACTGGAGTAGCGGGGCCCTTCCAGAGGGATCCTACTGTGCCTTGAGTCCCAGATGATCTTTAAAGGCAAGGGCAGAATATCATAGTTGTCTTCTCAGCCCCCTTAACCTTGTAGCCTCAGTTTTTGAATATTCAGAAGCCTACTTATAGCAGTCTTGATGTAGAAGCAGTAAATCTTAATCCTAAATATTATAATCTCTTTGGATATTAGGGCACTTTGATGTATAAAGTATGACCAAAGAAAAGCTACCTCTTTCACTAATTACTAGCATTAGTCATCATTATCATATTTTATCTGTTCTATGGAGTTACCGTCTTAGCATACTATTTAGGATGTGTGTTAGAACTCAAATTTCTATAAACTGTTAACAGATTAAAAACTATAATGTTTTGTAAGGAGAAACATACAATTTTAGAATAACAATAGTGATGACATCATTATGTTGGGACCATATATTTTAATCTTCATACTCAGTGCACCAAGAAGTTAGCAATCACAGATATGTGAACCTTTTGCGTGTTAACTTAGCTTGCCTCTTAAGGAAAAATTTTAAAATGTATCGCTCTATAGTAGAGCTCTATTTAACAGATTTATAAAGTTTAATAGTACTCACCTAAAGAGTATCTTTAGATTTCTTAAAAGTTTAGTGTCGTGAGCACTCCATGAGAGGAGACAGACTGGGCAGAGGCAGATGAATTTACCTGGGAATGTTTTTTATTCACACAACAATCAATCAATCCAATTCATAAATCAAACTATAATAAATTGATCAATTAATTAAGCAGGAAAGCAAGTGTTGTTCTGCCTCCTAAAACTATTCCCGTCCTGGGTCCCTTATGCTCACCATGCAACGTATTCTTGACTATCGGCGACCGCAGCCGACCCACGTATGAGCTTGTCCAGGGCTCGCCAGTCGATGGACCCGCCAGTAGCTGCGCGGCTGGACAGTCACTCCTTCTCCAGGGGCTCTCGCTGTCAGGACGCGAGGAGGCGTAGTCTCGCACTCAGGAGGCGAGGAGGCTGGGGACCAGAAGCAAGATGCGTATCCTGTGTTCAGAGTCTGTGACTCTTACCTCGACCCTGAGCTTAGGGCCAGGACGGCTTATATACTACTTTTATGCCCGCAAGCTACAGAAAATGATTTCGTTGGGGTCCACAGCAGGTGGGCAGGTATTCTGGTTATTGATTATAGGGTTCTGGTTATCGATTATACAAGGGCTTTGTCCGCAGGCTACAGATAACGATTTCATCACATGTGATCCACACACAGGTGGCTCACAACTTATCAGTATCACACAGAGCTGTAGGCAGTTCCCAGCAATTTACTTTATTGCACTTAATATGGGTTTGCTTTCTCTTTGTAGTCCTCATGCCCTTCATACCAATGCCTTCAAGTCCACTCTCCACATTCTACCTGTGCTCTGGACATTTAGGAAAGGTTATTGATCACAAGTAGACTTATATATTAAGTGTATTTATTTATACAATGACAAAATGCTTAGTTAACACCAATAGTTGTAGATGTGTAGATCATGTTTAAAAAGTCAGGGTTGGGGCTGGAGGAATGGCACAGAGTTTAAAGCACTGTCCTTGCAAGTGCAAGGCCCTGAGTTCTATTCCCCAGCACCACATAAGCCAGGCGTGGTGGTGCACACCTGTAATCCCAGCACTCAGGAAGCTGAGGCAGGAGGATTGCCATGAGTCCAAGGTCAGTGTAGGCCATATAGAGAGTTCAGGAATAGCCTGGATTATAGAGTGAGACACTGTCAAAGAAAAAAAGAAAAGAAAAGAAAAGTCAAGTCAGGGCTGTGTTACCTTCAATATAAAGAGTGAAGATGCCAATATTTTGGTCATGTTTTATACTTGGGATTTAGTTGTATATGGTATGAAAGAGAACCTAGTACTTATTTTGCATGCATCAAGTTTATATAACTCTATAAACTTCTTAATAGACAACACTCAGACTCACAGCAATATTTTGTTCTCAGATATATGCAAATGTCCAGTTTAGGATAAGTTACGAACTAAAATAATAGTTTTTCATTGAAACAGTTATAAATATATTTTCAGAAAGCTTTGATAGTAAGCCAACATTACAATAAACTTTATCTCTCCTAAAACTTACTTTTTGTAAGTAATCAAAAGTAAAATAGCAGAATACAGAAGAATTACCTTTATTCCCTTGTTAATTTAGGCCAGTTGTTGTAAAAATTTCCCAAGAACAGATTGATAACTTAAGAACCTTTATATGCACTAATAATTTATGAAAGCATAGTTAACAAGATCAATTATTTAAATCTTTAAGTATACTCAAATTTATTTTGCAACTCACTCAAAGTTATTACCATTTATAAATATTAATCTCATATTTGCTCATTTACCCATTATAACCATTATTTTATATTATACAGAATTTTAACAAAGACAAGTACTATCCTGGTTAGCTAATAACATGCACAAAACATGTTACCACCTTTAAACATATCCTTACTTTTTACTTTACCAACTAAACTTATTTGTTAGAGATTTACTTAAGTCATGAGAACAAAAGATGCTCAAGATAATTTAATGGAAGTTTCCTTATCTATATGTAAATTTGAGCTCAACAGTTTAAACAGCTATGACTGGCTTTTCAAAAATCCTTGTCTTTTTAAGTCTATCTGGAGAAATACAGAGCAAAATATCAATCATTAAAAATTGTGTTTTTAAACAATTTCACTTTTGTGAAATACAACCTGAAAGTGTTATTTTGGGCGTACACATAGAGTTACTCATAATCTCTTCAGATGTGTGGGTCTCCTAAGATTTTCCTTATGTCCATTAAAAAGAGATGCCGCTATTCAAGGTCAGATGCAGTGACCATTCTGATGATGTCAGAGTTCAGGCCTGAAGACCCATTGCAAATTTTGCTTGAGGTCCGACTGCATTTACACTTTGCCCCAACTTTTCCAGTATCAGGCTAAAAGCCCTCAATTTTGCCTGAGTCAAATCTGTGTCTGTACTAACTTTGCTCATGGTCAGAGTGTGCATGCAGTTTGCCTCATTTTTTCAGGGAATATTAAGTAGGGCCTTTTTATTTTTATGTATAACATAACAGACTTTTTCTAATATTTCAGTTACTTTAACACTGTACAATTAAAAATCAATAACAAGTCAGAAGAGGAAAAGAGAAATTGCTTGTGGATTGTCTCAATTTTGACTGAAAAACCAAGGTTGAGGCCATGCTGTTTTACTCTGATTTATATTTAGAAAAATATGTAAATTGGTCCCAATTTTGTAAAATACAACTGAGAGATGACATTCTGCGGATAGACATCGAGTTACTTATAATCAAATAAGATGTATTGTTTGTCTTTAAGGTCTCCTTTATATATTTTGGAAAAGATAAAGAGACAAGAAGAAAAAAAAAAGTCAATATCTTCTTCAGGTCCTCTGTAGCCAGACCCATATAGCATCTTTGCCTATTTTTTCCCAAGTTGAACTGGCCTGCCCTCATTTTCTGAGTTGGAACTAGGTCTGCTTTAACTTCCCCTCATAGTCAGATTCCACGGGCAGCTCATCCCAAGTTTTAATTCAAATGATGCTCCTCAGATCACTCTATCTTGCAGTCAAACCTAGGATCAGTCTAATTTCTGCTATGATTGTTCCAAGCATCCCTACTAGTTATGAGAAAATCCTTTCCCAGAATTTGGCAATGGGGAGGAGTCTAAGTGCTCGTAGTCACTACTTGAGACGACACCTCAAAAAAATCGAGGATACAATTATATCATCCACAACACCCGGGCTTTACAAAAGAGTCACCCTAAGGTTGTTTTAACTAGGGCCCTATAACTTATATATGTAAAACTTGTGGAAACTTTTCCCACAATAATACCACAGGATGGAACTGTCAGTGTATAAACATAACTCACATCTCAAAGAGATTAAAAATTTATGCTAGAGCCAAATACGAATGACCATGGCCTGGGAGACAGAGATTCAGGTAGGCTCTGAATTATGTTCCTGTGGTTTAACAATTTCATAGAGTTTATAGCCACAGAAGAAAGGAAGGTTGTAAATTAAGGCATTCCTTAAGTACACTGGTGAGAGCGTCAGGTAGGCAGTGTACAGAAGAGGGGCGGATCCCTACCATATGCCTTTCATATTATCTGAGAACATTCTTAGCTTTTGCATTGATGGAAAGCTGAGATGGTTGATCTGTGTATATCAAAACATTTTAAGACAGTATTTCTAGGTCAGATGCAGAAAGGGGGCATGACAAAATGTGGTCATAAAAAGGGTCAAGGTAGCCCCTGATAATCTGGCCCTACAAACTTTCAAGCTCTCCACAAACCAGTGGGAGTTCAATTAGCAATTCCTAAGAGGCTTGATGTAAGTGAGGCTATTTCCTGGGAGCTTCAGTTTACAGAGCAGAGGACTTCAAGGCCCCAAAAGGCTGTGGTGGCAGTACCAAGTATTGCTGAAGAGGGCTGAAGTGGAAAATTTGACTGGCCACATCACTACAGAAGTGCAGTTTAGTGACCAGGGACCCACAGACCTAGAGGAATAATTCCTCCTCCCTCCTTGGGCCTGCCCTCAAGGCTGGCCTGCTACAGTTGTAGGGCAGCTACAGTTGGAAACTCAGCCTCCCCAGACCCCACTCCCTGACCCATGTGCAGCCCCAGGCACAAATGACAATCTGCTCAGAACTGCACTAAAAATCAATATATTACTATAGTTCAAAAGTCCTATTTGAGAAATTGTCATATATTAAGATTTCAGAGTTTCTAAGTAAACAAGCATGAGGTATTTAAAGTTTCTAATTGAGGCATAAAGTCTTTTAAGTTAAGCTAAACTACAGCTGTTCTTTAGCTTTTTACTTTTTCTCCTTATCAAAGAAACGCTGTTGTGGTTGCATTTTCATAACTTATTTATATAATAATTACTGATAATTATTCTCTTAATGTGTATATGGGCTGTGTGGAGAGAGAAAAGCAAGAGAGAGACAGGCAACACGTATTATTTTAAAAGATAGATTTTTGTTTTGACAACTGTTCACATTTCAGAGAAATAGACCCTTGACACTCTCAATTTTATAGACTGTTAGGCAACTGAATATTTTCTGGGGTACTTTTGCATTTTAAAATATAAAAAGAAATAACTCGATAATAAAGATATCTTTTAGAATATTATATTTTAATGCTATCATTAAATGCATGCAATGAATTAAAGTAGAAAGCAATTCTCCAATCCAAAAATCAAAATATCACCACCACACCCATGTACATGAATTATGAAGCATACACACTGGAAATGTAAAAATAAGTTGTTTCTATGATTAATTTAAAATAACCTAAGTGTTTCTCTGGATGAGTCAAATGAAAATTAGAACCAAAAGAAGCATCCTATACCCATCACTTGTTTATGTTTCTCACTCTTTTATGTGTGTCTACTATTTATAACTCATTGCATTATAATAACTAAGCTTTTGCAAAATACCTTTCTGTATTTCAGCCACCATGCAAAAGCGCCTAAAGAAGGAGAAGAAAGCCAAGAGAAAACTTCAGGAAGCCTTGGAATTTGAATCAAAGCGAAGAGAGCAAGTGGAGCAGGCACTTAAACAAACTGCTCCTGGTGACAGTGGCTTGCGGATGTTGAAAGGTAATGTCTGAGTCAAACTTCCATGAAAATTCAAGGTAAACAAAGCACAATTTGAATCAAAGTAAGAGATAGAAGTGAAGAGGAAAAAAGAAATGAAGGAAAAGAAAGAAGAAAGAAAGAAAAACATGAAAGAGAAAGAGAGTTAGTTTACTAGGAATAATTTAAAGAAAATCAATTTTTGGCCAATTACTTTAAGTCATGAATTAAACTAGTTAACATAATCTCTGTTCTGGGTGATAAAAAAAAATCCTGAGAATACCAGAAAATTCTGTTGACTTTTGCAATAGAAGTAGTAACACTGATATCTTCCCTGCAACTGAAATGTGTTTTTGATTTATGATGAGTAAGCTGATATTTGGGAGCCTTAAGTTTGATCAGCTGTAGAAGGCTGGTTCTTTTGATGCAGACTACATCAAAGTTGAAGTGTTTAAGGAGCATCTGGTTGAAAGGGGGTATTCTGAGTAAATCCTTGTAGATTCTTTGGGGAAAATGCTAAATAATAGAATTTATTTTAAAACTTTTTCTGATTTTATCCTTAATTCTGAATCCACATTAACATTGTTTTACCTCATTCTGACCCAATTTCAAGTAAACATTCAACTAAAATACATACACATGTGCACACTCATGTGAACATAAAGAACTTTTTACATCACAATTATTGTAGCTCTTACAATGTATCTAAAGAGCACAATTGTCTTAGCTACTTTTTTATTGCTGTGACTCAATACCGGACACCTACAAACTTAGGAAAGGAAAGGTTTCCTTACCTCACAGTCTCGAAGGTCACAGTCCATTCAGGCGTGGCCGGCAACATTCGAAGTACATGGCACAGACAGAGGTGGAGGCAGCTTCCCCAGACATCACAAACAGGAAGGCAAGCTGAGGCTATTTGATAGTCCCCACCCTCCAGGAAGGCAGGTGCAGCTTATGTATCCTTTCAGGTCTCTGCCCAGTAACCAGTCCCTCCTGCTTCCAGGTGTGGCCACTGCACACCATTAATCCCAACTTAAGTGTAATCCACCCCTCCAGACCAGACCCCAATCCACCAACATCACATGGTTCCATTAAAATCCATGAGGCTTTTGGGGGACACTCCAGATCCTAACCACAACAACAATAGTAAAATATTTGTTCCAAAAGGCAGAAATTCATAAAGATCACAAACCACAGATTTTAGCCTTCAGTTGCACTAACATGGTGAAAATATCATCAACTATCACAACTCACAGAAAGGAAATGAACCACAAGAACGGGGCGCTTCAACTCAAATAACTAAGTCCATTACATTTTTCTTGTTTTGCAGTCAAGGCAGTTGGACTGGTGAAGTTTAGTGGACATTCATTGGGAGATTATTTTCCTAAAATTAATCTTTAGAGAATAAAATGAGTGAGGACATATTTATTGTTTGCCTACAAATATACACTCAACTCTAGAATTTGGAAAGTGTATAATTCTTTTCACTACCACTAAACAAGGCATATAAAAACAAAACAAAAGCAAACAGGCACTACCCAAGGTCTTCATCATCTAATGAACAAAGCATCGACTTCCTGCAATTTCCCCAATACAAAGAATCAGGAAATATAGACTTAGACCTTAAATTGGGATGTCAATTCTTTCAGATACTCGAATTCCAGATATTGAAGTAGAAAGCGATGGGACCCCTCATGACAGTGCTGCTATGCAAGGTACGGTAAACAGCATACTTCTTCCTGGGACTTCTAGTGATGTGAGCCCTGGGGTGGGGTGAGGACGAGCCCCCATGGTGATTCTTTACATAACTGAAATAAATTACTTACCTCTTTTCACTCTGTAAGATTTGAAGCAACTGCACTGTATTTTTTTTTTTGAGAACAACAAAAAACAAACCAAAACATAGAGTTAATGTGACCTTGAAAACCCAGTGACACTGTAGATATTTAGGACTAGTAAGGTCATATATATTATAAGTTTCTTGTGTGTTTTGCTGCCAAAAAAGTATGGATTTATATGTTAGGTATATTCTGAAAATAAAAACATCTAAATTTAAATGTACCTCTCAGAAGTGTATAATACATTTTTAGCTTTATTACTTGACTTTTTATATGTTATAATAATAACCTATCAATATTTTAAACTGTTTTAAGTAATATCTTATACAAATCTTTAAACTTACATGCTATTTTTAAAAACAATTTTAATACGAAAATATGAGTATGACTTGTACTTCATGACATGCAAGATTCTATACATGTGTAGGTCCTTTAAAATATTTAAAACTAATAATAAGAAAACAAATGAAATATAGCAGTATAAAGTCTCGCTGAAGTTCCAAATCACCTAAGAACAATAAGTGAATTTGGGGGCTTGAAATTTGCCAATTTAATGCTAAACACCATTTTCTAGCCCTTCACACATTTACGTAGATAGATTTATTATAAAAATACAAATAAAAAGATACTTTATAAAAATATTTTCTAACTTTGAAACAATAATAGCAGTGATTTTTGTTGTTTGTTGGAGTTTTTTAAAATTGATAACTTTCTACTGTGTGGTGACTGGACCATGGACAAATGACAGAGCTGGATGTGACCGAACAGTCCGTTAGTGCATATTAAAAACCACTGTTTTGCACAGGAGCTTCAAGAAATTTAGAGATTCTTGTTTAGGTTCTTTTGCAAGCCTTTACAAAACCAGGATTGCCAGTGTTGACAGCCTAAGGTGTGAACTGTGTTGAAAGTGTGAATGCTTTTCTATTGCAAGTTTTTGTTAACCCTTTTTTGCTGGCTTAGTTTCTTCCTGTGGTTTAGTCTATGTGAGCATACCAGTGTGAATGGGATTCAGTTTTTGTCCAATGACTTGATCACAGATAAGTTCATGGATAGTTTCACTAGCTGTCAGCCTGGTATGTGAGACTGCCATCAAACACTAGGGCACTGGTGGTGCTGGTAAATATTCTGAAGCATTTATTTGACCCTTCTGAATCAGTGCATGTAAGTACAGCCGCAGTCTGATAAAGCCAGTGAGCTTGATTTTGCCCCTAATTTTAGTAGGATTTAAAGTCAACTTTAAAACTAGAAGAAGTTATCTAAACACATCATCCATATATTTTACTTTTATTGTGCTTTAGCCTCATACCACAATCCAACTCATTGCTTCTTTTAATTTATGTGGAACAACTTTCTCAATCCAGAGATAAATAGAACCTTTTAAATTGTCCCAAAGTTATTTTGTTTTCATGCAACACACAACAGATAGCCTGTTATTGGTTGGTCAATTTGGTGAAATATGCAAACGTAGATTTATTCTCCTTTGACCCCACATCTGTAATTTTGTGAAATGTGCAAAATGACATTAACATGTTAATTTGTACTTAGGAAAGAGTACTTTTAATATCTGATTATCTTCACATTTAGTAAGTTCTACTTTTTACTGAGTAAACATAAGAGAATAAGATACAATTTTAAAATGACTGAGATGAAAATTAAAGCAAAGGGACTGACTTTTTGCATTTTTTCCAAAATGCAAATCAAATTATCTACTATTCATGGTTAATATTGTCCATGTATGATAAAATATGGTGGCTTAATAGTTTCTTAGTGAATGTCTGGGAAATTATGCTCAACATTACTCAAGATAAAGATGATAGAATTGGCAAAGCATACATTCTCTCCTCTCTTAGTGCAATGTTTAAGCGCTGCATATAATAAAGTTTCATTATTTTATAGAAAACTAGAGTAAATGGCTCATATTAAAATGTCAGTAGAATCTAATTTTAATATATAAAAGATATTATTCTGAGCAAAAATTATTTTTGGCAGTCAAGTGCCTAAATGTCTGAAAATATCAGAACTAATCTTAAAAATAGTTTAATCAGGTCAAATAACTCCTTAAAATATACCAATCAATTTGCCTACTGTTTGAGATACCTAGAACTGAAAGATGACTTTTGTTTTTGTCTATGAATCTCAGCAAATATAATGCTTAGAAAACATAAAATGGAATCTTCAATATTATCTTTTCATTCATGCTAATGATTTTGCTCTTTTGTGTGGGGAATGTTTTTTTTTTCTTCTTTTGGAACTTACTTTAGTGATGTTTTCATCTTTTCTACTGCCCTCCATTACACATTTGTTTTAATTTGAAAGATTATACACTATGTTTGAAGGTCATTTCAAGCATGCCAATATGATGCCATTTCCAAAACTTACCTCCACTACAACAAACAATTGTGGCATCACTGAAGTCCTTTCTCTTTCTCTTATCAATAGCTCTGCTCTATCGGATAGAAATCTCTCACTACCCTAACTCTCCTTTTAGAATTTGGTCGTTACCACTGTGATATCTCCTTACAAGAATATAAAGAAAACTTCAGAAAATGCTGCATGATCACCCTTAAAACCATAAAATTATATTCAGTTTTATCATAATTTCAGCAAGAATTTTATTGCATAAAAGTACTCAGACACCACAATTCTTGTATGTTTTACACCTTTCATCAGCCTAGTTTTTTCCTTCCTTACATGCTTTGTTTTTTGATACAGGATACCATGCATAGACCACCTTCCGATTAAAACAAGTCTGCATCTCTTATATTTTAGCACATAGCCATGGCAACGCCGTGTGAAGGTTTTCAGGTGATGTCACAGTGAATGTTCGCTCACTCTGCTGGTTATGTCCACTGTCTCTGATGACGTTCTAAGTGAAGCATGCACATTGTCACGGTCCCATTCAGACTCCTAAGAGTCGTACAGATTAACATGGACCTGCCAGCCAGCATGTCAGCCTGCTTATCAACCCATCTCTGCTTCACGTAAAATAAACATACCAGGTGTCATTAAGTGCACCTTCAGTTCAACGATTTTTGCCAATGACATTCAAGTGCCATTTGTGTAGTGCAATTTTTGCTGATAAAAGCAAATTCAATTAGCACACCTCCAAGTGAGCTGATAAAAACTAAGACTGAACAGCAGTACCATTAGCTAACAAAGTAATATTTTTTACTGCATTCTGCCACTTAGTTATTATCCTATTGGAAATCTAATTATAATCCTTTTACTCCCCAGTCAAACTTTACAGTTTTTGCAAGCTTAGCATTGACAAGTGATTTCATTACGTTTGATTGCCCGTGCCCAGATTGACTTAACTTCTCTTGGAGACCTAAAAGCCCGCTCTGTTTCACAGACTCCCTGTTTGCACATTATGGCAACAGCTACTTTAATTAATTAGCATGAACAGCAGTAACATGAACTGCTGAACAGAAAATAACATCACTTTATGATCACAGAGAGACTTCTCTTTTTGCATGCTTATACCTTAGTTAATTCTGCATAACTATATTTCATTGTTAGAGATGATCGGTAGAGTTGGCAGTGTATGTTTTTTGAGTTCATAAAAAATGACATCATCAACTTAATAATCATGGGTAAAACACAGAATAGGATGTTCCAAAATTTTAGAAAATAAACAACATTCGTGAACTGGGTTTCTAGTCTTCAAATAAAGCAATAAAAGTGTTCAGTGGAAATACCTTTATAAAGTACAAGATCAGAGTCACAAGGTAGTCCTGGTTCTGCCACTGTATTTGTTTGGGTAAAAAGAAAACAAACTAGGAACCGCTTTTCACAAGAGAAATGTTAATCTCTGTGAAGAAATTTATGGTTTTTGTTGCTTACATATTTGATAAAGAAGATGATTTAAAACTAGAATGTATTTCCTTTGATATTTTCCATTAATATAAATCTTAAATATTTTCTTCTTTTTGCTATTAACACTTTAACAAGATGTAGCATATATTAAATCCAACCTACATGCCAAAGTAAAATAAAACCTAATATAAAAGTTTACTTACTAAACTTTTTCCCTCTGGACACTTTTGACCAGAAAAAATTGTAGACACTAACTCAAGTCTAAAAAAACCCATAGAATTCATAATATCATCCATACATTACTAAGCAAAAATGCCAAGGAAGAATTAAAAGCAAAATGCTAAGGGGCACATAATTGCAAAAGCAGAAGATACGATTTTGTTTTGTATATTACAAAAACAGGTTTTAAATCATACTATATACATACATCAGAGCACATACAATTCTAACTTTTCTATGTTAAATACATATTTTACAATATAATTTAATATTCACATATAATATAGAATCTTTAATATATATAGATATGAAATATAAGAATATGTACAAGATTGATCAAAGTATATAAAATGTTTAATAAAATGTATTAGAGTAAAAGAAGTAATATCATTAGTCCCCTTGAAAATATTCCCCATGCTTTGAAGACACTTACACCGTAAATCTTGCCACTTTCTGAAACAGTCGTGAGAGGGTTGAAATTCTGGTGAATGCTGATTCCCAGCGCCACCAGATGGCAAAACTGGCTCATGAAAGCTTTATGGTATTCCTTATCCACCTTATTTACCAGATTTGGTGCTATGCAACTTTTGACTCTATCCTGAAGTACAAATGCCCAGGAAATATAAACTGTTTGAGTATGTTTGTGACTTCGAGACAATCATGACAGCCTAAATAACGACACGCAGGAGGGTAGATTCAAAATCAATCACGGTGGAAGATAAAGATTTCATTAGTGCGATAGCATGCCAGGGATCTAAAACGAGACTTCAGTTCGCCCACAGAAGGGAGGCAAGGAGGCAGTATTTGAGCCTGGGCTGTAGGGTTGAGCTGGAAGGGCTGAGAATAGGGCATGTTGGGGGGTTGTGCTGAGATCTCTTAGATTTTACTGTTTTGTTTTGAGACAGGTTCTAGCTCTGTAGCCTAGGGTGGTCCTGAACTCACTATAAATCCCAGGCTAGTTTTCTACTCCTGCCTCAGCCTCCTGAGTGCTGAGATTACAGGTGTGTGCCACCAAACCCAGTTTATGTGGTGTTAAGGACTCGAACTCGGGTACTTGGTGCTTACCTAAGCGCTTACTAGACAAACGCTTTAACAGTTGAGTAATTCTTACAGCCCCAGATTTTACCATTGAATAAGCTAGGGCCTCGAGGCATTGACCTTTTTCCTGGCTGAGTTCACACATTGAAAAATTGGTTTGTTTCCTACGTAGGTTGGGACCTTGAGACAGCAGCCAAAACCAGATTGCAAGCTAGACTATGAGAGTGATTTCCAGTCCTGTGGTAACATTTTATCACTAACACTAGGACCATGAAAGATAACAGGGAAAGATACGTTTCATATAATTTTTTGCCTTGGATGTGATAGAAGAAAAATGAATAGGAGAACAGATAGCATTTCTTTAGTAGGCTTTTCCACTGATTTTCACCACAGACTACTCTCCACTTTTCCTTAGAAGTTCCAGATACTCCTTCATGATTGACATCAACCATTAATTTCCTTTCCTTTGGGCCTTGTACTATTTTGGAATATATATAAGGCACTTTAAATATTCCCATTGTAAAGTGCAAATGTTCTCTTGTAAAATAAATGTATAACAGGTCAGAGACTAAAGGATTAGTAGGAAATAGGTCGGACTTAAAGATGGTCTCTTAAATGATTTCTTTCAAAGTAAGAGCCTTTTACTACCCAGAGAATCATTATTGCAGCTGCCATCAGAAAGTATAAAAAGCACCTACTAAGCTGAGAAGATGCCAATATCATTCTCTAAAAGAAAGGATTGTTTTTATTTCTACAAGGTTCATTAGATGATCTGAGCATTTCTATTTTCATCCTCAGGGAGAATTTCTCTTATTTTCTTCATCCTCCACAAGATTTTTGTCTTGATTAGTTACAGTTTCCAGGTCATATCATATCTCTCTGCTGTAAAACACCTGTCATATTATAACACACATGTTTCTAGTTCTTAAGATGATACAAAAGGCTTACACTATTTGATTATTCAGGGCTTGACTGTCACAGAGTAACTTGCACCACTTACTCACATAGTTAAAGGGATTATTTATAATAATACTAATTGTGATGATAGCTTTAAATCTCAAACACAGATCTAAGAATTACAATTCCAGCTACATGCCCCTTACATAACATATGAAATTGCAGTGACAGTAAAGAGAATTGCAAGCTAAGATAGGTTGTTCTGCTAATCAGAATTTTGAGTTTAATGGAATTATTCATTAATAAGTCATTTTTACTAAGATCTAAGAAGACACATTGGACCTAAGTTTTTCTTTCACATTTGCATAAAAGGTTATAATCATATGCTAGCATCCTCATTTTTACCTTTGAAAGTTTAAAATTATTGCGGCACACATGTGTAGCAGTGTTGTGACGAGATGCCTATCATTCTTGGAAATGAGATAGTGATGATTTAATGGAAAATAGAAAGGGACTATTTGGCATTTGCATGGCGATTTTGTGTCATCCTTAACAAAAATGTGTAAGAGCAGAATTAATTTTATGTGGTAGTTTGGAAAGTCATGTTTAATCTCAATTTTACAAATACGGAAATGATCTGAGAGAAGTTGATATGTTTGCTGTTGATAGCTCAGTCATTGTTCTCACTACATATAAATTCAAGTGCTTCTTGAAAGTGTGTTTCTGTGAAAATCTCTCACACATAGATAGCCAGGGTATTTGAAAATATTATCCTATGTAGAACAGTGCATGTAAGGGGGAAGCTCCTTCAGTTTGTAATTAATATCAAAATAGACTAAAACCAATTCTAAATAATAATCACCTCTAACTTAAAGTTTAGAGTGGTTACATTAACATTTCTGAAAATTCCACAAATAGCATACATCTCTCTTTTCAATGTAAAACTGTACAAAGCCATTGAAATCGTAATAGAAGGAATCTTTGATTTGTAAGTGCGCATCATAACCCTGTCGGAACTAGACATCAGTGTTTCCTCAATTAGCACATTTTAGGCAATACTTCCTCAATGTGGGACATTAGTATACAGTTTTATATATTTGCTCTAGGAAGCTTCCTTGTTATTTATGATAGCCATATAATTTTTGATTTTGAAAGTTATAGTTAATTTAAAGGACATAATCTGTAGAATATTATATAGACTTCATTTGCCCCTTCAAATTTATGTTTTAATTTCTTAATGTTTGAAATTAATGTTGGTAATAATCTATATATTGAGCTATAATCTACTTTTTGTCAGAAATGCAAATGATTATCAGGACAACCTTTTATCAATTTCTCACTAGCTTGTAAGAAAGCGTCATTTTTACAAGCATCTCTTTTTAATCTCTGCCTTCCCACAACATTTAAGGGCTCTGTTTTCTTTAAGATAGCAAAAAGAATAACTACAATGTTGATATAATCATCTACAAGCTATCTTCTGGTAGAATAGTATTTTCAAATATCCTAGCTATCTGTGTGTGAGAGATTTTTATAGAAACACAGACTTTCAGGAAGCACTTGAATTTGTATGTAGTGAGAACGATGAGTGAGCTAAGGTTTGTAAGTCCTAGTTTCTGCTATCAAGCTATAGACATGATATAATGAGTAGTAAAAAGCATCAGAGAGAACTAATAATACTCACATCTTACTACCGGTTGACCGCATTCCAGCCTCCTGTGGGGGATGTTGAATGTTGACATTTTAAATATTGAATGTTGTAATGTATTTACAGTCCTGTTTTTACATTTATCTCCATATTTTGATTCTCTCGACATTAGATTTCATAGAGCTTTCTATCAATATAGCAAGTAGATGTCGTTCAAAGTTATTATGAGAAAAGTCATATTTTTAAGTATTGAATATTATCACTATTAATCTTACATAAAACTCAAATTAGATACTCTAAAACATTTCATAGTTTATAGACTTATGAAAGATGGTATAAACGATTTTATATTCTTAGGGAAATGGTATAGAAACATAAACATCATTTTATACTATTATAATATTTACAAGAAAAGAGTAAAAGAAGATAGCATTCCGTATGTGACAAACACTCTTAGAATGGATCCTGCCTCGATAGTATCCCATAAGTACTAGCTTGCGTATATCTTTCTTTTCCTCCCTTCCTCTTTAGTCCTGGAAACTAGAAATCAAGTGCTTCTAAAGCTCTTGCTGTGGCTCAGAGTGTGCAGGTCTTTGTGCTGGCGACACATACTGTTCTTGCCATTCTGTAGTTGAATGAGAGGCACATCGAAATTGCATAAAGAACGCTAGGCTAGCCATCAAGGTTTCTCAGTAGCTAACTGGGAAAGTCAGTGGCTAGCATTCAGAAGTCATTCAACCTCTCTCTGCCTTAATTTTAGCAAAACAGGTTCAAATTTGCCCAATATTTCCCATCAGTTAGTTAAATCCAAACACTGACAAATATGACGATTAGATGTTATCATTAATATTATACTCTGCCCTGTAAATATGCATGTAGTATTTGCGATTACAAATGCAAATTTCAGAAGTGACAAAATATTTCAAATATAATTGATGTTTGAAACTTTCAAACGTTTACTCTTCACTACAGAGTTATGGTAAATATATCTCTATATTTTATTTCCACATGTTCTTTTAAATTTGAAACTTGTAAGAGTGAGACATTTAATAATATGGAAAGGGAAAATTAAGCTATTCATTTACAAAACAGAGCTAAGAGTGAACAAGAAAGGTTGACACTCTTTTATTATTCTACATGTAAAAAAAAAAAAAAAAACAAAGACTTGTACTGGCCTTGAGTTGATTCAGTTAATGTTAAGACTACTAAGGTCAAATGGTTATTATTTGAAGAAAATTTTTTTTTGCTTTAAAAAAATCTATATTCTAAAAATAACAGAATCTTCGGAATCAATGACTTCAAAATAATGTTCTTCCCTAGACAAAAGAAAATCAAATATTCACTCTCAGTTGTCTTTTCCTATTCCCAAATAATTATTTCTATGTTTACATCTTGCAGTAGTAACTAACTGACCTCCACACTAACTTCATTACTATTGCTTATTTAATTTGAGAATGTCAGATACTGAACATGTTTTTCAGCTGAGAGTTCACATAATTAATTAATTCTATATTTAATTTGGATTGAACCTGAGACTGAAGTGTGCTGACTATGCCAGTATATGCCAGTACCTCTTTCTTACTCAGGTTAAGAAAACAGGACCTTTCAAAGGTTATTTTAGTTGTTGCCAACAAATATTATGCCCATTTGGAAATTAGAAACACTTATTAATTAAGGAACTTAAAATATGAAACTTACATTTTAGAACTTATTTGCAAAATATTGCTATTGCTTCAAAAATAAGTTAACCATCTCCAAAAAGTTGATAACCTGAAGCATGATTGTGCCGAAGACAATTCCATTCTTAAGAAGTCTTGTTTTCGCAAGTGAATAAGTGGTGAGGAAATATTTGGAAGAAAATGTGAACACTTATTATGGAACAACTCACAAATGTATTTTTTACTAGAACTAAATTAAGCATCCAAAAGCATTATAGACAAACTTGGTAATCTCTAAAGAGACACAATGTGAGCAATTAATTTTTCCCACTATTTTTATCAATACACATATGTAATACATAGTATTTACAATGAATTTAGGTATTTCGTGCACATATGTATCACATCAACTTTACAATCCCTTCCCATTTTTGACCCCCCCCCACCCCCTCCCTATCCCTTCCCCCAACTGCAGCTATCACTTCATGTGGTTCTATAGAATGTCTGTGTTCTGGGTTTTCCAAATCAGAGAAACTATACAGTACTTAACATATGAGCAATTAATTTTAAACAAGAGCCCTGCAGGGGAAGGAAATCTTATCCTGAGAGTCAATTTCAATCCTCAACAAGGATTCTGACTAAAAAAAAAAAAAAGTCATATAGATCTTTATTCATGTTTTAGACTGAAGAAAAAAGTGAGAATACTGTCTAAATGCCCTGCTTATTAAGTAAATCATGTGTTTTTCTTCAGGTGGTCAAGTACGTGCACAAAGGGCACATGAGCAGATCTCGGAGTTAGGAGATATCATTTATGACATTTTTCATGTTGATGTTACCTTTGGGGAATAATCTCAAGTTTTAACCTCTTGGAAATAAACCACCTTGCTCACCTTTATATCTTTAATAGAATGCAGACATACCAGAGTGAATGTTTGACTAAAGAATAAGTTAATGAAATAATATATTACATAGTTTTGTGCAAATTTTAAACATATATAGCACAACCAAATGCCATAAAGAGAGTTTGTGGTTTTCAGCAACATGCTTTGAGTAGATTTTGGATTTTCTTTGTTGGAATAAAGTTTTGACCAGGTCTTATTGTTTTTTCTGTGCAGCTTGAACAATGAAGCCGGAACTCCAACTGATCATAGGCACGAATAGGGTGCTGTAGCTGTTACCTGCTTATCTAGTATTGGAATTCTTTAGAATCTATCCACAAATTATCAAACTACCGAACCTTCAATTTCTTTTTGTTCATTACTGATACATAAAACTTTCCATGTACAGGGAAAATGTGCTAACAAACAGGCTTCACAACTTTTTGGAATAATCTTAATGGTACTTGAACATGATACTGTAGATTTCCTTAGTCTCTTTCTTCCAAGGAGTTTCTGTTGCCTCACAAACATGATCGCATTCATCCACACAGCAATCTAATGAAGTAAGGAGATGGAAAAACTTTCAAAACGGAGAAAATAGTATTTCTAGTTGGCATGAGAATAATAAAAAGCAGGCACACCTACTTAAAATAATTTATATTTGTCCAACTCCAGTTTGGTATTTAACAGGAATTATATCAAAAGACAATTTATTTGTACCAATAATAAATGCATGGTCTGTGATCTCACCTTTCTAAAAGACTTTGCCCTTACTTTTCTCTAAGGAATCAGAGGTATCTCTAGTTTCTAGATTTTACCACCTCTACATTTTTGCCTTGTGCTATTGGTGGTGGATAAAGGTATTTAACTCCTTTCTTCATCCTTTATCTGTAATGAAGGCAATCTCAAAACACAGATACTCAAGCTACTGAAACTACTTCCTTTATGTTTTCTTTTATCATATCACCAAACTTGCTCCTTATCATACCATCAAAAAGTAAATAAAAATGAAAAATTGATAGCCATAAAAAGGAGAAAGTAAGATAAGATGGTCGTTATTCACATCATGGATGCTTTTTAGTGTTTACCTGGCCGAATGCCTAAGATATTCAAATGATCAGGGCCAAATGGGTCATTTGTTGGTTTGAATGTCGTAGGAAATTGTCTGCAAAAAAATTTTAGTGGAAACCTAGATACAGGCTGATATCAAATACCTGTTGGCATTTTCATGCCTTTTAGAAATCTAGTAGAACATTTGAGCAACCAAAAACACTTAATACCGTACAACTCTCTCCTTATGTCGAACAAAATCTAAAAAGTTGTTTGATGCTCCTATCTGCCCTAGAATGAAAAAAACTCGTGATAAAACCAACACTCATAGAAAAAACCAACTAAGTTTTTAATCAACTTTCTAATAATAGTTTCCTGGAAATGGGCCACCTAACCTATATATTTTAAAATAATACATTAATTTGTATCAATGTGGCATTTAATATATCCAATCACTGAAGGACTATTTTTTCTAATGCACGGGTCTTTGGCCTCTGTTTCCCCGGACAGCAGATTCAGTTATGCAGAGCAGGTGTGATGTATTAGCCTAACTCAGCACAATAACGCCAAGTTAAAAAAAAAAAAAAGTCATGAAGAAGGACTGAAACAAATGAACCCTAATTTTATTAATATAAAATACCTGAACAGAATAATGATGGTGTGACTATAACATCCCCAAATGTCTCATCATTCTATATATTGAGTGGTAATTGGAATTGGAAAGTAATTTTAAATTAAGTCACTTAAAATAGTTTAGTGTAGTTTTACAATTAGACAGTTTAACTTACTTTCACCAACCCATAGAGCCCTGCTATGTTTTCTTGAATTTGGTTATTCCTTCCTTAAGCTTTAGGCAGATGACATAGGAGGCAAGTCTCACACTGAGTGGAATGTGGGTCCAAAGGTCTAACTCCACTGATGAGCAAAATGTTGCCTGCACGAAGAAGGCCATACCAGCCTTCTGTGCCCTGAGGTGTGTCCATGTCAAGCAGTGCTGTCTTAAGACAAGACCTACATGACCTGAAGTTTTTACTTTAAAAGTCCCATTTATATATGTCAAATTCTACCTTTCACCTGTCTCATAAATCTTAAAAAATTCTGCCTCCTCTCCCCAACATGGTGTGTGTTCCTACTTGTAAATTCTCAAGCTCCTAACACTTCTCTGGAGATGGTTTGTTCATTGCTTTTCCTGATCTTTAATCTTATTTACATCCAGAATGCAGATGAGATCATTTCTGCTTGAAACTCAAGTATGAACCATCTTAAGAACACAAACATTCAATAACTAATTAGCTGTTTCTTATCCCTAATGAAGTGAGAACATAGGATTTGGATTAAAATTCAACTACTGCTCTCCTCTGTTTACAGTTCCAGATGTTTTTGTTTTTATCTAGGAGTTTACTTTGACAGCTACTACTAAATGACAAATCACTCATATTATAGATGAAATGTATTTTGAAACTGAAATGTGGCAAACTTTGAGATTACTTCAAGGATCAGTATCAGTAATGCTGTCTCTATTGTCTTCTTTAACTGTTCAGCGTTGGCATATGTAAAATATTAGCAGAATCTGCATCAACGTCACACAACATGGCACAGGAATCTGTTTTTCTGCCTTCCTCACACTTGGGAAAAACAGCTGTACAACTATAAAATCTTCATTTATTCTATTTTGGCTAAAATAATTATTAATATTAGTGCAGTCTTCGTGTTAGCCTGCTTTCTCTAGATTTTCAAGCTGTGTGGAACTTGGTCTTATAAACAGGTACTTTTATCAAAGAATGTGGGCAGCTATATTTGTCTCTTTCAATAAAGACAAAAATGAAATATAATAAGGAAAGATATTTTCATAAAATTTATTTTTCTGGGACATAAATGAGGATTATGTTTTGCCATTTGTTGCTGTACTCATGTACCTTTCTTGAGGACATTGTTTTAACATTGCTTTTGAGCTAGTGGTTTTCACAATTTCTACTGCATGACTTCAATCTTACTACATTGTATAAATTTTAATCTTAGAAAAATGACTGTCATTTGATGTTGAAAACCTTTCCTTTCACATGTAGGCTCTATATACAGAAGATGTTGACTGGAGATTGAACAAACTGGTCAATTTCATCAGTGTAAATATTCTCAGGCTCCATCCACTTCTTTGGAGTTACTGATTACTAGGCAGTTTCCTAAAATATGAGCTTTATTTACTTTGGGTCCCTGGAAAAATTCAAGGAAACTTTATGGGTTCCTTCAGAAAAAATCTGATTGCTCTCTAATGATGTCTATCTCTCCACACAGTCCGACTAACAAGGAGTCAGACCCTTTTATTTTTCTATTACCATATCTTCATTTTTATTGTGAGTTATTACCCAGAAAATTCCAGCAACTGCCCACCATACTGTCTACAAAGTCCAATAAATATTTTAAGATATCATATGTAACTTTTAAAAAGGGAATACATTGTTCTTTATAATGTACAGCATTGGCCAAGTAAAGTAATATTTTATGGTAGGTTTATCAGTCCAGGAATGATACTGTATTTGTCATTTTATATGGAAATGATACATTTGCCTGGCAAGAAAGTACTTATATGAGTTTCTCAAGCACAAGTGGTGGATTTATACTAAATCATCCACACTTTCTTCCCCTATTCTTTTGTAACCAGAGGCCAGTTTTTCAGGTGCAGCTGCATAGTCCTGCGTCATAAGCCATTAAGATGAAAAAGAACAATAACATAAAGTAAATTTTTTCGAATGCACATTTTATACACACCAATCAAATAATATCTAAGTCTAGAATGGCATAAACTCTTTGGATAACCAATATTTAAATCTATACGGGTTTGAGCAAATCCTATAGTTATAATGAAATTCAGAACATTTGTCATCATACCTTTTACACAGTTATATGGGAAAGAAAATTCTAAATGTACAAAATTGTAGTTTATGTTAGATTAAAACTACATAACTAATTTCAGTTACTTCTGTTTTGATAAGCATTGGGGACTTCAAATAAACCATTATGTACAAAAGTAACGTAACATAGATCAGTATAGATCTTCTAACATAGTTCATGGGAAATATCTTTGCCAGTCTTCGATATCTTCAGTGTTCAAAGAACAGAAGCTATAGCATGAAATTTGAAAGATCTTTGGAAATTTACATATTTAACATAAAAATATCAAGTTTCATTTTAACAATACTAAGTCATGCTTACAGCGAGTCATTTTAAGTTCCTGAAGACAGAAGTTTTAGTATTTTAAAGCACATATCAGAATTACTCCACAGAAAAACTAACTTGTTTTCTTTTTTTTAAAGGAGGTAACTATTACTGTTTAGCAATGGCACAACAGTTTTATCCAGCCTGAAAGGTCCTCGCTGGCTTTACATAAGTGAAGATTCTTGTGATTCCAGTTTATCTCTGAACCTATTCAACTTGGAGTTGTTTTAATTGTGTTTATCAGCAAAGCTTTGTTTACTGGAATAGTTATTAAATCTATGTTATGTTGAATAAATAAACTAACACGTGTACATTTTTAAAGCAATGTTGTAAACTTTATCCTTGCATTAGGTTGACCAGTTTAAGAATATGGGATAAATCTTAACTAGCTAAAGTAACTTGACCTTATTTGATGCTTTTCTATGCTAACTTTGGCTTGGCTTTTTGTCTTTTAAGGAAAAAAATTACAGTAGTGTGTTAGTGACTAGAAACACATGTATGGTTTCTCTGTTATGCCATATATTAATATAAAACTTTGTTTAAAATGTACTTGCGAAACTTCAATATAAATAAAGGCATTTTGACTTTGTCACTTGTCACTGAGATTTTGTTTTTTCAGGTTGGCAACCGTGGTCATTGAAGTATGTAATAGAATCAGTGCAAATTAATAGAAAACAGGAGGGGGCTTGCAAAGCTTTCTGCAGTTTTCGTATTTCCAAACAAATATTACCATACATCTTATTTCAGTTCACTTGTGTAAACAAGCCAATACTCTTGTCCTCAGTTAGTGTATTAACTCACACCTCACCTGTCTTATCCACGCTGTGTGTGACTAGTGAACCTCTTTTCAGTGGGAGCCATAATTCCAGCTGGCCCCTCAATGGCTTTAGGTTTCCTTATTTAGAACCATACTGTCACTTTCACTGGTATCTCCTCTCCCATGATCTCCCTGTTTCCCCCATGTTACACAAAACTTAAGAATGCTGCCAGGACCAGAAGTTCTTAACTGTAGAGAAAAAAAATCCCTAAGGGTTTTGGTTGGTTGAGGAAGTCTAGCCTGGTAGTGTACTATGTCTCCCACCATCCCACAAGAACGTATAAGAATATCCGCATTAGTTGTCTACTTACGGATTCAGCTGCCCAGAGCTATCTGGGGTTTTATTTCACCTGGCAGCAGTGATATGAATTTTTTAGATATGAAAATGATTCAGTACTCGGTCTTATGAATTGTTGGGATTACAGAGAAACTGAAGTAATTATATGAATTTCTTGGTTATTTAGGGCTCACCGCATCTCAAATGTTTCCCGGAATAAGATTGCTTGAGATTTCAATGAAAACTCTCAATTACCATTCCATATACCCATCTCCACCACCGTCCCTCTCTTCCAACAACTAAAGAACAAAGTTTACAAAAAGAAAGTCTATATGAGAGAAGAATTCTGTCATTACAGAGTAGTTATTTTATAGTGTATCAATTCTTTCTCAGGTATAAACCTTTTTCTAGGGTTAAGAGGGTTAAGTCTTTTGCACTTTCTTCTGAGAAAATACATAGTAGTTTCATCCTTGAAGTGTGCCTTCAGGTGCTGGACTAGTTGCTTATAAAGTTTCTAAACTTATCTTGGAATACTGGGGTACGAGGGAGTTAAGGTAGCTGCAGGCAAATGTACTGTTATGTCAATGATAAAGCTGCCTTAGTTTTCACATGTATTTGTATATGTTAAAAATATTTTTAGTATTGATCAACAATTTCTCTCATTTAATGAAATCAGAGAACTAGAATAACCATATTGAACTCAACTATGCATCTTAAGTCTTGCTATAATAATTTATTATATTCCTTAGAGGAGAATATTTCTTCACTTTTGTATGACTTTAAAATGAGTTAAACCAAAATTTTTTGGATAAAAATTTTACTAAAATAAGGCACAACTTGTTTGTTATGTTGCCACATAATTTATAAGATTAGCAGAGTATGAAGATCTTACAAATTTTGGAGCAAAATGAACACACCAAGAGTACATTTTAATTAATGAAAGAAAAAACCAGAAGTACAATTCAGTGTCTAATATAAAAAATAAGCATGTATAAAAATATTCCAATAGAATCAAGGTAGCAGAATTTATATTACAAAAAGTTACTTCTAATGCTTATAATAAACTTTCCATTGTATACCTACTCTGTAGGAGATTAATATATGATTTTGTTATGTATGGTCTATTTTATATTTGGGTGCAATTTTTATATATAATTTCTTTAAAATTTTTATCATAAAGAAATTAAGAATACAATGAAAATTTTTATGATATTCATTGGAATGACCATGGAGCTTTTATCCTTCATTATATAAACATGATACAAATTATTTATTTGTATATGTTGAACCATTCTTGCATTCTTATCATAGATACAATGTGATTATAATGAATGCTTTTTTAAGGTGTGGCTGAATTTTTGGCCAGGTGATTTTTATATTATGGTCATAAGTAATATAGGCCTGTGGTTAGCTTGTTCTCTCTCTCTCTCTCTCTCTCTCTCTCTCTTCCTCTGTGTGTGTGTCTCTCTCACCCTTTCTTCATCTTCCTCATTTCTTTTTCTGATATTCTTTTTTTATCATCAGGGTAATCCTAGCCATATACATTGAGTTTGGAAGTATCCTATCATCTTTACCTTATTGAAAAAGCTTGAAATTTGAAATTTGCTATTAATTCTTCTTTACATGTTGTTAGAATTCAACAACGAGTAATATGGTCCTGGCCTTTCCCCGGTGGAAGAGTTTAATGCTCATACAATCAATTATTTATTTATTTCTACATGTAATTTTTGCACTTTCAGAATTTTTTTGTGAATAACTACAGGATTTCTTGTAACATAGGTCTGGTGTTGATTACCTTCCTCAGCGTTTTTGTTTTGTTTAAAAGTTCTTTTTTCCTTTAGGTTTGAAAGACATTTCTTCTGAAATCAATATATCTTTGGGCAGATTTTTCAGTATTTTGAGTATATTATGGCATTCTCTCTTGGAACATAAAGTGTCTATTATTTTTCTCATTACTTTTTTTCAAGATTCCTTCTTTTTCTTTTATCTTTGACAATGAGATTTTAATCAGACTCTAGTGAGTCTTATTTGAATATAAGTATATATACGTTTGACTTTCATATACCTAGATATTGACACATATTTCCTCATTTGTAAAGCAGTTTGATCTCATTTCTTTAAACTTTCTAATCCAATTTCTTTACTTATTCTCTAAGTCAATGACTTATAACTTTGCTTACATTAAGCTCTCATGAAACCCTTATACCCTTTTGCATTTTTTTACTGTATGTTTTCACATTCACAATTTCTTTGTTTCAACACTTTCAATTGGTGATTTTATTACATATTTTATTTTATTCATTGTATCTTTGGTATTCCTTTAAATTATTATTAATATTATTACAGTCTAATATATTATCACAGTTTATGTTTAGTGTTTTTTCTGATTACTTATTGTTTTCTTGATGTCATTGCATTATTTCTCTACTTTCTAAAAGTTTCCATTGCTGTTTAAAAAAATATTATAGTTTGGATTTTAAATGTCTCAAAATCTTATGTGTTTATCTTAGTTACTTTTTCATTGCTGTGACAGATACCTGACATACACAAATTATGAAAGAAAAAGTTTGTTTTAACTCGCAGTTTCAGAAGGTCACAGTCCATTTCTGGGCAGCTGGTAATGGTGGAAGCACATTACAGAGGCACAGGTAGAGGCAGGTCCTCACCACATTGCTAATAGGGAGACAAGTCAAATCAAGCCCAGAAGGAAGGAAGCAGCAGGTCCCATACCAGCGATTCACCCCTTCTGGGACCAGCCTCAGTGTTTCATGCCCTCCAGGTTTTAGCCCGCACGACACACCTGTAACCCAGTCCACATGCCTGCAATCTACAATCTGCCACATGCATTTTCTCCACTACAAACTCAAAATCTACCACACACTCATAATCCACTCCTCCAGACCAGGCCCTCATCTCCCAACAGCACATGGCTCCATAGAAACACGTGAGACTTTTGAAGGACATTCCAAATCAAATCACCATAGTGCTAAAGGTTGAACTAACACATATGGTGATATTGGGATGTGAGGAAAATTTGAAATTGAGACATTTTAAAGAAAAATTATTTCCTTGGGGCTATCTGGTCAGAGCGTGTATTGGAGCTGTGGATTTTCCTTGTCACTCTCCTTCCCATCTACCCTGAAGTGCTCAGTTTTGGTTCACCACGCACTACTCATAAGGATACTCTGCTGCACCAAAATACTGTCTCACCAATATCCCACAGCAATGAGGCTGCAAATAAACTTTTATTCATTTGCTATTGTTTATCTCAGGCACTTTGTCAAAGCAAGAGAATGCTAACACAGAAAACGGGTGTCAGAAGTTAGGCCAGTATTGTGATTATACTTCATGATATGGTCCGATGGCTTCGGAAATGATCTGCTAGAGTAATAAGTTTGGCGAGGCAAACAAGAGAAAACTTAGAACGTCATAAGCTGAGCTTAACGTACAATTCTAGTTGGAGCCCAGAAGACAAGAATGCTGACAGAATTCTGAGAGTAAACAGGGCTTATAAGGATTCAAAGAAAAATGAAGACTCAAAGGTGATTTGAATTAGAGGCATTTATGTCACATTCTAGGAAAGAAATTTTTGTCCTTGCCTAAGTATGTGTCCCTATGTAAGATTGAGTTTAATTTGTATTGACTGATTAATTTGCAGTACGAAATTTCAAGGCATTTGTCCAGACCCCCGCCAGCAACTTGGAGCCCACACAGCTGGGCCTAATTGGCACTCATTATTGTGGCAACCTGGAGGCATCCAGATAGCTGTATGCAGACCCCTTCCAGCATGGTGAAATGCATGCAGCTAGGCCTAATTGGCACACTTCTCTGCAACAACCTGGAAGCATCCAGGTATTTATGCCCAGACCCTCACCATCACATTAGATCCCACTGCAGCTAGGTCAAACCTGCACCCACTGCTGGAGACCAGCTGTGTTCAGACCCAGGCAAGAACTGCTGACACCACCACAACCATAGATTGAGCTTAGATGCCCACATCAGAGGGCTCAACTCACCCTTGGCAGTGTTTATACAGATGGCTTGCAGAGGAAAACGCACTAGAAGCCACCAGAACTGGCTGGAAACAATGCTCAACCATTTGAAGAATTCTCCAGGAATAGTAACTGGATGGAATGGCATCAGACTAAAAGGTTCTGTGCTCAACGCCTGCTTCACATAAAAAATACAGGGAGTACACTCGCTCTGTACTCCCCAACATGCTCCCAGACTCCTGCATGATCTGCACGGCAGCAAGAGGGTTGCAGGACTGACAGCTTCACCCAGAGTGGAAAAGCTATTTGTCTTAGTTACTTTTTCGTTGCTGTGACTCAATACCGGACACCCACAAACTTAGGAAAGGAAAGGCTTATTTCAACTCACAGTCTCGAAGGTCACAGTCCATTCAGGGGTGGCCGGCAGAAATCGAAGTACATGGCAGAGAGAGAGGTGGAGGCAGCTTCCCCGGACAAACAGGAAGACAAGCTGAGGCTAGTTGAGACTAGTCCCCGCCCTCAGGAAGGCAGGTGCAGCTTATATATCCTTTCAGGTCTCCGCCCAGTAACCAGTCCCTCCTGCATCCAGGTGTGGCCACTATACACCGTTAATCCTAACTTAACTGCAATCCACCCCTCCAGACCAGACCCCAATCCACCAACATTACATGGTTCTATCAAAATTCATGAGACTTTTGGGGGACACTCCAGATCCTAACCACAACACTATTCTAAGGTGGACGCAGTAGCAACTTTGAGGTCTGAAAGTACAAAATAGGTGGGCTGTGGTGAGAAACCCATCCTCAGTGAAACAGCATATTGCACAGCCAAAGAACAACATTCTCCACAACCAGAATACAGAGTTGGCTTAAAAGGCTGCCACAGCAAGTCAAAGGAACACCCAACAGCAAGCAGAGAAAACAGAGGGGCAAGGTGCTGCAGAAGGCCTCCGACTCACCAAAAGAGCCTCATCTATAAGCAGAAGAAGACCCAAAATTCCTAAACTTCAAAAAAATTAACCGACTAGTAGAATATAAGACAGACAGACTCAGACAACAAACCACACAAGACACTCAACTTGAAAAAAAAAGGATTTAATGAAAGAAATTAAGGAGGAAACAAATAGAGAACTAGCAGAGTTACAGAAGTCAATACAGGAAATAAATGACAAATTCAATACAGAATTCCAAAAATATGAAACGATAAAGGCAGAACATCAGGGGATGAAAACCTTGACGGAAATTTTAGGAAAAAGAAGGACACAAAATGAGGAAAGAACTTCTAATTTAGAAGACACAAACAAAATAATGGTCCAGACTTTAAGGTCTATCAAATGATTGAATGTCAACGAGAAAATGGAGTACAACAGACTATAGAAGACTCCAAGAAACTTAATCTCAGAATAGCAGGAATACAAGAAAAAATGGAAAGCCATACCAAAAGACTAAGTATCCTATTCACTGAGAACATAAGAGAAAAAGCATACATAGAAAATGAAACAGACGTGCAAATAATGAAGGAATACTATACACCTACTATATATGACCAAAAACAGCTCACCTAGACATATTATAATAAAAGTACCTCATATACAAAAGAAAGATAGAATCCTAAAGGCTACAAGAGAAAAATGCAAATTACATACCAAGGCAAACCTATTAGGGTAACATCAGACTTCTCATCACAAATTCTAAGAGTCAGAACTGCCTAGAGTACAGTCCTCAAAACTGTAAAAGACAGTAACTGTCAACCAAGACTTCTATACTCAGCAAAAATTTAAAATTGACAATGAAATAAAAACCTTCCATGATAAAGAAACCTTGAAGAAATGTATGAAAACCAAACCATAACTACAAAAAATTCTCAAGGGTCTGCTGATTAGGGAAATGGGGAAAAAGACAGGAAAGAATACAGTAGAAGATTTACCTTTAATAGACAGAACATTTTAAAAATTAGTAAACAAAAGAACTAAATATTTTAAACATGACAAAAATGGAAGGGCCAAAGACTCACATATAAATTATAATTCTAAATGTTAATGGCCTCAATCACCAATCCAAAGACATAGATTGGCTAACTGGATGAAAAATACAATTCAACCGTATGTTGCTTGCAACAGACACATTTCAGACATGGAGATAAACGTAGTCTCAAAGAGAAAGGCTGGAGTTCTGTATTTCTCTCAGCTGGGGAAGGCAAATAAAAGCAGGGGTAGAGATACTCTGCTGACAAAGTGGACTTTAAGCCAAAACTGGTCAAAAAAGATAAAGCAAGCCACTTCATTCTTGTAAAAGGAGCAATCCAGCAAGAAGGACTGACAGTCATGAATATTTATGCCCCAAGCAATGGTGTACCCAACTACATTAAAAAAAAAAAAGAAAGAAAAACTCCAGTGCTTCAAAAAACAGATAAACTCTAAAAAAGTGGTGGATTTAATACTCCTCTCTCCCAATAAGACGGGTGAACTAAACAGAAAATCAACAAAGACATAGCAAATATGAACTACACCTTATGGTCTCTCTGATATGAGAGTCCCAGAGCACAACTCCTATGGAACTTAAAACGAAAAACAAAGTGAAACAGGGGGGTCGGGTAGGGGAGAAGGGAGGAAGAGGAGGGTAGAGGGAGGGACAAAAGGAGAGTGGGAGAGCCCTTGTCACCTTGACAAGATACATATGTGAATAAAGGGCTCAACTCCATTGTAAACCTTAAATTTTGCACGTATACATATCAATATAATGGGGAAAAAACAAATATGAACTACATCACGGAATAAAGTATATGACAGACATTTGCAGAGTTTCAATCCAGCAACAACAGAATATATATTCTTTTCTGCTGCTTGTGGAACATTCTTTAAAATAGGCCACATTCTAGACCACACAACAAGTTTTAGCAGATATAAGAAAGTTGATATAATTACCACGCACCCTATCAGAGCATACTGAAATAAAACTAGAAGTGAAGTAAAACACAAACAAAAGATACATCTCAAACAAATGGAGTTTGAACAGTACTCTTCTAAATAAACATGGAGGCACAGAAGGAATAAAGGAAGAAATAAAAAAAAGTTTACAGAGGCAACAATGCAAATTACAACATAACCTCTGGGACAAAATGAAGGCAGTGTTAAGAGGAAAAATCATTTCCATAAATGTACACATAAAAGGAACTGAGCAAGCCCAAATAAATAATCTAAACAGAAAATTTAGGGCCCTGGAGAAATAAGAACAAGTCAACCTCAAAGCTAACATAAGGGAAGAATTTATGAAGATCACAGCAGGAATCACTGAAATAGAAACTAAAAAAAAAAAAAACAAAAACTAGAGTTCATGGGACTGGGCCTTTGCACTCCCCATTCCTCCTGCATACCAAAGATAGCCAGGTAGCTGTCAGCAGAGCCCTGCCCGTACCAGGGAGCTCATGGAAATGGGCCTCGCTGTGTCACACTCCTCTTGTGACCAGAGAGAGTCTAGTGTAAGAATTTCAGAAAAAGAAAGTCCATCAACAATACTGGAGCCCCAACTAACTCTAACAGAAGCATGAGGAAACATGGTAATAAAACAACTATCAAAAGACCTGACACCCCAGAAAATAATACCGATAATCTTGAAATAGCAGAACTCAAAGATGAAAAAGGCAAAAAAATGATAATTTCTGAGCCCAGAAATTCTAATTGAAACAGGAAATCAATGCTCTGTGCTGGGACATAGCTATATTATCAGCAAATATTGACATGAAATTAGAGGAAAATAAAGAAGATAGGAACCAGCAGATAACGAATGCAATACAAGACATTAGAGAGGAATTCAGCAGAGATATAAAAACACTAAAAGCTGACCTTCAGGATGTGAAAAAACACACAGAAAAAAAAAAGTAACCAGTTTGAACATTTTGAGAGTAGAATATCAGACCTAGAAGATAAACTGGTTGAGTTGGAATGTACAAGTGGTAAAGAATGCAAAACAAAAATGGAAGAAAGAGAATGGTTACAATAGCAGATGGATGCCCCCCGCCCATTTTATTGATATGTATTCGCGAAAAATTTAAGGTTTACAATGAAGTTGAGCATTTTGTGCACATACCTATCTTGTCAAGATGATAAGGACTTTCCCACTCTCCTTTTGTCCCTCCCCCTACCCTCTCCTCCCTGCCTTCTCACTCTACCCCCCTGGTTCACTTTGTTTTTCGTTTTAAGTTCCATAAGAGTTGTGATCTGTGTCTCTCATATCAGAGAGAACATTCGATGTTCCTTCTGCTTCTGACTCACTTCACTAAGCATGATGCTCTCAAGTTTCTTCCATTTGCCTGTAAAAACCTCCATGCTGTTGGCCTTAATAGATGCATAGTATTCCATTGTGTATAAATGCCACAGTTTGTGTATCCACTGGTCTGTTGATGGGTATTTTGGTGACTTCCATATTTTAGCTATTGTTAGTTGTCCTGTTATGAACATGAGTTATACATATATCTCTGTTGTGTGTTGTTTTGGCCTCTTTTGGTAATATTTCCAGGAGGGGTGTCGCTGGATATTTATTTCCAGTCTTTTGAGAGCTCTCCATACTGCTTTTCAAAGTGGTTGTACGAATTTACATTCCCACCAGCAGTGCAAGAGGGTTCTTTTGTCCCCACAGCCTCGCCAGCACTGATTACTATTTGACTTTTTGATATAGGCCATTCTCTGGAGTGAGATGGTATTTTAGTGTTGTTTTGATTTGCATCTCTTTTATGGCTAAGGATGTTGAACATCTTTTCATGTATCTATTGGCCACTTGAACTTCTTCATGAGAGAACTGCCTCTTCGTTTCATTTGCCCACTTTTCAACAGGATCCTTTATTTTGGTAGACTTACTTTTCTTCAGTTCCCTGTATATCTTAGTTATATCCCAGAGGATCAAAGACCTAGACATTAAAAGTGAAACACTGAACCTCCTAGAAGACAAATTAGGAAAATATCTAAAAGACATAGGTGTAGGCAAAGTCTTCCTTGACAAGACACCAAAAGCAAAATAAATTATCCCCATTATTAACAAATGAGATCTTGTCAAATTAAAAAGTTTCTGCACAACAAAGGAAACTATCAACATTGTAAAAAGAGAACCAACAGACTGGGAAAAAATATTCACCACCAACATCTCAGATAGGAAGCAAATAGATGTTTCAAAGAGAAACAACCTCACAATTATGAGAGTGCAGGAGAACACAGAGGCCAAAAAAAAAAAAAAAAAAAAAAAAAAAAAAAAAAAAAAAAAAAAAAAAAAAAAAAAAAAAAAAAAAAAAAGGCTTAAAGAAAATTTCCCAAATCTAAGAAAAGAAATGAACACTGAAATACTGCAGGCATATAGAAAACCAAGCAACTTCAATCAGAAGAGGACCTCGTCATCACACATTGTAATTAAAATACTAGAGATCCAGCGCAAAGAGAATATTAAAAGCTGTTAGAGAAAAACAGAGGTTGACTTACAAAGCTAAGCCCATTAGGACAACTGCAGATTTTTTAACCCAGACTCTAAAGGTCAGGAGATCATGGAGCAACATCATCTAAGCACTAAGAGAACATAAATGCCAATCCAGACTGCTATATTTAGCAAAATTATGTTTTAAATTAGAGGGAGAATATAAAACTTTTCATGATATGAAGAGCTTAAAGAAATTTGCAGTCACTTAGCCAGCACTGGAGAGAATACTTAAAGGAAAAGTAGAAAATGAAGGGAGGTTAATGACACCAAAGACCCCAAGAGAAAAAGAGATACCAGCTGTAGTAGAATGAGCCAAGAAGAAAATAAGTCTAGTAAATAATGCTGAAAAACTACAACAATGGCAGGACATACCAAACATACCTTGATAATTACTCTGAAATTGAGTGGCCTCGACTCATCTACTAAAATACTTCGACTGGCTCACTTGATCAAATTTTTTTAAAAAAGGAAACCCACAATTTGCAGCTTACAAGAGACAGACTTCACTTACAAGGCAATTCATAGACTGAAAAGGATGCAATTCAATATTTCATGCAACAGGACCCAGGAAACAAGCATCATCTCAGACTCATCATATTTCAAAACAAAACAGGTGAAGAGAGACAAATATGGCCACTATATACTGGTTAAAGAAAGACCAGAACAGGAAGAAATCACAATTATCAATATAGATGCCCCCAACTCTAGAGCACCCAATTATGTAAACCAAAAATTATTAGACCTGAAATGAAACATAGGCCCCATACAATTATATTAGGGGACTTTAATACTCCACTATCACAGATAGATTATCCAGACAAAAAAACCCACAAAGATATAAAACTGCTGAATGATACTGTAGAAAATTTGGACATAAAAGAATTTTATAGAGTTCTCTACCCAACATCAATAGTATACATTTCTTCACAGTAGCACATGGAACATTTCTTAAAATAGACCATATACTAGGTCATAAATTATATTTAAATAAATACAAAGAAATAGATATAATTCCTTATATACTTTCAGATCATAGTGGAATAAAACTGAAACTTAACAGCAAAAGAAAGTACACAAATACATGGAGACTACACAACTTACTACTGACCAAACAATGGATCACAGAAGAAATCAGAGAAGAACTCAAACACTTCATAGAGTTAAATGATGATGGAAGTACATCATATCAGAATTAATGGGACATGATGAAAGCAATACTTAGAGGAAAATTCATAGCCATAAATGCACATATCAAAAGAACAGAACAGTCACAAATAAATAGGCTAATGATGCACCTTCAGACCCTAGAAAAACAAAAATATCAAAGCCAAAATGCAGTAGAAGATAAGAAATTATAAAGACCATATTTGAAATTAGTGAAACTGAAATTAAGAAGACAATAATAAAGATAAATGAGTCAAAGAGCTGGTTCTTTGAAAGAATACACAAGATTGACAAACCTCTAGCTAAACTCACCAAAAGAAGGAAAGAAAAAGCACAGATTAACGCACTTAGAAATGAAAAGGGTGAAATTACAACAGACTCTGCAGAAATTCAGAATATTATGAAAAATTATTTTGAACACCTATCTTCTAACAGGTTAGAGAAACGGGAAGAAATCGATGACTTTCTAGACATGTACAAAGTATGAAAATTGAATGAAGAAGACATAAAAATCTTGAACAACCTCATTACACACACAGAAATTGAGGCAATAACAAAAGCTCTAACTACAAATAAAAGCCCAGGACCACATGGATTCATAGCAGAATTTTTTCAGTATTTCAGGGAAGAACTAACTCCAATTTTTCTCAAACTGTTCCATGAAGGTGAAAGAGAAGGAATACTACCAAACTCATTTCTGGGGGACAGCAACACCTTAGTCCCAAAACCAGACAGAGTTAACCAGGAAGGAAAATTATAGACCAATATTCTCAATGAATATAGATACAAAAATTTTTAATACAATTCTGACAAATAGACTCCATCAAGTAATCAGAAAAAAACATATATCATGATCAAGTAGACTCCATTCCAAGGATGCAAAGCTGGTTCAACATGCATAAGTCAATCAATGTCATCCACCACATCAACAAAACCAAAGCCAAACACCACATGACCATCTTAGTTGATGCATAAAATGCCTTTGATAATATTCAACACCCTTTCATGATAAAAAAAAAACTCTGAGAAAAATAGGTATAGAAGGGCCTTATCTCAAACTCATAGAAGTGATATATGCCAAAACCTACTGCAAATATCATAGTAAATGAAGAAAAATTGAAAATATTTCCTCTAAAATCAGGAACACGATAAGGCTGTCTACTTTCACGTCTCTTATTCAACATAGTTCTTAAAACACTTGCCATAGAAATCATGCAAGAAAATGAAATAAAGGGAATTTTTATTGGAAAACAGGAAGTCAAACTATCCTTATTTGCAGATGATATAATTCTTCTGAGCTCTTTCTCAGTGAGTTCATTGTTGGTATAGAGAAAAGCTCTTAATTTTTTAGTATTGATTTTGTAGCCTGCGAGTTGGCTGAATTTATTATTTCCAAGAGTTTTATAGTGGAGTTTCTGGAGTCTTCTACATAGATAGTCATGTCAGGCTGGTCCTGAACTCACTACGGAACCCACACCAGCCTGAAATTCACAGCAATCCTCCTGCTTCATCCTCCTGATTGCTGGCCAGGACTGCTACAGTAACAGGCATGTGCCACCATGTACAGCAATTATGTGGTGCTGGAAGATTGAACCTGGGGGCTAGCCCTTCTGAGTCAAGTGCCTTAATCACTGAGCTTCACCCCCAGGCCTTCAGTAAATCTCTTACTGCACTTCTCTTAGCTGTTGTAATATTTTTGCACATGCATAGTTGCTCATGTTATTATTAATCTTCATCCTTCATTTACAAAATTAGATATGCATACAAGGCAATTCTTTTACCTCCAGTCCTACTACATTTTCACACATACTAAATATCCACTTATGATCAAATAAATATATATTTAATATTTTCTTTTTTATAGCTCATGCTGTTATTTCATAGAGTGATCAGTACCCTGGACTAGTTATACAATCTATGGAATGAAGTTATTTTTATTCATATTTATCTCCCCAGTAGGTGATAGATTACATGCTTATTATTCTATAATATCTACCACAACACCCAGCACACTCAGTGAAACCATGCTGACTGACTGACATAATGCTTTAGCTGAGCACTTAGTGCAGGGTCTTACATGCAGTACTCATCTACTTTGGTGATTGTTGTGTTATGTGTTAAAAAATGATTTTTCCACTTACCTTGACTTGCATCTCTCTAGAAACTGATATTGAGTGCTTCAGGCACAGAGTAAACTCCAAGTATGAATTCTTCTGCTCAAAATAAATACTTCTCTTGAACATATATTAATACTCATTTTCTTCTTGGATCAAACTAAAGCCAGAGGTCTGTTATAGCTAAAATTAGGAAGCAAGGGATAAGACCTTTTATTTCACATTCCAGTATGACTTTTTGTTTTCTACCATAGCACCAGCTGTCTAATGGGAGGCTTTTGTTTTTATTTTCTTATTGATAGTAGATTTTAAAGTTGCCTAGTAAAATATATAACCTATATCAACTAATATTTTGAATTTCACATTGTCAATAATTGCATTCTGCTTAAGTACTAAAAGAAAATGCTAATAAAATGACGTGAGATGTTGTGTAATAGCACAGCCAAATTTTGGGAGATGCATGATTAGTCATACAGTATGACCAGATAACTTTGGGCATACTGATTCAAGCATATATTTTGGCAATTGCTAATCCCATTACCTGCCTATCCCTTTCTTTCTCACTCTTCCTCATTCCTTTCATCCATCATGTCTGAAAGTCAAGCTTCCAAGTTCCTGTCATTTTTCCATATTATATTTCTTCATTAATTTTGGATAGCAGCACAAGAGCTTTTCAGTACACTTAGACTATAAGTTCAGGCACATCTGTACCATTACCCTATGCTGACCTGTTACCCCAGGTCTTCCAGGAAAAGGTCAGATCTCACAGCATTGATTATTACAAGAAATATTGCTGCTTAAGCTGTAAGTGAATTTATACAAGCATAATGTAAAGATTTAAACTGAATCAACCCACAAGGAAAAGTCCAGGTCCAGAGAGATTTACAGCAAAAAAAAAAAAAAAATATTCTAGTACATCAGAGAAGAGCTAACTCTAGTGCTTCTCAAACTGCTCCATGAATTTGAAAGAGAAGGAACATTACCAATCTCATTTTTGGAAGCTAGCATTACCCTAGTTCTACCATGTAAAAGAAATAGACTCAAGAATCAGCAAATGCATTATATCAAATTTTAAAATTTCTGCACAGTAAAGGACATTATCAACAGAGTGAAGACAGAACCAACAGAATGGAAAAAAATCTTCACCACCTATACCTCAAACAAGAGGATAATAACTAGAATATACGAGGAAGCGAAGAAAAATAAACCCCTCAAAATCAAAGACCAAATTTTTAAAAAATGGGCAATCGAAATGAAGAGGCAGTTCTCACATGAAGAAGTTCATATGGCCAGTAAATACATGAAAAGATGTTCAACATTCTTAGCCATTAGATAAATGCAAATCTAAATATCACTACGGTATCATCTTACCCCAGACAGAATGGCATATAGCAACAACCCAAACAGAAATTGATGCTGGTGAGGTTGTGAGAGAAAAAGGAACAGAAGCACTTTTACACTGTTAGTGGGATTGTCAACTGGTACAACCACTATGGAGGGCAGTATGAAAATCCTCAAAAGGTTGAAAAGAAATATTCCATTTGATGCATCAATACCTCTTCTGTGTATCTTTCCAAAAGAATTAAAAGCAATATATAACAGAGATACATGTATACTCATGTTTATGACAGCACAACTCATAACGGCTAAAATGTGGAAAATGCCAAATATCCACCAAGAGACCAAGGGATACAAAAATTGTGGTACATGTACACAATGCCGTACTACTCTTCCATAAAGACAGAGAGGATGGAGGCTTCTGTAGGCAAATGGATGCAACCTGAGACCATCATGCTCAGTGAAGTGAGCCAGAAGCAGAAAGTTAAATAGTGCATGATTTCTTTAATATGATAAACCCAGAAAACAATCATTCTATAGAGCCAAATGGGGATGATAGCAGGAGTTAGGGAGTGGGGTGAGTTAGGGAGGGCCAAAAGGGGGTAGGGAAAGGGATCGTACATATGCACTAAATACTCTAGCTCATATCACACACACATATATACGTATGCATATATGGAAAAATAAAAAAAAATCTCAGAGACTTTGTAAGTCAAGTGTCTTGATTTTAAAAAAATATTATACTACATCTCAGTAGTTTGCATCAAGATCTGTTTATTTGCAGTGTTTGTTATCCTAAGAAAAGTGGCTCATACAGTTTTAAAGAAGAGTTTATTTTGGTTTCAAAAGTTTCCGTTTAAGATCGATTGGCACCAAGGCAGAAATATACAATGGTGGAAGAGCATGGTAGGGAAAATCTGTTTGCTTTGTGGCATCTGGGAAAAAGAAACAGGAAAGAGCTACAGAGACAGACAGGTGTTGGGGACAGCAATATACGTTTGCAGATTCTACCTCCAGCAGCCCACATCCCCACCTCAGCACCCACCTTCCTGTAGCACATTCACCTATGTACTCATCAATGAGGGAATCCACTGGGGAGTTTAGCCTGTGATCCAATCATCTTCTAAAAGCGAGGCCTCAGAAAATATGAGTTCTGGGGGAGGAGGTATTTTTGAAACATATTATGACGGTATGGTTTACATTTTTGAGCTGCACTCATATTATCTTGGTAAATATGTAATTGATTTGCAACTTGAATTTCCAAAAATTGTAAATGTCAACTACTGGCAAATAACATTAGAGGAATTGATGAACTTTTCAGAAGAAATCTGTTGCCAAGTTCCTGTTAACATGGTACTGATAAACATTGATAGGCAAAAACAGAAAGCACAGATTACTTTACCTAATCAAATGGATTATAACTAAAGTTTTGTTTTGCTGAGTTTTGTTCATATTCCCAAGATGGAAAGGAGTATTGGTGAACTAACACTGGTTTCTATCTATGGATTTAAATAAATAACAGCCCAAATGCTGTCTCTATATAGCTCGCATGTAAATTGGATTGTCAGATAACAACTGATTGGTGAATAATATTTCCACTTCAACTAAGTGAAAAGTTGCCAAAATAGTATGCTAGAGGAAAAATCTCAGAGGAATTTTCATTCTAAATGAACACTTTCCTACTAGCATGAGCCACTGCTAGATGAATATAGAAAGGCATGCGTTTGTGACTGAAGTCCATAAAAGTTGTTCCTAGAAATCCTTAGGCATTGCAAAAACTTTCTGGTCAAAAAAAAAGCATAACTCTACTGGTCATATACATGTCATTACTCATCAATGTTTAAAATATAGACTTTTAATGGAGCCTGACTCACAATATCTAATGACACATTACAGTAAAGAATTACTGCTACATGAACTTAGATTTATTTTTCTTGATAAAAGGAGTTGCTTCTCAGGATAACAAACTTCAGTAAAAATATTGAGGACAAGAAAATTAGTTTTATGCTGTAACGGTTCAACTTTGAATATCAAAATTACCCTAGATACTCTATAATGACTAAAAATTGTAAGCATTTTTAAAATTGGGTTACTCTAAAAACAGTCATCAGTATAATTGTCAGAACAGGCATAATGAAGGTATTATGACAAGTGGCTAGTGAAGAAAATTTTGATTGATAATTGGTACAGAGGATTTTTGGTAGTTAACAACAGTGCACTCTGCAATTACGTAGTCTATTTTTGTTTTTATACAGTAAACATTAAATTGGTAAAATGCTGTATTCTATAATTGTCAGTTTTAATCATAATGAGTCATTGTGTTTTTATTCTGTCATTTATGATATTGCTCATTTCATCTTTGATTTACTCAAGTCTTCTTTATTAAACTATGTCTTAGTAGTAACTCATTGCTGGAACAGAATACCCAATATCCACAAATTGAGAGAGGAAACATTTGTTTTATCTCAGTTTCATAAGGTCACAGTGCATTCTCAGGAGGGTAGCTGGAAAATTGTGGAATAGGACCAGAGCCAGCCTTGAAGAATGAGATCCTCACAGTATCACAGAGCAGAGCCAACTTTGAGAGGAAAAAAATGGAACCAGTACACTCTGCTTCAAGTTAAGCTCCAAACACTGGCCCTTTCCAGCCAGGTTTCACCTCCCAACCATATCCATAGGTACATGAGGCTTTTGGGAGGAACTCCAGATCCAAACTACAACACCCGGCACCAAAAGACACATATTTACCTTTTCATGCAAAATACATTTAGTCCTTTTCCAAGAGTTGCCAAAGTCTTAATAGTTCTGGGACTACCAAAGATCCAAGTCCAAAGTCTCCTCTGAGATGCAGTGCAAGCGTTCAGCTGACAGCTCCTGTGAAAACCAAAGAGTTAAGCCCTTCCAGCATACAATGGCACAGTAAAAACATTCCCATTCCAAAAGGGGAAAATAGAAGGATATAAGGCAATTGGACCAAAACAAGTTATTAACTCCAAAGGGCATGGGTGTCCCCCCCTTCCTAAAGCATCGCCTCTGGCTGCAACCTCTATAGTCTCTCCTTTGGGTTGGCCTCTCCTATACCCTGCAGCCTTTCTCAGGAAATGATTCATGTTTTTCTGCCTTTTGCCTTAAAGTTGGCTAAAAGCTGCAAACAGTAACTATATGACAGCCTGGACAGCCAGTTGCCTTGAGATTTCCTCCACCAGATAAAGTACTTCATTACCTCTAATCTCAAATTTAGGCAGTCTCTGGAGAAGGGCAAAATGCAACAAACTTTCTGCCATAGTGTAGCACACATGGATTTTAGATACTTGCATAGTATGTCAATATGATTTCATTCTCTGTCTCTGTCTCTCTCTTTCTTTCTATCTTATATTTGTTGTAGTAAACTACCTCCTGTAGTGTTTCTTTCACTTGTTAGTACAGTTCTTCTTCCCGTCTGAAACTTTCTTAGCCTGGCTTTTCCAATCCATATTTCTATTCCTGTTCTGGCCTTTTGAGCTCTGACCAGAATCTTCCATCGAGCTCAATTCAGAGCACTCCAGAGATTCCTCATCTGACATCCTCAAACCTTTCCAAACTCCTCCTGCAAACCAGTTTCAAAGGCTTCCAAACAATGCGATCAGGCAAAGTCACAGCGACGGCCCCGCGCTCAGTAACAATTTCTGTCTTAGTTACTTCTTTGTTACCCGGACAGGATACCCAGTATGTACAACTTCGGGAAGGAAAGATAGATTTTAGCTCAGTTTCAGAAGGTCACAATTTATTCACAGGCATGAGGATGGAAAATGGTAGAACTGGGCCAGTGCCAGCCCTATAGACGAAGCTTCTAACAGAGACAGAGATATCCTCACAGCATGGTAGAACAGATATAAGTCTGAGAGGAAGAGCAAAGCCATCAAACATCCCCTGAAGTCAACTCCCAAGCATCTGCTCCTTCCAGTCAGGTCTCACCTCCCAACAGTATCCATAGGTACATGAAGCTTTAGGGGGGGAAACTCCACCTCCAAGTCATAACAGTCTAGCTCAGGATTTTGTCTATTTGGTTTACCCTTCCAAAGAAATGTCTTTCTTTATCTTTGTCTTTTTCTTCCTTCCTTCCTGTCTTTCTTCTTTCTTTCTTCTTTCTTTTTAGAGACAGTATCTCTCTTTGTAGCCCAGACAGGTTCTGAACTCACTGTGTAGCCTAGGCTAGCCTTGGACTCATGGCAATCTTCCTGCCTCAACTTCCTGAGTGCTGGGGTTATAGGTGATGTCACCATGCCTGGCTCCAATTTCTTGTTACAATGGTCTTCTCTGTGATATTTCTCCATTTCAATTATTTCTGTATTGATATTCATAATTTATTTTTACTAACTTGGAATATATTTTGTAAATCATTTGTAATTTTCTAAGATACTTGCATAGTGTGTCAATGTGATCTCATTCTCTCTCTTTCTCTTTTATATTTGTTGTAGTAAATTGCTTCCTATAGTATTTCTTTTGCTTGTCAATTATGTTCTGGAATGAGCTACCTTCATATTTATTTTCTTTCTAATTTCTCTAGTATTTTTTTCCTAATTCAATGACTATTCAAAAGTAAGTTGTTTAGTTTGGATGCATTTTTATATTTTTCAAAATTTATCGTTATCATTGATACCTACATTTATTGTATTGAGGTTAAAGAAAACTCTTCACATGATTTCAGTTATTTTGAACTTCTTGAGACTGGGAGGATGTTCCATGTGTTGTTGGAAACAATGTGTAACAATCAGCTACCATTTGATAGAATCATCTCTAACCGTCTCTAGTTCATTTGGTCTCTTGTGTACTCTACTTTTTGTGTTGATTTCTCTCTGAATAATCTTTTAATTTCTGAAAGGGGAGTTTTAATGTCCAAAACTATTATCTGATTGAAGTCTATGTTTCCCTTTAGTTCTAGTAGTATATTCCTTGTAAATTTAGTTTCTCTGATATTTGGTGCATATATATTTAGAATTGTTATTTGTCTTTGTTGAATTTACTTTTTTATCATTATTTAATGACGTTCATTGTCCATTTTTACTGCTTCCAATTTTAAAATCTATTTTACATAACTGTGACTATTTCTGTTGTCTTCTAGATCCCATTTTATGAAATATATTATTTTATCCAGTTTATTGTTTCTTTATTTAAAAAAGCAATTCCTTATAAGCAACATATAATTGGTTCTTAGTTTGTAAAATCAATTCAGTTGCTGTGCATCTTTTAATTGGAGACTTTAATCCACCTTTATACAAAGGCAATATTGCTAGGCAAGGGCTCACCACAGCCCCTTTGTAGCTTGTTTTCTAGTTTTGTTATAGTTTCTTTGTTTCTTTCTTTCTTTCTTTCTTCTCTGTTAAAGTCTTCTTTGTGCTTTAGTTGTTTACTCAAGAGCGTGTTTTAATTTTTTCTCTTACCTTACATATTGTAGATTTTTGCTTTGCATTACCATGAGACTAATATAGAACAACTTTTGAATACGATGAAATATTTTGAAATGGTAAAGACATGCAAACACAAAAAATAAATAAAATATACTAACAAGATGTTATATTTAACACTGTATTCCTTCTTAAATTTTGAATTTTTCATATTTTGTCTCATAACATACTAAAGCAGTCATTATTTTTAAACCTCATACTAAAGAATTGTTTATGCACCAATCTTCCAATATTAGGCATTCTGAATTTGTTTCAATAATTACTCTGTATGGTTTGAATCTATCATATTCTCCAAAATCCTCATAAATTTAGAATATGATTGGATCATGGGAGCCAATTAATCAGCAAATTCTTCTATTGACGGTGTTAGGATATCGGGCCTGATTGAAAGCTTAGAACACTAGGGCTGTTGCCTGGAAAAGGTGTATTCTTGCCTCCCGGTCTGCCCTTCGCTGTCTCTGCTTCCTAGCAATCTATACCAGGGTGTTCCACTACACCACCTAAAACCACTGACCTGTGAGCTGCAATAAACTTCTTTTTTTAAGTTGGTGCCTGGACTTGTGTTCCAGGGATGAGAGAGCAACTAAGACCGGCTTTCACCTGTGACTATTTTACCTTCCCATGTTTTCTTCTCATCATTTTCTCCTTTCAGTTTAAAGAATTTCCTCTTGTACTTCTTACAGAACAGTCTAAGAGAGATATATTAATTCAGCTTTTTTGGGTAATATCTTTATCTGCCCTTCATTTCTTGAAGATAGCTTTTCCAGTTACAGTATTCATCATTGGTAGATTTCTTTTTTCAATTCAGTACTGCAAAAGTTTCATGCCACTCTCTCTTATTAAAGGATTTTTCTGCTGAAAAGTCTTCAGTGATATGAATTGAGACATCTCTATGTGTTTCTAGTTTTATTTCTCTGGTAGCCTTTAGAATCTTGATGTTACCACCTTTGTGAGCTGGATTACAAAATGTCTTTGGATAGAAATTGTTATCTCGGACTGGCAATCTCTCACCTTGATTTACCCTGGTATTTGTATCTTTCCGTAGGCTCAAGAAGCTTTCTATTATTATTTCTCTGAGCAAACTTCCTCCCCTGTTATCATTCTCAAGTCCTCAAACCTCAATAACATGAATTTTCTTTTCTTCATACTACCCCAAAGTTTCTTTAAGCGATGTTCATATCATTCTTTTTTCTTCACTAAAAATATATTTTTAACAACTTTGTCTTAAAGTTCACAATTTACTCTTTCTTCTATCTTGTCGTTGATGCCTTCTACAACATTTCTAATTTCACCAAATCTAATTTTTAGGCTAAAAATTCTGTTGAATTTTTGTAATTGTTTTCTTCTCTTTGTTGATTCTCTTGCAATATGTTGAGTCATATTTTTTGGTATTTTCTTTAAGATCATTGTATTTCCTTAAATCAGCTATTTAAAATTCCCTATATGAGTGCTTGTACATTGATTATCCAGTCAATTTATGTGCCTTATTTTGATTGTTAAGTAGTTTTTTTGTAGCCATTAGTATTTGACATTACCTGAGTATTGAAGGATTAAGTATTTCAGTCTTTTAAATCTTATTTTCTTTGTGCTATCTTTCTTGAAAGTTTAGCAGGCTGCATATATTCTCTGAGCCTACACTTGCTTTCACTATCACAACACAGGATGGCATGAAGATATAAATATTCCACATGTCTATTTTTGTGGTATTTTCACTTTTTTTTCTGTACTAATGGGCAATCCAGAAAGAAAAAGGAGAATATCAAGAAAGAATAATCTACTCCCACAAGGTCATCTCAGAGGCCCATGTAGGCATACATGCTGCATGTATAATTACTAGCCTATGATCAGGCAGTGCAGAACACTTCCTTGTTCTAAGTAGAGTCACCACAAATGGACAAGCTATAGCAAGTATGTCCCACTCATGGCCAAATGCCACTAATCTATGCTACACATTAAATCCGTAATCTTCCAAGACTAGCTCAACGATGGGAAGAACTGAGGCCCATAATTGGGCTGCCTATTGTTGAGGTGAACTCATGGTACAAGATGGCTAAAATTCATTCACAGGTGATACTACTTGGGATAGCAATTTGATAAACTAGGGTTTTATCCTATTTCCTAAATCTGAAGCTGTTCCAGAGACTTTACATACAGAAAAGCCTGGGGATGGGAGCTGTTGGGCTATCCCCATTGTCAGATTTTACCAACCCAGAACTGCATTCCAATGCAAAGACATGACCATCCTACTCTGTACTATCCAGAGTGAATAGGATCCGGCACAATGAAATACTAACCTAGGTCGGGTATCACTGTAGAACATGTTTGCATGAACTCCTCAGCTAGTGTGAAACTTGCTATCACCTGAGTCTCAAAGTTGCAACAGCATGTATGGTCTCTGAGGAGCATTGAAGCCCATGGTACAAATATCAGTGATTCAGACCAACA